>OX381721.1:9578909-9928909 GCA_947462335.1 Harmothoe impar | reverse complement strand
GTAAATTTGGATGACATACTATGTTTAGGGCCACTTATGATACGCTGAGCTCAACTTCCAGTCAGAGACACTCCTCATACCAGCTACATGTGTAGGGGCTGGGTACAGGGATAGGTGTACCTTGCAAGCTGTAACTCACCACTATAAACCTGGCACTGCTGGACAGATACAATCATGTTCTCTGTTCTCTGAACCAAAGCTAGCCACCCCATCAACAGCAACGTAGTATACATGTTCAATTCAATTCCTAAAGGGTTTGCGCCGCTTGAATATCAATCAAAGTTTTAACATCAACATAGTAGTTTGATGATTAGCTTTGACTATCCCAGACACCCTCCTCTTTTACCACCAAGTACCTCATTTTCGTCCAGATACATATCTTTTCCTGACCTTATTCAACTATAGGGGTTGTGATTCGTATATATAAAGAGAGAGATATCCTTTCAGACATGAACATACATTACTTACACACATACTAAGAAATGTATCGCTGAGAACATACCTACTGACACAGAATGTACCTTTGACATTCCTCTTGTTGGTTATGGATTTGTCTTATTGACATACCAAAGGGCTGCTTCGTGTGAACCATATCTCCAAGTAACACCTGAAGCACACACCACCTCCTCTAAACTAATTAGTAAATCTACTCCCAATTCCCAACATTAATTTACAAATGGCTACAGAAGGTGCATCAGCTCCTCAGTTATCTGGATATGGGTCAGGTATGGGCGCCATATGATATGATTATAAAAAGTAATTGGTATTAGTCCAGGTCCGTTGAGGGTTGTGGGTGGCTATAGGGGTTCATGTTAAGATACACAGGGCATGCTATACACATAACTTATAGTTATTAATGGTTCTAATCTGGGAACACATTATCGTAATCATATCTGGTTATACAAGCCACCTGGTGCCAGTTTGGGGAATAGGGATAATGATGCATAATGCTACCTATCAATCTACAGATAATATGGACAAGCTAACTATGTATTGTTCAGGGTGATAGCCTGGTCATATCTAACTCTGAAAATTAATTCCGTATTAAAAGTGGCACAGAATCAGTTACATAACTGGAGTTGTGACATATGTTGCTCCGTATATGAATATGAATGTTGAAGAGGAGATGATACAGGATACCTATGTTTCTCTATATCATGTATATATATATGGGGGATATTTGTCCGTTCTCAGAATACCCCCATGGGCTCAGGCAACTGTATCAACCCATACAGCATTAGTGGTGGGCCAGCACACACTCTTTATAACAAAAACCTGTCACGCCAGACTTTCAATTTTGAATTAGTTGAACCATCACTTATCATAACCGATGTGTGCATCATAGGACATATCTAAAATAGGCAAGTACCCCTATACGGCCATTGTTCATGAGGTACAGATCATGTACATATAAATTACATTATAACATAATTGAAATAATGATGGAGCCACTAAAAAGACGGTTTAAACACAAAATATAGCTAGACTGTCCATCCATCCTAATCCATCCCGAACCAGACCGATTTGACTTTTGGGTAAAACCTGTTTATCACAATTTTCTATTTTATCGACCAAAATGTCTGTGGGAAATGCTCCTATGTGGGTCTCCCTCTAGCTTTTATATGAGAGGATGCAAGGTATGGTGTGTGACCACCTAAACCTAAGCTGGACAGCTGAGCTGTGTCCAGCGCCACCCACTACATCACCTGAATATGGACAGTGGGCAGGGTGTATAAGTAGGACTAGGTCAGGTATACGATGGTGAGGTGGATGCAGCAAGGGTGGGAGGCTCTATGGGGCGCCAATAGTTCATTAATACATTATATCAATTACCACTTTAGGTAGCTGCTCTTAAGTATGTAATACTATAAATCAGGATGTATATATAAATGTATAATAGTAAGGTTAACGTGCCTACTGTGGTGATTACCGTATTAACCGATAGGCTGGCCTCACTAGAGAAAATAACCACACTATCATTATAAACATGAGAAACTGTATTGATAACATAACATTATAACCATAGTTGCGGTAGTACTATATTAATGCTATCTATATTTCTATTAAGAAACCCCAAAGCAAAGATCCACCAAAAGGCGGTTGTACGACTGGGGGGTAGTACATATCTATCCCGCCCTGCCATGGAGACATCCAAAGGTACAGGGCACCATGCTGCTTCAGGAAACACCCGGTAGGTGGCAAGTGAGGCTACCACAACATTAGTGGGGCACAACTAGATGCTACCCATATGCCTGTACCCTCCCTAGCCCTATCAGGTCTTTGTACCATGCAATACACATCTACCCTACATTCTCTAACCTTGCCCCTCTCTCACTAGCCAGCCCCATAAGCCTGGTCTGAGAGCAACCTTACTGCATGTGATCCTGTATGGTAGAGCATTTTGTGCAGAAAGACCCTAACTAAAACCTACTGCCCCAGAGGCAGAAAGCTCTTAAATACTTCAGTCAATATATAGATCAGTACAGGGAGAGCAGTAGCTCTCATCATGATGAGGCCTGAAGTATCTGCATTATATATGCATTGGCAATGAAAACACCTGAAAACGCACTAGAGTTTGAATTTAATATTTTTTCACTTGGCAGAAATTAATCACATATCATGAGGCGTCTCATTCATTGCCAAGGGAAAAGAGATGGTGACAGATATAGGTACAATATTTGGTCAATTTCATAATCAATGTCAGTCTCTTAAGGGTTTATTATGTACTGCCACACTAATAAAGGTGGTAGTTTCGTGAGTTCAACACTCGTCAAACTCTGCCTGAAAGCGTTGTTAGTCAAGGTATTTTGTTGAGCTGGTGTAAGTAGTTCCAAAACCAGCATCTGTGGAGCGGGATCTTCAGTTAAATATCTTTGCCTTCATACCTTGAGGACCAGATATTCAGCCAATGTCCTCCTATAGAAACAGCTGATATTGAAAACCACTTTGAGGCGTCAGACCTCCCAGCGCAACCTAATCGTTCCATTGAAACAGTTATGTCTTACCAATGTCCTTGTATCAATGTAGGCCTACAATATAATAATGCAGCAAGGTGATTTATTTGCTATAAAGGTCCAGGTGTACCGAAATTAGTAAGGCAAAATCACTGCCAGCTGGCAATGCAGAAGGTGCATTGACAATTATCAGTAATGTACACAGAAAAAGCATAGATACACGGGACATACATGTATGTGCCAAATAACCTTTTGCTGTGAGCAGTCAAGAGGAGCCAATATAGGTCTAAGATTGCTTTCTATATGCCTAGCTTATTGTGATGTAATTTACATGTGGTCAGTTCGCTCTATATATACCAAGCTATGGAAGTTTGTATGCACCTGCTTATAGTAGCAAGTGGACTGTTTTAAAGCTATTGCTTTTGCACCAGTTTGCTTAGAGTTGCATAACCCCAATCGGGCAAGCTTATAGATAAAAACATACGTAGTTGGCTGCATAGTTATATACTTTTGAATGCCATGTATTTTTTAAGCGTTTGATTATTTAATTTTAATTTTTAATCTATCTATTTTTAAAGTATCGCAATTTTGCAATAGCAGTCACTTGACTAATTTATCATATTGGGAGCTTTTAAATGGCCTGGTTTTGAATATAAATGAAACTGGCTCTCAGACCATTTCCCGGTCTCTTTTAAACATATATTACACCTTATTTCATACGGGATGAGCAATTGAATGATACTTTAAAGCACCACTAAGGATCTGGCCGCATTTTGGGCAGATGGCATGCCCGCATGCTGGCCCTGAACTATCTCTCACCTCACCTGTATAGTGTGATTCAGCTACAAACCAGCACATTTTATATAGCATGTTCTTGACATGCAGCACCTCATAGGGAATCCCCAGTCCACTAGCAGAAAGGTGGGGAGTAGAAAACTACTGTGTCCAGGTGAGGGAAAACGTGCCTCCAGGGGGGAAATGGTGTTTCAAAGTTTATGTTACAGGCTTTAAAATGAGATATCTTGAGCTAAAATATCCCAAGTAGATTTGCTGTAACTGCTTGTCAAACCGGGGTCGGTATGTACAACTGAAAATGGCAAATACACTCTGAATCAACTATATCCTATTATGAATACTTATAATGTAAAAATTACAGTTTTGTTGAAAAATAACCAAAGACATCAGATGTTTTTATCATAAAATTGGTTCTAGAGGGAATTTCTGAGGTCTGTTTTTGATTCTGAGTTCCTTGTGAAATTTTCAAAAATATTTGAGGCAAAAAATTCCCATTTGGAATAATGGAGTGTTTCCATGGCAACCAGAAATTGCCATATATGCCAATTTTCCATGTTTCCATGGCAACAAATGTTCCTTTTGCATTCCAAAAATGGAACGTTTTCAATGGAGATGAAATAATTCTTAGCATATCACTGGATTCCCCATGAAAAATTGGTCTCAAGGATTTTTTTAGTATTATTTTCAGTGTTTTACCCATATACTGCCCCCTGGTGGCCAAAACCAGTACTACAAATCCCCTCCGGAGGCACGTTTTCCCTCACCTGGCCACTACTGTTTGTTTAGTGAGGGGAGATGAGTTATCACCCACCAAAACCACTGTGCATCTGTAGTCTGTGTTCTGGGCTAGTGCCACTCTGATAACAAGAAGATCCCTTTTCTAGGTTAGTCTCAGCTTCTACCACTGCATCAACAATAGTAAATATGCTGATAATGCACCTTGGGAAAACCCAAAGAGTTGTCTCTGGATTTTGCATGGTGATAGAACACTAGTATTCAGATACAGTGGTACTACTAGAGTACTCACAAGTATCGGAGAATCTTAACGTGTCCAATACATTTGACTTAGTACAAATCTAATAGAAACTGCTTCTTGTTGTGAATATAATGCAATAATGAATAATACTATTAGGTCTAAATAGATACATGGTAATGGCAATACCACTACTATGGTTAATGAGAATGTTGATTGTATTAATGTGAGCTTTGGACAGTACTTTTAGATCTAGGACTGTACCTCCGATGAAATGGCAACAACTCTACTGAGTGTTGGCTTAGGGCCAGTTGAGTTTTCAGGAATATAGTCTGAGGGTAAATACATCTGAGGAAATGATAAAAACATTCTGCTCAGTTTTGGCTGTGAGCCACTCATGTAAGCAGTATAGGATGTGGGTAAGTAAAAACCCTGTGTAAGCAGACGCCCCCATCCTTCCATTGTTGACACGTATCTCTGAACATAATAACATGTCTGGGGTTCATTCCACAGCTAGTTATGATATACTAGTCATGAATATAAACTCCAATGTATAGTTTACAGACCTTTCATCTCAAATCGTTAGACACATGGGAGTGGTACACAGGGGCACTCTACTTACATTCAGTAAAACTATGTCAGCAATATGTAAAATAGTATATGATTGAAAACGTCTAAAATGACTATCATTATATTATTATAGAACTACACACGTATTTCGCTGTCACAAAAGCATGGAGATTAATTCTGGACATTCCATTCCGAATCAATAATATTTGGTTCTGTTATCCCTCCAGCCATAATAACGATTGATAACATAACATCCATGAATGCATTGATGTGATCTACTATCTTAATAACTCACTGTGGGTGTCCCCTTGGACATCGACAGCCCCCATCCAGGGTTCACATTATAGAGCCGGGCTGATAGCCCCCTGAGGGGTGTCACAGGAGGTCCCCAGTAGCTGAGGAGGTGTAGAGCAGGGGTAGTCTTTTGGTATGGAGCCTACTCTCAAGCTTGCGGCAACGGCTGCGGAAAGGATCATTTATCTAGACCCATCACCAGCGGTCTCAGGAACAAGTGTCCTGCTATTGATACTATAGGGCTCTGAAGAGAGTAGCGCTGGTTTGAACGACACACTGATAAAATCCGTTGGACTGATACAAGCCCCTTTATCAGTGAGTATAACTGCAACCAGCGAAGTTTTAAATGGAAAGCCCACTGGGTATGTCTCTACACTGCTATAGATGAATAGCAAGGAAATGCTAGTACAATGTACTCCTGACTTATTCAAAATCCTAGATTGGGACTAGTACCCGTGTTCCCCTGCCTGCTAGTTCTTTTAGCGATGGTCTCCCTGGCCCTAGTTTCCTATGTCAGCTCTGTTGCTCCGTCTGGGTGTAAACTACAACACTTGTAGATGAGGCTGGGGCACACCCTGTGGCCTATTAACCTCATGGTGTATATATCATATCCCACCCTCTCCATCTGCTGTCTCAGTATGATTTAACCCTTTTTAGAGGGTGGCATGATACTTAACTCCTGCACATGTATTGCGTTGGTGCATCATGGGAGTGTATCATGGGAGTGTATCAACCTGGTAGGGTCGGCGTGGATAACGGATGTAGCACTGGTGGGCAATACATGAGACGGGCTGCTTTCATGCATCATACTGACACATGGGTATGCCGTATTGACGCACTATGCCGCCCTAAAAGGGTTAGTGAGGTGGGATCCACCCTGGAGGACCTCCTGTGCCATCTGCAACAAGTGGCTGTCAATGATCACAGACACAGGAGGACAAAAAAACTGACATCCGATTCCACCACCCCCCATCCCCCAGGCCACCATATGGTACACACTGCCAGGGCTCACCCAGTTTTATTCACTTTTCCCTCAGCTTTTTATACTCAGCTGTACCTATGCCCTAACTCCTTCAACCTCTCAGAAGTCTTAGAGTCATTCACCCCACCTCCCATAGTCCACCAGTATTTCTCACAGCACAGTTTTCTCTGCCAACCTTGACTTCTTGACTGTGTAATATGTGTACAGGTGTATACAAGTTTAGTATATAAGTCCTTTTCACACACACACACACACACCCTTGGCTTTCTCACTTATACAGTTTGTTCCTCAGACTCATTCTTCTCTGGCATCAACGTCATAATATCCATTTTCTACTATTTGTGGATATGATTCCGATGTAACATCATCCTTACCACAATAACCTCATACGATGGAGGACTGTGTATATCACACGGTAGTATTTTGATGACCAGGACCATGGCAACGTCTGGTATTGGAGCTTGGGGTTGTATCAATGTGTTGTTGCTATCATTCTTCTGCTGTTGTTATTTTCACCATGGTGGTGGTCCTTTTCGTTTGATAAATCGATAGCTGGCCAATCTATGGCCAATGTGCCAATCCCCTGTTCAACAGTATGTCAGGCTGTTGATATATACACCCAGCCAGTGTATTATATCCCTACCGTCTCCTATATACCCTGTATACTGCATATATGATGTCGATCGTAAACTATAAAGCTATGAGCCGATCTCATGAGGGGTTGTCAGGTGTAGTACTTAATATCGATGAAGTTGTTAAAAAAGACATAATCATAATCCTAAATGTAGGATTCAAAGTCAATTCATGTTCAATTAATTATAAACATTCATAAATGTGAGATCCCATGTTACACACTGTTAGAAGTCACCACTGTAAATTTACAGCAAAATGTGCTGGAACCAAAACTGCCAGCACATTTTGCTGTAAATTTACAGTGTATCACATGCTGTAATTTAACAGCAGAAAGTACTGTAAATGCCATAAGTTGAGATTTTATCATTAATTATTGTTACTATCAATTCATCTCAATTGATATGCATGGAGAGAACCTTCCTGCATTACTTCAGTTGCATTATAGATAACAAACATTACACAATGTAATAGTTTTAATTCTTATCCAGCTAAGCTGTATGTGATACCAGCACCATACAGTTCAGACAGTTAAGGATTTAATTTTCCCACTGATGTGGTACCTATCATATACTTTTGCTGATATTTGCATTATTTGACACATTTCTGCAAGTTGAAATACTTTATACAATAACCTGCTGAGATTTTTATCAAACATTTATATTTTACTATGTTTTGACACACATTGGGCTTTATTTACCCCCCACAATACAGTGTGTACAAGAATTGTTACACAAAATTGTATAGTGCTGCCACCAGGTGGCAGAAATCTACAGATCATGTGCTGTAAATTTACAGCAACATTGCTGTTAATCTGATTTACAGCACAGAAATCAGTAAATATACAGCAAATAGTTCTGTATTTCCGACTACAGCAAAACTAACAGTAACTATTTATAGTGTAATATTATTGTCTGTTACCCTGATTAAAATCGCCCCTCTAAGCAGAACTCAAGAATGGCACAAGCAAATGTCTCATGTGCAGCTCAAGGAAAGCACGAATTGTATCAGACAAGCAAAGCTGTCCATATGTTGAATGTTGAGTGTATTTCTCGAGTTTAATTACGCGAAAAGTAAAATATATCACAAATCATGACACAATAACGTTCTTCTCTAGATCTTGTTCCCAAGGACATCACAATTATGAGAAGTTCTTGTTTGTCGCCCTATGTAGGTTAGATAGATTTAGGATAAATTATGAGACATAGTTACCACAAATCATCATACAATTATAGTATACTGATTACTAATGTTTTTAGCAAATAATGTATGGGGCTCTATCTGGGATGCTATCAGTGTACTCCCGGGAGTATACTTCACCACACAGCTGGTGTTAGTGTGGTTGTGCCCCGGGGGGTGCACTCCCTATCTTTTCTATAGTAACTAACTATATGCGTTTTTTGGTACCCTTAATCTGAAAAAGGGCATCCCTGAAAGAAGCACTCATTGTGGGAAAAGAACTCTTTCCTGGGTCATTGCCTAAAACACTGTGATGTAGTCCCCATATTAAGAGTGAAATCAAAGAAAGATTATGATTTTTAAAATTATTTCATTAGAAAAAAAGTACCCCTTTTCTTGCCAACAGACACAACATCTACAAGGCATCAATGTAAGAAGATTTCACTTATAAAACTATCATGACAAAAAAGTACCCCTTACAGAGTTCCTGCATGTATAGTTGGCAGGGCGCAAAGAGGGCCTCTTTTCCTTCAGGTTGTGTACGCACATGTATAGTAACCAAATGTCCAGGAGTGGACCCCCGGGGTTGTGCATGTATGGTAGGCTCCCACAGCTGGACATGCAATATGTTGCTAATCAATAAATGGCCTCATTTCTGTTCAGTGTCACTACTTACATGACACATTATTCTCGTCAACCCCAGCTGATGATGGTTCTAGCCATTGATGTGTAGTAGTAGGTGGCAGCAAATAGGCAAGCAATGTGGTGCCTATCAATATTATCTCACTTAGATGCAACAAGGGACGAACTTAACAAGTCACTAGACGCCACCCATTTTCCCTGTAATCTTAAAAAACCATTTGGTGCCACTGTAAGACTGCAAGTATGAATTTCCTTTCCCTTAGTTCTAACCATTCCATCCTTAAGTGGTAAATAGATTCGGTTATAGTTATGTTACTGTTTTAAAAAAGAAAAAGAAAAAGAAAAAAAATAGATAAAGAAAAAGGGGGTGCGGGGGCACAGCCCCCGATATATAGCAATTTTACCAACTTACAGTGGTGCCATCTAGAGGATAGACCTGGAAACTGATTCAGATTACTGGAAAAGTGGGTCTTTTAAGATTACAGGTAAAATGGGTGGCGTCTAGTGACTTGGCAAGTTCGTCCCATCGTGCCACTTAGATAGTCAAAACGGTAATACTAAGCCAATAATTCGGGGAGATACCCATGACTCATATCTAATTAAGTGGATCAATCCCATGTCTCCTACCTCAACACTTATCATCATTATACCTTATTACCTTTACTTTCATTTTCAGTCATAATTGTGAGCTCTTAATAACGCCAGTTTACTTATTAACTGTATTTTTGTACAGAATATATCAGTTCAGTGGAGTACAAGCATCATGGGGTTCATGAGTAGCGCCCGGTCATCAACCCCATTAGGACATATAAAAATCCAAGGGTTGGAGGTACTAGGGGGTATAGGTCCTAAGGGGTAAAAGTCTAGGGCTAAATGGTCAATGAGGTACAGGTCCTAAGAAGTCGATGTCCTATAGGGTATAGATGTCCTCGGGGCAGATGACAAGGAGATATATATCCAGCGTAGATATCATGCAGGTACTTGTTCTAGAACCTTTGTCATGATGGTCAGTCATTTTGCCATTGACTAGCTATTATCAAACCAGGCTTAACTCCCTATTAAACTCCTCTATAGTTTTACCATGTGGTTATCTCCACCCAAGTACTTCCAACCCCCTTAATTCATCACCATTTACAGTTCATGTGTTTGTACTACATAAAAGACAAGGTGATAGATAGAAGACGTGACAGAGCAGACTCTATTTATCAAGTCTGCTCATCCAACAGGTGGCGTCATTATCCTGTTTTTAAAATTTAAGTATAGTATAATGATTATTAACTTATGTAAGTTGTAACAATATATAGGACTCCATCTGGGATGCTATCAGCGTACTTCACCCCACAGCTGGTGTTAGTGTGGCCTCACATGTGATGGACATGCACTATGTTGCTGATCAATAAATGGCCTCATTTCTGTTCACTGCCACTACCATTTCATGATCCACCATATTATTGTAGTCAACTCCAGCTGGTGATGGTTCTAGCCATCCATGCGTAGAGGTGGCTGCAAAATGGGCAAGCGATATGATGTCTATCAATAAAATTAATGTGAAAGTACTGGGGATAGGGACCTTTCACTAACGTTTCTTTTTGTTAATCAGTTAGATAGAACTGCAATAGTCATATCCAAACATGTTATGATTTCAGTTCATGATTCATCAAATGTATTTGCATCTCTCTTGTTAAATTCTGGCAATCCTGACAATTCAGACAAACATGCTGTAGGGAGACCACCTAATTGTTTGGGATCTATAGGCCTCACCCACTGGTACATCTATTCAACACCCTATTTACTATAAGGGCATCATTACTTTACTGACCACCCAAATGGCAACCCAACCCATATCAACTAGAGAGGATTAATCTGGCCTTATTTACTCCCTGAATAGATCCTGTGTACCCCACATATCCCTCACTGATCACTACTTGACAATGGGTAGTGGTCGGTTGTGAACCATTTACAGTGGTCAGCTGGGTGAGGGGAGTCCCATTGTGGGGGAGAGATCACAGTTGACCATCGAGGTTGACCCTTGATCACCAGCAACAGCCACACTGCACAGGGACACTCTCCGAGCTGATATACACTGCTTCGAGTTTATACCCAAAACATTTTGCTTGCATTTTGCTTGCATTTTGCTTGCAAGGAACAGATACATATAATTATACCATCATTTCTCCAAAAAGGGATTGTCTTATTTGACCATGTCCAATGTGGGAATTATTGATAATACTTCTGTTTACCTTACTCGATTTAATCGACCGGAGATCTTATATACACTCAGAATTTTGAAAAGAATTCATTTTCTATTGTACGATTATACTATAAATGATTTTTTTTAATATTACAGGTTAGAAAACAACAGTTAAATCGCAATATTATCCCATTGATTACATTTTCGTGATGATGGCTTAGAAAATGAATTAAAGTCAGATATATACACCACTCCTGATGTGCAGAGGCAGATTGGTGCATGCCGAGAGTGAGCATATAGTGTGGTCGGGGCCCATTAAACTTGGGGCTGGGTTGGGAGAGGAGAGGATCAAGAGGAACAGAGTGCTGCTCTGTACAGAGTGCTGCTGGTACAGAAATGGTGTCCGGCTGTAAGCTGTACAATATGGGCTCCCACTAATGGATTGCCGCATAGAAAGTAGTGTGGCATCGCTGAGGTGTGAATTCTAGCACACACACACACACACACATCCAACCCTTTCCAGCTCCACATTGCTATTTAGTGTAAAATCATAGTCGGTTTCTTGACTCTGGACACTAAATGTAATACAATCATGTTGGCTTTTATTTATTCGAATAGGTAAATTTACCTTTATATTAAGTTTTAGTTATGTTTATATCTCCAGGTAAAGGTCTGGCTAGGGTAGATTCACCATGAGTCGGACACATACCCTGAGACGGACGGTGACATTTGAAGTTATTCATGTAGCATAGGACATCTAGTGTTTGTGTTTTGAAAAGAATAACACGTTAACTTTACCATTATTCACAAATAAAGAGCATAAAATGATTGAGTCACCACATAATCAAGTGCTCGTCTCAATGAATGTGTCCGACTTCAAGTGAATCTACCCTAATTCATTTACAAGTACCATGCACGCGACCTGTTCCCTAAGTGAGACTACGACCGATGCTTTTGGAATATAATTAATATGTCAAGGTTAGGCCACTCAAAAAAAAAGTTGTTTCTCATCACCCAGCAGTGAAAAATATGACGAGGGCGTTTTTTATTTTACCTTTTTTTTTAAACTCAGGGCTAAAATGTATGGGAAAATTAAGACTTTTCGCGAAAGGATTTTCACATTTTAGTAGTTAAGAGTTTAGTGATCCACAAAATATGTTATATTGGAAGTTAATCCTAGCTCACTGCATTACTGACTGTTTAAGCTTTGATTTGATACCAAATATGCCACTATTTTTCCAATTTCTGACATATTTTTTCATTAAAAATCTTTGAAAAAAAAAAAAAGTTTTCCTCAAATCACGTTTTTCATGATGCGCGCGGTGATGAGAAACCATTTTATTTTTTTGAGGGGCCTTATAGATAGAAGGAACGACAGAGTACGATTCGTTTAGCATGGCTACTCACTCGTGTGCAACATGACACTGCGTCCCTTTTTGTGAAATATTATTACAGTATAATGATGATTAGCTTAGTGCTTCTGTAGCAGTAAATGACTTAATTGTATTAATCTGTCTAATTGATAATTGCTATGACGGGAGAGTTATGGCTCATTCATTTCAATTTTAATTACAGTCATTTGATATACACAAACACATTTGTTTGTTTATGTAGCAGAATGCATATAATTACATTTCATAGAGCAGGCTGCACTGGCTTAGGATTGTGTTCAGGCCCTAAGGTCGGTTGCTACTCTTGACTTTCTACCCATGAAATTCACTTTCTCAAAAGGTTGTTCAGAACCTCTGTTCACAGGTCATATAACAAGTAATTTTGATGTATGGTCCCGTGCATAATTTTAGAGTTTTGGGCCTTTAAAGATGAAAATGAATGCACCACACGTACTAAATCGCCTGTTCATTGCATTGCACGATGGGTAACATGTCTAAAGTTAATGTATTACATATTCATGGATTATGTAACCTTAGTTATTATTAGCAACATCATGGCAGCTATAGTATTCTGAGGATGATTCATTGGTAAATATGTCCAATGTACTAGCTCAAGTTGAAATTAGCAAATGTTACCATTAACCAATATAGCCAATATTCAAAGTATTACAACAGAGTGTATCCTATCAGTTCAGTTTTCTGTATATATTATGTTCATTTATGGTCATCATTACACAATTAAACTTTGCGTCCTTTTGAACTATATGTGGATCAACAAGGGAAAAGGGACCTCCGCGGGGGATTTTTAGTACCAACTTTGGCCACCAGGGGGCTCCATATAGCCAAAAAGGACCAAGATATAGCAAAAACATGTCTATACTACTTTTTTATGTAGAATATGATAGGCCACGTTAGAAGATTCCATTTTTGGTGAAAACATTCAATATTTGGAATGGAAAAGAACGTTTTTGGGCCTAAATTGGTGTTTTTGCACACATTGGTTGCCATGGAAACATGATTTTCATTCTAAATTGAAAATTTTAAAAAATTGAATGAAAGAAGGCCCCAAAACAATTTCTATGCTGAAAACAGAATGTAAATACCATTTTTAGATCAAAAGTTGTGACCAATTGTTTGAAAAAGTTTGGATATTTGGTAATTAGCATAATTATGCTAATTAGAAAGGAATATCTCTAAAAAAAAGGAAGATAGAGCTTATTGGCATTTAAGATTGGACAGTGACCACCCATATTCAGAGAGCCAGTACTCAAAAACTAGAAGTGGTACCTGCTTATATAAGATATCACTGGAAAGCTGATGACATCAATTTTATTATTAAGTTTTTACCTTGGAGGACCCTTTTCCCTCGACTGTCCACATATGTTTCAGCTAACTCATGCATAACCTGGGATCCTACCTTGGATCCTATCCTATCATAATAATGACAACCCACAAACTCTCCTTAAAATTGCTCTTCAGAGGTGTTGAGCATTCAGAGCGTTAGTTTTGCGTTACCTCTAAAACACCATATGCCCATATTTCATCCACTTCAAATGATCTATGATTATCTAATCACCCCACACAGTACTACTTGCAACACAACTTGATGGGATGACCCTAGTGCAGAGCACATCACAAGCTTTTAAACTGACATAAAACATTAATTGTATACCCTTTCTTAAACTCAGATCCGGATCAGCCATTCCCCTTGTCTGGTGTTACAGTGTTACAATACAAGATTGACTGTAGGTCCTGGATACCCCTGCCACATTAAAACAGAGGTGCAAATTTATGCATAGCACTATTAATTGCAATCATTGACACAGCTCAAGCTTCTTCGCCAAGCGTAAACCTATACTTTAAGTAAACTGTTAAAAAGTAGCCATGAGTCATGAGGTCATTCAGCTTTGTGTCCAGAGAAGATATAATTATACATATATATATATATATACATATATATATATATATATATATATATATATATATATATATATATATATATATATATATATATATATATATATATGTGTACAGGCAAGGGAAAAGGGATATCCAACGAAAATGTCAACTTCAAAATTGATAAAATTAGCTTTCCAGTGATATATTACACAAGAAGATATCATTTCTAGTTTTTGAGAAATGGCTATTTGAAGATGGTTAGGCATTGCCCTATCCAAAACCCAAATTAGCTATAAGTCTCATAGTTTCCAAGATATCTCTATCTAATGAGCATAATTAGAATAATTAGAAAATGACCATACATTTTCAGTCTATAGGCCATAGACTTTGATCTAGAAATGCTAATTTTATTCTGTTTTGACCATAGTAATCCTCTTGAATCATTCTATCAATGGGATTCTTTATTTTTTTGATTTGGAATGAAAATCATGTTTCCATGGCAACACATATCAACAAAGACACGCATTTAGGCTCTAAAACGTTCTTTTCACATTCCAAATAAGGAAACTTTCCACCAAAAATGGAATGTTTTGTATAAGATTACTGAATTCGCCAGAAAAAAGTACAAAAAGCAAGTATTAGCCTGTTTCTACCATTTTAGGCCATGGTGGAGCCCCCTGGTGGCTAAAATTGGTACTATTCCCGCGGGGATACCCCTTTCTGCTTGCCTGCTCACATATATATATATATATATATATATATTATGGTGTGTACTCCAATGCAATAACGTCTCCAATGCAATAAAGTCACCAATTATATAAATGACCCACTGTACTCTAATCAGCTTTGTTCCCTCAGTTGCCCTTCACATCTGCAGTTGTTTGTATTGCTGCATTGTACCATCTGTTTTAAACAAGATCATAATATCATTATAATGATCTGATACATTACTTGATACGGATCCCTACATATCAATTGCGCAATCAAGTCTGATATGATCTATGTATATGTATATAAACAAATATATGTAAATAACCATCAAAGAACTGTCTTAAAACCAAGGTGTTTGCAGTGCATTGATTGTCAGATACCTATCATGATGAACTGGCCGGTTCAGATTACCAACAATACATCAGTAACCTATACCCAAGGTGATCTATAAGCTAGGTCACAGCTCCCACCCACCACACGCATATATACTACTGATACCTGTTTGAATATGGAGGATGGGAGGGATGGGTTTGGATGGGGCGACTTCCTTCCCTTATCGAACATCATTGCATAAGATTAAACTCCACTACCCAATATATGGGCCTGGTTTTCTAGACAGCTATAGAGCTGGTGGTGTTGCAAAAAAGTATTGCCATTATCGATCAGAGGTCGATGCTGGCTGGTGCTGCATCATGCCGCTGAGTGTCAGCATGATACCCCAATGCAGTGTCAGTGAGCTATCGGGCGTTGGTGCATCATGGCGATATATAAACGTGAATATTGTGGCATCATGCCGTCCTTGAAGTTTAAAGACAGTAATATAGAACAAGTAGCTGAATGAGGCTCTTTATGAGGGAAAAATTATTTATACACAATTTTGGTTTTGGTGAACGGAAATCAAGCCTCCTATTACCATGATAAAAGAGGTGATATCACAAAAGCTTATCTGGATGTTGAACTCCATACCTATTATGCCTATGTATACTCTCTCCCACAAGGGTACTATCACCCCTACCTCCTACCTGCCTATATCCCATTACAGGGGTGAATCACTACTACCCCTATACTACAAAACCAGGAGTCAGGGTTCAGGAGTTCAGGTCAGCCCCAACCACCTGCCTCACCCCCGGCCCAACACGCTGCCATCTGATAATGGGACCCCCTGCTAACATACACACATGGTATACCACAATTACAGTACTGAGTTTACTGATTAATCAATAGGAATATTAGATGTGGCATATTATGCTGAAGGGGCACAAACTGTATGTATGGCAATGCATAGGGGTGGGTTCTGCTAGAGTCGAGAGGATGTACAGATTTATTGGGGCTTTAAGTGGGTTGGGAATCATTACAGGTGGTTAGGATTGCAGGGAATAGTCATGTTGAATGTCATTGGGTGAGTTGAGGCATGTATTTTAATGATAGTAGGTAAGTAAATAAGAAAGTAGGTAAGGAGCTTTCTCTCGAAACAAGTGTGCACTGCGGATGTCAATTACCCACAACCACTGCTTTTCATATATATTATGTTAGAACATAATATTGTAACAGGGCTATGACATGGTCCGATAAACCTAGGCTATGGAGGTTAAATTTCTCTCAACTGTACCGAGTGATCCGCTCAACAATTACTGTCCTAGTTGACTTATAATGGCATGACTTTAAATATACTAAAATGATATTCCAAAATGAGATAAACATAGAGCGTTATGTATGAAGCTTAAGGCAGCCTGAAATGCATATAATTATATTGGCCTGAGCATATTAAAAAAGTTTGTATACAAACATATACAACTTGGGTATTAATTCTGACTTGTGGTATAGTAGCTGTATGGATTTCTTTTGTGAAAATTGGCTCCCTATAATGCAGTATACCTGCCTGCAACATGTGGCAACAGAATGACGCAGTGCTTTCCCATGCCATATCACCATGAGGCACCCATTCAAGTGAGGCTATGCTGGTTTTGGATTTACACAAAAATACAGATGTTTCAGACAGCAAGCACATGTATGTGTATAATAGGTATATCCTAGCCTCGTTTTTCTTTCTCGTCTACCGAATACTTCTCCCTAGTGGCTGAACTTAGATTCACATTCTAAAAGTGATTCAGCCACATTTCTAACACATATGACGAACATGTCAATATTGTGAAAGGTGAGCGTTGTCACAGTATCGCATGGAACAACCTTTTTATGCTGTATAAAACCCACATATATGAAGAGAGGAGGCAGCATTTAGTGGATGCCTCAGAAGACCGCCTGGTATGTCACGTCCTTCAATAGGGGAACCCGTCATGGTCCAGTGATTGCCAAATAAATATAGGTGTCTTGACTCCTGCGCCTCGAGTCTCTGGGTTGGCGGGGGGAGGGGGTATGGAACCTAGGGGTGAGGCTAGCTATAAGGGGATCTCCAGCCAATCTGAAGCAGAAACTGGGAGGAGCTGGAGGAGGAAGGAGGGGCTAGAGTAAGGGTTGATCCCTTTACAATCTGCCTGACTATCACCCATACAGCACTGACATTGCTACAGCTAGTTCCCATCCCCCATACCCAGTGGTTTCCATCCAGTAGGGTGAGGAGGCCATCACAGGTCGTGGTAGCACGTAGGGTTACACGCTGGAGGGATAACCCTATGTGTGTATAGTACCAGGGGCCAGTGGAGCATCATTCACCAGGACCCACGTGAGCTGGGTAGAACCATCCCTGCAGGTAGTGTAGGATAAGAGGCTCACTTATTTTGCTAATGTTAACTCACCGGGTGCACCTGGACCTTTGACATACTCCTCGTCTGAATAGCTGTTGCATAGACTTAACCTATGGTGATACACTGGATTTGTCATTATATGAAAAAACCCTGCAGGGAGCATAGGGTAAATGACTATAGCACTGTAAATGCTTGCAATGCGAAAGCAGTTTTGACAGCTGAAACTTGGAGCGGTTCATATTTGTCGTATTGGACTACTATATGAGGATATCTTAGATGCTTTCATATTTAAAGAGTATCTGGAGCAATTATTAATGCAGGATACTAGTAGCCTGGAGTAGTGACTAAGCAGTGGATAATAACGCTGTATAATCGTCACCTGGAGGAGGCCCCTGATCCAGGTGTGCTGTACCTGCACCTGTACACACCCTCACCCCGTGGTACTACACCTACAGGAGATAGCTGTAGAGGGGTTCAGCATACAACCCCTACCACACCTGGAGGGCCTCACACTCAGGAGGACAACATGACGACTCCCTCCCCAACTGGGGACAAGTCCCCAGGCAGACTTCATCGTAAGTACTGAGGCATAGCAAGTTAGCCCTTTAAGGGTAATAATATAGTGATTTGATCCACTATTCTATTTGGTTGTCATGAATGCAGCTGTGTTGAGTAGCTCAACAGTGCTGATCTTTTGCATCATGCATATGCCAACGATAGACCAGCAGGGATGATACACTCCTGACGTCTTGGCATGATGCACCAATGCAGTGCCAGCGTGTTACTTGCCAGGTGTGGGAGTATCTTCAAACATGGTTTGTGAATTTGATACGGTTGAAAGGTTTAAATTGAAGTTGGTTAGGGGTCAGGTATACTGATAGGTTAGCTGTTATCCATGTGGGTAAGAGGTAATAGAACTCACATTGAGTAATAGGTATTAGTTCAAGAATGTTGGAGCCTGTGTTTAGATGGTACACCTTAGTATACAAATGGAGTAACGAGGCCTCAGGTTTAGTCCAGATAGGGTGCATTAGGATCATTGTGGGATGTTAGGAATTACTGGATTAAGGGAATAGTGCATTGAAGTGTAGAGTTGTTCTGGGATGACTTGAAGTATTCATCAACTAGGACTAGAATAAATGAGATCTGGTACCTGCACATTTACTTTCATACTAGTTCCATGAACATAATCATGTAATTAATTTTATGCTCTGTTTGATGAACATGATATTCAGATATAGTGACATCATTAAAATAGGTTAAAAAGCATCGTCTAGCCCATAAACTTAAGGCGAAACCACAAACTACAGAGTGGGCTCCTAATTTCCTTCTCCCTGCACTTTGGTGTTGGTTGATGTACGGCCCTAATGATGATCTGACCTTACTGCTTCCTCTGTATATTAGTGTTAAAGTCATCTTCTCCCCCTCTAAATATACCCTATACATCAGCTGTACACCTGACCTGGCGTTAACCCCGCCCCCTAACCCATAATTTGTAAAACAAACCCTGTAGTATCAACACAGAGTAGACTCACTGTGTCTCATGAATATTAACAACAGGTATTAGCAAGCAGTGCTAACTTAGCATTCAGAGTAGTTTTATCTGTAAGTATAAACTGATTCATAGTTTTGACTGTATGTGTGAGAGGCAAGGTTTTTTGTTTCGTCTATTGTATTTAGAAACATGAAAGCTAGATGATATCTTTAAAGTTTCACTCTCATCTATATGCCAGTCGTTATCTGACTAGAACAGTGCTAGAATTGGTACTTGATGCAGAACCGTGTTCAGAATATCGCTTTGATGAAGCTAGCCTATGATATGGTTGGTATAAAGATCCATTTTGGGATGAGCTATTGTATATCAGATATAAGTGCAGGCCATTAGTGAGAAAACATGGGAATATTAGGTCTGCATGTTTATCATCATGACTGTTCTTTGAGACCATCCATCTTTCTACACAAGTGTTATACAATACACACTAGAGTATGGCAAGCAGCTACGCATACTAAATACTCATACTGGGTAGTCTCAATATTATGCAATCAGTAAAATACTGCATCGTGAATGATTGTCTTCATTCTGGCCGAACAAAACGGTCTAAAGCCAGCATCGACTTCAACCCTTTGAATGAAGCAAAGTTTAAAATGCACTGTGGCATTTTGTCACCAATACATGCAAAACTACTGAGTAACTTGCCACTGCTATATTCTTGCATCATGCCAATCTGATGGATTGATACACTTCCAATGTTCGGGCATGATGCAGCCTCGATGAAATACTCGCTTGTGCTGTGGTATCAAAGTGACAAATAAACATCAAACCTAGGGCATTATGCTGTCATTAAAGAGTTTAATGAAAGGTTGCTTCTGATTAGCCCACATCCAGTTGACATCCACACCAACTCAGGAAACATATCACGCAAAACACCTAAATCCACAGGCTTCAAGAGACAGGAGACATTTTGGAGGCTGCCCCCAACATCTTCCCTGCCTCTATCTGCCACTAGGAGTGGGTAAGCAAATAAACATCGGCTAAAAGATAGGGACATGGGCTCAGGTGGGCAACCTACTAGCAGAGTGTGGTCCTCTCAGATGTCTCTGAGAACAAAAAATGACTTTATATTTGGTTTATTTGTTCAAATATCATGTTGTGGTTGCGCTGAGCCCTTTCCCCGACCACTGTACTGAAGACTGGCATGCAGTATTTTTTAATAGAGTTGTAGTTTTTTCTATTCCAGCAATGGATTAAAACCATTGACTTTTGTATCGGTTATTGGTTTAATTAGATTCATTCCCGAATTCCACTCCCACTTTGGCCATTGCCTTTTTTGCCATTGGAGGGCATAGGGTGGGAAACTTTATGTGCTACTTAACTTTCGAGATCCTAGTGCATCAAAACAATGAGCGGATAGATGAGGTTGTACCCTCACCTTACATGACGTCTGTGGGATTTTGACATGTTGGTGATACACTAATGCTTTTATGCAGGAAATCAAGAGAGTATAATACACTATAAATAGAGGGGAGGTGGTTCCCAAGCAAATTATGGAGAATAGCATTACTGAAGAGGGGTGTTGACTGCTTTTCCAGTATACATGCAGGTGTATTGGACTTTGTCAATTGGTAAATTACACCCCGGGTGAATGGTAGATGCCTGCTCAATCACTTCTCACTGACAGGTGTAGCACAGGACAGTACATGTAGTAACTATAGGTCTTAGGTTGCACAGTTTACACGTTTACACATCTTATGATCTGATATATGTCACTAGGTATAGGATACACAGGTGATGCTGTTTTGTGATTTGAATATTCCTATTACCTCCACAGCATGAAGAGTTGGGTTTGAGGAACATTAGCAAAACATAAAGCCGATTTTGTATCTACATCTTGATGCACCATTATGCATATATTATGAAAAATGCGTAGATATAACGCGCTTCAGGTTGCAGGAACTATGACCCCAGCTCTATGTTTTGTTTAAAGTTGCTTAAATCCAAATGTATATGAATGCAGTGTTTAAATCATAAGAACTGACCGTTTTGTATGAAAGCCTAAATACCTGCATCTACACGTATGTCGTTTCAGGACCTCAGTAGCCCTCAATATAGGAACGGTCTTCTCAGCTATATGTGGTAAACAGTAAATCTCTCACGCTCTCCCAGTCACTGGATATGGGCGGATCCAAAGTGTCTCCTCCTGGTCCTTTGAGACAGTAGCAGCTGACAATAGTTTAAGTCTATAACTCCCTCATTTCTCCACCAGGCTGTCGTGCAATGGGGAAACATATAATATGTTACACCCAGCTAACAAAAATACGTTATTTAACGTCAAATAACATTTTAAACGTTAGAACATTATGCCCCAGAAGGAGCCATAGCGAAACGTTATAATATAACGTTGTATACTGTTTTTTTATGTACTGGGCAGTGCTTAGGTCGAGGGGTGAGGGGGGTTGAGACTCGCTCCAAAATTATTTGGTTCAAAAGCCGATGGCAAACAATTATGCTAACGAGTTGTGCAAGTGCACTGCTTATCGATAGTGAAATATCTAATATATGTGCCAACTTCTATTCATAATGGCCTTCTAGGATAGGTGTCCCAGGAGAGGCAGAGGGAGACAGAGAGAGAGGGGGGCATGTTTGCCTGAGGAGAAGCATGCGGAACCTTAATTATTTAAACATAATGTTATGTGACGTTTGTTCCCCATGGTTTACTACTCAATGATGGTAGCTAGGGTTACATAAAAGTACACACCCGCATCTCACAGAGGGATGATTACCGAACATAACCCAATACATATCACTGCTCTGTGTACTAGCCACACATGTGCCTTAACCCTTTAAGGGCCGCATAGCAGTTGTCTGTCATTGGTCGTCATGATACATACATGCAGCCCGGGCTAGTCTACTCGCAAGGGATGCATGTGCATGCAACATGCCGACCCTTCCGGAGTATATCAAGCCCATGTAGTCGGCGTGATCTTGACTGCAGTCCAGATAAATTACTCGCCAGGGCTGCATCCATGCATCATAGCAAAATTTATGTATATTGCATTGAAACATTATGCGATCATTGAAGAGTTAAACATACTTATCTCCAAAAAAATGCCTCTGCATTATGCTAGGGACCTTGACAAAAGATAAATGACAGGAAGTCTACTTGAATAGTAAGCATTGTTGGTTGCTGAGTTTGGAGAGGAAAGGACAGGAAGCTACCCTAATGGTAACTGGAGCCATGCTGTACATTCTGAACAAATAGGAATCACTGTCAAAATGGTCCCCTATCAGTAGGTCCTAAATGGCATAAGCCTAGACTAAATAGTAAGTTAAGCGTCACAGTATGATATATACAGTTGTTTTACAGAAGAACTACATTTAAGATTCTATACTGTGTGCCTTTAGTAAACCTTAGACATACAGTAGTTCCTTTTGTATATACCTACACTAACTAGCTGCAATTGTACACAGTGAAGGATTCTTATTCTTCTTCACGACTGAGTTAACCCTTTACAGATCGCACTTTAGGTTCATTGGTATTTAGTGCTATGATGCATCCTGCTATCGCTTTAGTACTAAATCAAAATGGCTCCATACGGTCAGTATGAAGCATGAATGCGGCACTTTAAAATACAATGGTGGCTTTAAAGTGACCCATCTCATCTCCTACCTCTCTTTAGCGATCCTCTACCATTTATTAGTACACTGTATATATTGAAACGAGTCCTCTCCATTACTACCAGTTCCTCCTCCATCCTCTCATGCTCCTTACTATCAGCGTCTTCCTTGTTATCCTCCTTGGTTAGTCAGGATGCCGTGTCAGGAGGATTAACAAGGGTCGTGTAATCAAATACGGCTATTCTTCCCTGGCCTGTGTGTATACTCACTTGAGCGGAAAACGTTTTTTACAAATTGTTCTTCCATCCCGTACATACCATCACAAACTCAAAGTGCTTGCTCACTTGTCCTCTTCCGCCCACTATGCCTTCTCTTTTCGCTACAAATAAAATTAGACGTTAACCCTTTAGGTAGCAGAATATGCTAATGTACTGTGTGCTATGCCATATAAGCATCATGATGCATGAATACAGCAGCCGCGAGTAGCCCGATATCCAGCGCTGCATTCATGCATCATGCCGAACGCAATCGCCTGTTGCGCTCCCAAAGAATTGGCATAGTGCGCCAATGTATACAGTACTAGCTCTTCATGGGTGCTTCATGACACAAAATGAACATGCGGCACCATACCTTTCTTTAAAGGGTCAAGAGGAGGACGTATTGTGTGTGTAGAGGTGTGTAGACGACGTGTTCTGTACACAGAGCACATCCCTTGTGTGGACCTCACCCCCCCTCCCTAAAAAGACCTAAAAACTCTCCCCCAAAGGAGTATGGTTTAGAATGAGAATTAGGCTCTTTATTGACTTTTTGTCACCAGATTTATTATCTTTGGGAGGTCGGAAACATTGCAGTCGATAAGATGTAATTATTTTTGAGTTTTACTTGTTCTGAGGATGGGCGTTAAATTTGTGACGTTTCCCAAAGCACTGTACAACTATCCCATTATCCATTCCCTGCCCAAATAACCCTGATCTAACTTCAAATGCTTCAGCTCTATGTTGGGCGAGATCCACGATGCAAGTCCCCAGCACGTACAAACAGTCACCGCGACCCCCCCCCCCCCCCCCCACCCCCACACACAACATCACCCCCCCCCCTCCACCTTGGGCCAGGTACTTTATTTCCCTTGTAACCTTGGCTAACACTATTGATGTTAGGTGACCCGAAAAAACACTCCATTTTATTAAAGACCTTTGTGACCTTTTACGGTCGGCTTACCTAGCATTGTGGAGACCCAGGCCTTGGTAGACGCGCTGGCTTCCAATGTATGGTGTGGGCTGGCAATAGTGAAAGGCGAAACCGGTGAATGGCATATTCATGGGACGAGAGCCTCCGCAATTAATTGGGAGGACGTGAGGATGGTAACAGCGTGGTTTAGGTGGGGAGACAGTCAGTAATAAGAAAGAACAGGATACATTTGCTTCGGCATGAATGTTCTTTTTTGTAACTTTTAGTAGGTGTAGCTGATAATAGTTATACTTACATATATGGGTGAAGGTATACATCTTAGAATCATTAAGGTAAGGTGCCTCTGCTCTATTGGCTAACCATTTCCGTGCAGCGTATTTCGTGGTATGATGCATATAAATGCTTGTAAACTTGACATCACCTAACGTTAATGTCCATGTGGCACCCCTGAGTTGGAAAATGAATATGAAAACTTGCAGCATGAACAGATGATGTTGATCCTTAAGTAGTTGATTAGATTACGATGAATATCCTCCTTAAAGAGCTTAAAGGAAAATGGAGTAATGCTAAAATATGAAGCTTTAAGACGGCTTATTCGCTTTCTATAGTTTTAACAATATTTTAATTCTTAGGTGAATCATGATATAGGGAGCAGTTACAGGTGTACATCGTGAGGGGTAAAAACGGTAATATGTGACAAAACGTGGGAAAACGTGACATTAGGGGTTAACACCTTTATTTAAGTTCATGTCTTTAGCTACAATTTGATACTTCAAGCATCAAAATATTTTAAATAGTTGCTGAGAAACGACATCTTCAACATGGGATGGTAGGGATATGTAGGAATTCAGAATAGACTGCAATGCAATCACATATCAATCTATTTTCATATAATAGATATAAATCATAATTATTAGAAATTTAACCAATAAATGCATATTATTGTACATAGATTTGGATCCGGTAGGAATATTGCCATTCTGTTTTCAGTTCTGAAATCCTCATGGATGGGGCAATTGGATAGGGATGATTTGTATTCCAAAAGAATGAATTGATGGTTGCCATGGCAACCAAATTTGAACAAATGTGCTAAAAATGGCTAAAAACGTTCTTTTTACATTCCAAATAAGACCAATTTAGAATGAAAATATAATTTTGATAATAGCTTCAAAAGATTCCTTGGGAAAAGTTAGTCTAAGGTCATTTTCTCTTGAGTATTCACATTTTTAGCTTTATCTCCTGAAATATCATGTTTAGAGCATTTATGGCTATTCCCCCTAATGTTACGATTTCCCAGGTTCCGTCACATATATTAAGAGAATTGAGATATTGGGTACCTTGTTCTATTGGGCGGATATTTGATTATGAATGTACGTGCAAGCCATGTCAATTTAGAACTATATTATAAGCCACAATCAGATAGACCACGGAAATCGACTTTGGGATGACTATTCCGCCATTAAAACAAAAGTGCATGGAAACCCATGGATGTAGGAGGGAAATTGCTTATTCCTGCAAACTGTCTACCGCATTTTGGAGGCACATGAGTCTCATAAACAAAACCCAACTCATTCAGAGTAAGCTGTCATATGAACCCCTCTCCCACCCAGAACCCACACCCATGTGAGTGTGAGACCACAGAGAGGATGTAAACATGGGATGAGTGTCGTCAACCAGCATATGCCCACAAGGCTGCTATAGACATGCATGCTGAAGGAAAGTATGACCTTTAGGGAAAACTACTGAGAAAGTATTTTAAACTCTTCTACAATTTAATCGACAGCAACACAATTGTAATCTAATTGGTGTTTTAGCATAAAATATTCTAATATTATAACTTCAGTGTTTAATGGAATTTAGATTATTCAACAGGGGTCAGGGTGCACCGCTTTTCTTTGAATTGAGTTTTTAAAAGAAATTGCTGGTTTTAAGTGGGAGGTGTAGCTAGGAAGGCTCACCACAGATCCTCACAGACGATCCTAATTTCAACAAAAACAATCATACACTCGTCCATCTGCTCCCTTTCTACAGCATAACCGTTTTTAGTTAGACCGATACAGTATGCTTTATTCACCTCCCCAGTCTGCTCAATAGTTCTACCAACTAAAATGGAAAATGATGTCGGGGGTTATTTATCCAAGATGCTTACCTGTATCAGTAAATCCCTTCTGCTGCGGATTTTTGTCCAGCACTTCTTGTCAGATCTAGAGAAACTATCTAATGTATAGCACTTCTTTTCGGAAATACGATCTAATGTATAGCACTTCTTGTGGGGAGAACTATCTGATGTACAACACTTCTTGTGGGAAGGAACTATCTGATGTATAGCACTTCTTGTCGGAAATACGATCTAATGTATAGGACCTCTTGTGGGCAGAACTATCTGATGTACAACACTTCTTGTGGGAAGAACTATCTGGTATAGCACTTCTTGTCGGGAGAACTGTCTGATGTACAACACTAAATGCTTGGCTGAAATTACACAGTTGGCGTTTATTTCTGTTAGGCTACAAGCAACAATTTTGTAGATAATTATGTAGAAATGCGTGTGGATATCAACGTTTCGACTTATTAATAAGTCTTCATCTTTTATACACTTCTTGTATAACCACTAATTGATTACAGTCAAATCGTTGATATATGCAGTGCTTCTATGATACATGCTCCATGCTTTACGAGGATGGCTTTCTTCAGAAAGGTAATAATTATTTATCATCAAATTCAGTGAAAGATTAAGATGCTGAACGGGGCAGGTCTTTGGCGGATTACCTTAGATGTCTGTAATTTGATACGCCATCTAATGCTATATATACTGTTCTAATGCTAGATGTACTGTCTCTGGCTATGACACTGTACAGGAACACCCCAGTGGAGGTAAAAACAGAGATTGAGAAGAAGTAAGGTGTTGATTGGTGGCAGGATATGTGATGGGATCCGGCACACGTGATAATTCGAGCCAACTGGCTGCAGGAACTGGGACACTGTGGAGGGATTTGTTTTTTTATTTTTGAAAACATGAACTGTACAGTTGCACACCATGGCTAATACATATTGCCATCTGCTGCCACCTAGGTCAGGTTTATCATACTTTTTTCATGTTTATTTTTCTCAAATGAGGGGGATTGAACATTAAACCACAAGTATATTGCTTCTCTGTAACTGATTAATTTTGATGTTTGTCCATCATATTTGGTGGGTTTACACTGAGAGTAGAGTAATAATTAAAATAATGTACCAAATGTCCGCTGATACAACTAACCAAATTGAACCATTTAAATTGTATCAAGAGAGGCAACCCAATGAATCTCGATCATCCCTGATCCGAAAATTGGGCAAGATTGGCTCTGGTGTGATTCAACACTTTACTGTATGCGAGTTGCCTCGTACAGGTACCTCATTTGAAAAAGGTTGCTCTCTCTTTTTCACCTCATGGAAAGCTGAGCAAATATGAAACTCCCTGGTCAGAACCTTTTTGATTTTTTCCCATGATGGCTGCCCATAGCTCCCACACCCTGTGTGTTTGTGAACCCCACGTCCTCCTGGGCGTGGTAGGTCGCTACTGCTGAGGGCTGTTATCATGACTCTGGTGTCTTCTTGTAGGTGGTCTGTAGAAAGCACATGTCAGCAGTCCATAGCCCTGATAGCTGCATGTGGGTTTAGGGTTGTGGGACTCATCCCTCTCTGGTAGATAAACATAGGATGCCTAAAGGGGTGCAGGGTGCTGAGTGCTTGGGGCACGGGGTTATCACTTATCTGGGTTTAGACAGCTACATGCTACCACATTTATGAAACTAGTAACAGAGTCACATTGGAGTCACATGGGAATACACATGGGGAAATGTTCTGTACTGTTATGAGAGAGGTGAGGAGTGGGAGAGTGTAGGTTGAGAAGGAGGAGACAGGGGGCTGAGACACCTAGATTAATTCAAGTGGGAGGGAAAGAAACAGAAAGATGAGGATACAGAGGACATGGGACTACCGCCTAGTACAGTTAGGTGGCATCACAATCTATACAATACCAGAAATGTGATGTATATCTATATTCACTCTGGTATTACGTTACTATCATGTATGTAAACTTCTATTTCAACCCCTGCTTAGCCCACTATCTTACTTTCTCTCCAGACATCTTTTCAGCTCCTTGATAATAGAAGGTCTAAGCAGGGGAAGTCTGGCGTCCGACTAAGCTGTATGGAGAGTCACCAGAATAGTACCTGGCCCTCGCAACTATTTTATTTGCGCCAGGGCTCTAGAGCAGTACACACATTACCCTTTGTTGGAAGGTTTTGACTAGTATCTGACAGGGGATTAGCAATAGCATTAGCAGCTTATTCTCATCTCATGACTTAAACCGCCACTACACTTACCTAATGGCAATACATTAACTCTCACTACACTAACTGCTCACTGGGCCACCTAGTCACTTGGCAAATCATTTTTGCACTTGATGTATTTGCTTTTCACATACCAAAAAGCGTATATACATGCCACGTGGTTGTATAGAGCCTCCTGTCCTTTATGTCACTGTTGACGTTCTATGGGCCAGTCTTTAGAATACAGCGTTTTAATGGCCACCACTATAGAGACTAGGTGCCAACACAGAAGGTGTGGAGGTCCCCAGCATACAGAGTGTCTCTCACGTTGTAAATCTCTGAGAGAGAGGGCCCTGCGTCGTCATCCCCAATACCTTGGTGAAGTTTTAAACGGGCTAAAGGTATTCATACCTATCTGTGTAGAAAGTGAAGTTATTTTAAAATGGGAGAGATATCTATGCTTTCGGTTCAGATACTTATGTTTTTTAGCATGCCATGTTTGTCTGTTTTCTATTAGCCCTTATGATAGCCATGTCTCTAACTATGTAAAGCGGTATGGCACATGTTAACACTCTCTCTACTCACCCTTTACTCTCTCATACCACTCATCTCTCCTGCCCTATTACCGTTTTATACGCCCTGTTAGAGAAAAATAGCCGAATTACTATCCCACAGAACTCCTTCATCCCCAGCCTTCAAAAAGTGGCAAAATGCACAAAAATGAAGTATAGAGGTCATGTTAGGGCAAACCAAAATGCGTGTTTGAGTGTTTTAAGTAGAGCGCCCCTTCAAGGGAAGAAATGCCTTTTCATGTCTTTTCATGTGAATCCCGGTGAATACTGATGTGCATGATATGCCAAACGCACTTTCTGTTTAACTCTCATTTTTGCTTAAAAGCTTGTAAACCAGCCCTATGCCATGTGCTAATTGGGGGGAAACATAGATAGCTAGGAAGAGGGGGGGGGGGGGTCATAGAATGTGTATCAGTCCATGGAGCCATTGGAGAACAAAAACCATGAATCTGAAAAGGGACATGTGCTTTCTACGAGCTCTGTGTCTGCGCCTGAACCATACCATAATATGTCATGGCCTTAGACACCTTTTTATATCTTGGCCTCACAGCCTATACATCCCTGGATCCCCTTACCCTGCATGGTGTATGGGGGTCTGGAGGGCATGTCAATGGGCAGGGTGTGAATATAAGTGTAAGTGCTTGGTTAACTGTGGATGGGGTGTCACCTAGACATGGGTGGTCCACAGCTTGTGGGTGAAGTGCTCAGGCACCAAAGCTGAAGCTACAGCTTGAGTAGAGGCTTCTATACATAAGAGAAGAAAAAGAAGCTTAAACTCACATGAATTTGGCCTTAATGGTGCCTTAAACGTCCAAGGTACATTGCGAAATCTCTGTCTATAATCTGTGGGAAAGTTATTTTATGATAGCTAGCTGTGTTATAATAGCTTATGATAGCTAGATTCCATTTAACCCCACACATGGACAGGGGGTTTCTCCCATTATAGAGTTAATTTTACTAGGATTCCATCTTACCCAAAATGGACATTAACGCTTTAATGTATTGCTTAAAAGCTGTAGTTTTAGCCACATGGTACATATCAATGGAAATGGCATATGAACCTCTCCAGACAGTGACATGTAAGGATCAAATGAATGTGTTCACAATTTCAGTAAGGCGTAAATGCTACAGAAAGAACATCATGTCAGAACAGGTTACTTCTTATTGCCTTCATTTAGAAATGGCAGTCACCCAAGTACATCTAAAGATATGATATTCCTCATTGCACTAACTAAATGATAGGTCATGATCTTCACACACACCTGTCAGAGAAGCAATATAATACATCTAGCAATGTTGCATAACACATACCATATGTGTGGGAATCATGGATTTCCTTTATGTATGGTTATAATCATGAGAAAAACACATTTCAAAATAGATAGTTCTGACTGCTCAAAGGTAATAGTCTGATCGTTATAATTTGTTGTGATACTCATTGAGAACTATGTTCTACGATAAATTGATATGAACAAAGCAATATATCAAGTGCTGCATGTCCCTATGATTGATTCGTAAATCAGGCCAAAAAGAAGGTTTGTTTCAGGTCACCCGACCGACCCTATCAAAACAGGGCCGACCCTAGGTTATTTTATGCAATTTTGAAGAAATTTCTGTATTTTCACGTTTTTGGGGTCTATTTTAGGGTCTTCGGAAAGGCAGCCTGGTACTTTCATGTTAAAAAAAAAGAAATCCGACCTACTGACCCTACATTTTCTTGCCATGTTACCTGAAACAAACCTTCTCTTTTTGGCCTTCGGCAAACAATGGTCCTATGAATAGAAATTATTTGTGTTATTGATGTGTACACAGAGGCAAATATCAGAGTCACCCAATGTCGCCAATACTACCCTCATACAAGGGTCAGGCACTGCTGGACTATAATAGATGGGTCAAGGGCCATTCTAGTGAGGGTCAGGCTAGGCTGGACATTCAATAACAGGCTGGACCTTGGCAAACTTGCTTGAAAGTCTGGCCATGCTGGATCCTCATGCCATAGTCTGGCAATGCTGGACTCTTGGGAGAGTCTCTATCAGCCTGCAAGAGTCCAGCATTGCCAGACTATGGCATGAGGATCCAGCATGGCCAGACTTTCAAGCAAGTTTGCCAAGGTCCAGCCTGTTTTTGAATGTCCAGCCTAGCCTGACCCTCACTAGAATGGCCCTTGACCCATCTATTATAGTCCAGCAGTGCCTGACCCTTGTCTGAGAGTAGTATTGGCGACATTGGGTGACTCTGATATTTTCCTCTGTGTAACGTGTATGGAACCCTGATATGGTAAAATTTTATATCACGTGAACATGATTCAATACTGACATAGACATTAAAATTTGACACGTTAAAACATATTGAATCATTGCCCTGTAAGTGCCCACACACTCCATGTATATTCTATGAACATGTGACTCCCGTTGTGTTACCTTTATAGTCAATACTACACTAAAACGCATGGTGCGGAAGGAGAGCACTCTGTTATGACAGAAATTTGTCCGGAAATTAGACTTTTCACGCGGATACTTGTGAGAACAGTGCATAGCATAGAGTGCCAAATATGTCTTTTTGTTGATGATTGTGTTCACAAACTTAGTGCTAATGAGGAAGGTGCCAGCTTTAAGTTCATGAGATACATACATGGGAATGGGGGATTCATTGGTTGGGTGGGGACTGCAGTATACGAGAGACATCACATGCTGGACCAAATAAGTCAAAGTAGGGTTGAGGCTAACATAATTATACACCTAAATATGGTGTGGCCTTGCAAGGGATATACCTTATGGCCTTTTATATTTCTAGGTCATGTTTCTTGGATCCCCATATCCTGAAAAACATGTATAACCTTTGGGGGTCTAGAGGTGATGTCAATGTGGGTGTGAATATAGGCAATATATCTGTAAGTGCCTGGCTAGCTGTGGCTGGGCTGTCTGTCACCTAGACATGGGTGGTCCACAGCTTGTGCTTGGTAATAAAAGATGAGGCTTCTGTAAGCACCTCAGTTATAACAGAAGCATGAACCCACACGAAGCTGTTTTGTAATGGTGCCTTAACTTTGCTATATTCCATTTAAGTACCTGTTGCCTTATTGAGTTTTAGCCTCATATACTGTTATCCACATACTGAGAAAAGTCAGTGTCATTGTCGCTAGAACCATTCTCAACTGAAAGCCAGGCACTGCCAAGCACAAGGTTCTGCCTGACTTTCAGGTGAGAGTGGTTCTAGCGACAATGACACTGACTCTGACTCTGACCTGAAAGTCAGGCGGTGCCTGACTTTTAGGTGAAAGTGGTTCTAGCGACAATGACGCTGACTTTTCTGTGTATGTATAGTGCATCATAGATGGGGGTTCTATTAGGAATCCAATTTACCCAAATAGACCTTCAGGGTTTAAATGGCTTAAACTTCGGTGTAGTACAGGAGGCGAAAATGTATTTATCAATGGGAATCGCCGCTTGGTTAGTGCAATTAAATGCATTTAATTTGTAGCTTGGTCAAAACGGTGACATGTAAGTATCAAGCACGGATTCACTGGCCCATTATTAGAAGCAGATACACAATAGCCATATCAACGTGTTTACAAGTTAAACCAGACATAAACGCTCCAAAAACAACATCGTGTCAGAGCAGGTTAGTTCTTATTGCCTCCATTTAGAGGTGGCACTCACCCAAGTACATCTAAACATACTGCTCATTTAACTAACTGAATGACAGGTCATGATCTCTACTCACCCCTGTCAGAGAGAGGGTATATAAACATCTAGCAGTGCATCATAACACATGCTATATATGGATCCATAGGGTATTCCCTGCCTGCAATATGAAACATAGTTACATGGATTAAAATCTCCATAGCTTTGCATGTTATACACATATAAAAAAGGGTAGTCTGTGCATGACATTCCATGATCCAGAGCAGTCAACAGTGGGAGGGATGAGGGTGCATAATTATACAACAAAGCCTCATAAAATGCATTACAAAGTAACTACCGTCCAATGGGCTATATAAAGCCGAATTAATAGAGGAAATATGCGTCTCAATCGGTCGCATTGAGCCCAGTTTACGGTGAGAATGAGGTATGAAATTTTGATAAAAGACCAACAGCTTCTGAGTCACTATTTAAATGTAGTGATGTTGAGTGTGAGTGCTGTACAAAATATCAGAGTAGACAGAGCAATATATCACTGCATCTAAAGTGAGACTTGGTAAATTACCCCAAACAATAGTCCTATAAATAGATGTGTAATCGTGCTGTGGTGATGGGGCCCGGATAGGGTAATATTTCATATCACATGGAGCTAAATCCGTACTGACCTAAATATTTGAATTGGACATGTTAGATACATATTTATCGAACCATTCTGTGGTAGAGAGCTGAGTTCTTTCCAAAGACATAGAGAGAGATAACTCCCATGGTGTATTACCATTACAGCCAATACTGCACTAGTGCACACAGTTCTCTTTTGCCTGCTTTTTTAATACCCCTTGTATAAATGAAACCAAATATTCCTCATTTAATCGAACTGTATGATCACTGCCCTTGTGTTAGTGATCGACTCTAGCTGATTCGGTTTTGCCTTATTAACTAACTTACTGCTGCATAGTCATGAAGTGCTCATCTACCTCTTTACACTCATACAGTTCCTATACAATACTCTAACCCCAAGCTCACCAGGACATACCCCCTACCACCTCCATACTGGTGTCAACTGGAGGGTAATGTGACTGGCCTCTGACTAGGCAGCTTGACACTGTGACACCTGGCATACTGCCACCGTGCAGTCTGCACCATCCACCCCTCCACTCTCAGTGTCCTGGATTCAGATTCACACAGAGCTGGTCCATGGAAGTCTCAAGACTAGGTTAGGAGGGAAAAGAAATGCAGTTTATTAGTTGCCACAATAATCTATTAATGACCACATGCTAAGTCATATTTTACGACCCCTCTTCAATGATTGAATGGACAATCAGTGATTTCCACTATACCATACAGTTTATCTTTGGCCAAGCCCCGAAAAGGTTTAACCTATAAGGCCAAGCATTACCAGGAACCCCTTTTATATACCTCCCCCCAGTCAAGCAACTGTTGGTGGTATTATTTATCACCAAAATGCCATGCAACGATTCCACATGCTGATAATTATGTATAGCATATTGTACTAATGTGGTGTGTTTATCAGGGTAATTTCAACGGAATATGTTAGATATTAATAGTACAATGAATTATAATATTGATTTATGGAGTTTATTGCATGATGCTCATACTAAATGGCATATATCAACATATGGAATAATGTATCTATGTTGCTTGGTATCAGTGTATGATATTGCAGAGTTTGTGGTTGGTGTGTGAATATAGTCCTAGTTCAGGCTGGGGCTAAAACATCAGATGGAGAGTACACCTATAATGTGGTTGGAGACTGCTGAAGTGGGCAGGAACATAGACTTGTCACTCACATGCAGAAGAAAACCGTGGCCACCTGTGATAGGCTGAGGCCTGGCACAGGTGTAGCAGGGGCCTGTAGGTGGCCACCATATAGCCACCGCAGGTACCCCTCAGTAGCTAGTAGCGAGTAACAGTTCATTTGGAGATGAGCTGCGGCTACTCACCTGGGTCATGGGCGAGGGTAGGCCCGCACCTCTGGAGTTAGGTTGGAAGCATGCGGGGATGGTCATGGCATCCCCAGTATCAGGACTCAACAGCTCACTATAGGAATCTCTATATTTTTAACATCACTATACTCATGGAACACATACTGCACTGACCTGCACACATATATTGATACTTACTGTTGTATCAGATGCTGAAGGTAATTAGCACATCAAAGATACCCTCCAGAGGATGTATGGAGTTGACTGGTTTGTTGGCAATTAGTAATAAACACCATTTATATACAGTTTATGTACCTCTCACTTGTCTTTGGCTAAGGTTGGAGGAGAACTGGCCAGCCTTAGCATATTAGTGCTCTACCAATATAAGAAACTAGCACTATGCTGAGATAGAACTACTAAACACTATAGCACAGCCAAGCAGAACACAAACAAACACATTCTATAAAACACCTTGAGCCCCCATTCAGTTCATTGGTGAGAGAGTTGGAGGGCTTTTCGATCCCCATTGCCAACAGCCAGGAGTCATCCTCAGGGCAACCCAGGAGGGCTGATGAAGCCTCAGCACACTAAATACACTGTATATGGAACATGGATAGACATGATATAGCAGAGAAGAACCTCTCTCAATCATGAATTGGAAATTCATTCTGCATTCCAGACAAAAGAATTAACCTACCCACCAAGGAAAACAGAATTGGTAAGTGGAAAAGAATGCATAAGGAATATACATTTGAGTATATATGCTGGATGGAAAACAGGTCAATGTATATACTGGGAGAGGAGTAATGGTCAGCAGTAGGACCATGATGGCCAACATCTGGTACTCAGGAGCAGCTCAGAGAGCCCAGCGCCCAACCCAGGGAGGCAGGAGCTGCTCCCTGAGCAGCTCACAGAGAAAGGCTAAAAATAGCATCCCGCACCTCTCCTCAGAGGTGCGGCTCTGACCAGCTCAGACCGGGAGGAAGGAGCAGCTCACACATAGTAAGACTTCTACTCTACCTAAAGAGATTGAACAAAGAATGATAAGTAATACTAGGATCAATACACTAGAAATCACACAATGAAAATAACCACAAAAGATTAATACTACATTTTGCATGAGGAGACTGACTAAAGAAGAAAAAGGATCGTACACACAACGAAATGCAGCAATTACTACCAGGAAGATACTGTAATTATATTTACCTGGGGAATGCTACAGGAGGGAGATGCCCAACAATACAGCTCAGAAAATAAAAGTGTAAAGAGGAGGCTGAGAGTCATACAAACGATACTGAAAGAGAATCAAATGACAGCAGCCATCAGAATAAACCAATTACTGGACATAGAAGTAGAATTTGTATAAACCCAGGGACAATCTACAAAGCATAGAAACAATTTACAAAGCCTAGAAACGATTTACAAAGCACATGACCGATATGCAATGCCAGGGAACGATTTACCATTCACAAGAACAGTTCATAAAACACAGAAACAATCCATAGAGCACAGGCACAGTTCATGATGCCCAGGAACGATTCCCAACTGCTAGAAACGATTCACTATGTAAATGAATGATGCACTGTGCAGAGGAACGATTGACAAAGCACAGGAACGATTGACAATGACCACAAACGATTTACAATGAGCAGTTCTAAGCGATTCACAATGACCAGAAACAAATCACAATGACCAGAAGCGATTCATAATGCCTAGGAATGACTCACAATGTCTAGGAACAATTCACAATGTAGAAGAACGATTCACAATGCAGAGAGATGATTCACCATGTAGAAAAACGATTCACAATGCCCAAGAATGATTCACAATGCCCAAAAACGATTCATAATGCCCAGAAACGATCCACAATGCCCAGGAACGATTCACAATGCCCAAGAACAATCTACAATGCCCAGAAACGATTTGCAATGCCCAGGAACGATCCACAATGCCCAGAAACGATTAACAATGCCCAAGAACGATTCACAATGTGCAGAAACGATCCACAATGCACAGAAACGATTTACTATGCCCAGGGACGATTCACAATATCTGGGAAAGGTTCACAATGGCTAGGAACAAATTAAAAAGCCTAGGAACAATTCACAACATACATGAACGATTTATAAAGCCCAGGAACGATCCACAATGCCCAGAAATGATTCACAATACCCAGAAATGATTTACAATGCTCAGGAACGATTCACAATGCCCAAGAACAATCTACAATGCCCAGAAACGATTTACAATGCCCAGGAACGACCAAAATGCCCAGAAACGATTTACAATGCCTAAGAACGATTCACAATGCGCAGAAACGATCCACAATGCCCAGAAACGATTTACTATGCCCAGGAACGATTCACAAAGCACAGCTACAACTTACAATGTACAGGAACTTTTTACAATCCACAGGAACAACTAGTTAACTGATCAAATAAAAGTAAAACTCAGATGTCATAGCCAAGTCCAGCAAGCTCATTTACTACAGAAATGGTTATACAAGAGAGAATCAACCAAGAGCAAAAGTGAGAAGGAGCATCTCAAGAGAGATGAGAAATCATTACTAAACGATTAAATATCAACCAGCACAGATAGAATTAAAGTATTATAATTATTAAAAAAAAACGCTTTGTGAACAATACCAGTGCTCTAACAAAGGTGCATTGCGGTATCTCAGCAAGTTTATAGTGCAAGGAAGGAAATTAAGGAATGTTTTTATATGAACAATTTTAATAATCTAGCCATACAAAGACCAAGGAGAGCCAGCGAAGTAATGGAAACACATGCCCAGCTAATGAGCCTTTAGACTATGAACTGCCTACCAAATTACCAACACTAGTGCAATCCTACAACTTGCCAAGGTAATGACTGTGTGGTGTGTGCATCTACCTGAGGACATGGAGCTGCTCTAGTAAATCTTCTATAATAAATACTTTAGACACAATGTGCCGTTTAAAAGGGAAAGAAAGGAAATTGACCAGAATAAAGACATATTGGATGCCACACAACAAAATAAAAGGAACTAAGAAGGAGAATAATTGTATGATTGAGATACATGAGAAAAGAAATGGATAAAGCAAATCAGACATGGAATTGAAGATTGCATTGGTTAACCCAACGTCAAGAAAGGAGAGCCAGATGTTGCTGCAGGTATCCTCCTCTAGGAACACAGACTCCACCCTCTGCCCACACTAAGAGTGGGCAGGTGGGATCTCTGCTGTACACTACACAGGACTGGGTTGTAAGGATCCACCAGAAAACACACTCTTTCATTTAAACCTAATTTACAGAATTGTAATGCAACAAGAAGAAAGTAATCACTCATGATGGATATTTGAGCATAGAGTAACTACACACAATCAGCATTTCAATCAGCATGTACACAGGGAGACAATGTGGAAAATACAGGCCACATCTGGACACTATGGCATTTTGGAGAGCACCCTCCTGGAGGTCAGCTGGGGGCAAGTGATTAATCAGAAGAGTAAGGAGATAGCCAAGCAGAAAGGGTTCCCTGGAAGGACATGGTCAAGCAGAAAGGATCTCCGGTAGGAAGACAGTTAGAGGAAAAGGATCATCTGGAAACAGTTGGACGGCTGGACAGGAGTAGAGAATGGCCTATGCTGACTATATACACCTATTGGGCACCACACTATGCAAGGGGCAAAGTATTAGAACTTCAAGGGTAAATATGAAGATTCAAGGCTGATCTGATAAACAATATGAATACCTTACATATTGTAAGTTGAGACACAGAAATGGAAATAGGAAATTGGCACTGAGAAGGTGGGAATTTATTTGGATATCAAATCCAAGGCACAAGGAACCTATCAAATACTTTTGAACTGTGGGAGTGCAGGGACTACACAACTACAGCATGTAGCCGGAAAAACAGACTAGATTAAAGTATGAAGGATGAATAAAAACAGCAGTAATATATAAACCACAATAATAAACTTATATATATGAAGAAGAAATAATGGTTTGATGGAATTGAAGAAGACTTAGAAGAATCTGGTAGAAGGAATCCACACATGGACATGAGAGACTGAACGACAGGCACATAAAGGAACACAGGAATAACTTGAACTATTAGGAAACAGAACTTGTGACAGACAGATCTTTACAACAAAGATTGAGGAACCACCTGTGAAAGAAAAAAAAAAGAGGCCAAGGAAGCCATGGAAAAGGAAATAATACCACAGGATATTGGAAGAAGAATCTTAAGATAATTTACAAAAAAGGAAAGCACGAGAAGAGGTCAAAAGAAAACAATAATTGACAATATTACAAGGTAGGTGCATATCTTGGGAGCAGAGACCATAATTAAAGTCTTGGATACAAATAGCCGACAAAGGCACAAATACATACAGATTCTCATGAGAGCTACGACATGTGAGCAGCTGTGTTGATGTTTGTGTTAAATTGAATTGTGAGGAAAGGAGAACTTGAAATGCAGTTCTGAATACAATGAGAAAGATGGGAAAAGGAGTGAGAAAAGGTTGCCAGAGACCATCACTGCCAAAATACAAAACTCAATACAAAGGAAACATTGGTTAGAGGCATGAGAAATCAACAAGAGAATCAATATATGAATGGACATCACCCATACCATTGATCATATACCTGGACCAGAAATAATCCTTATTCTTGACAGGAGGAGAGGAAACATTCTGCGACATAAAGCCAACATATCTTAACTACACACACACAAGATATTCACAGATACCAGACAATTAAATTTGAGAACTTTGAACAAACCAAAGAAAAAGTGAAAAAAAAAGGAACCGTATATTGAACAAGGGAAAGAGAGATCTAGGTACTAGCTACAAAGAAGAAATAATGAGAGCATTGAGAGTTCTAAAAAAGGGAGCAGACTATCCCAGCACTCACCTGAATGGGGAAAGAACACACACATAATATAGAGTTGAGAATACAATAAAAAAAACAACGGAGGGGCCTTTGTAGAAACTAGGAGAGAGAAGAAATCAGAAAGGATAGCCTCATTTCATGCTGGAATTGCCATTTTGTAAATCCGAAAAAACACACTAAGTTTCGGATGTATCTAGAAAGTAAGGACCATTGACAAAAGAAATAAATCAGGCAATGAATCAGAGGCTGAAATGGATTTAATTATGAGCATCATAGGATTCTGAGGGTAAGGTCTATACTGGCATTATTAGAGTCAGAAGGCATGCAACATACATGTTATACATGTCAAATAAAGGAGGAAACCACCCAAGTCACATCTGAATGAAAGACAATAGAAAGGTAATGAGGAAAATGTATTAAAAATGTAGGAATTTGAGAAAGCCAGCCACAGGAGAGAAATACCATCTCAGGCTGTGGGCCTTCGACACTCTGCACATGCCATAACACAGAAAGGAGAACAGATAGGATTCATGGTCAGTAATATTGGTATGAATTGGCAGAGTGATAAATATGGACCTTGTTAAAATGTCACTTGTTGCCATGGCTGCAAAGGGAAACTGATTTATAAAGCTGGGTCGAGAAACCAGTCCTAATGATCTATGAAACGTTTTGGAAATGGAATGAAAGGAGAGGAACCAGAATGTGAATCTTTCATAGAAGCAATGACATGAATTAAAGGAGCCAAATGAAGAGTATAGCCATATGATGAAGATGGGGAATTGAACGAATGATAAATATACACATGGATGAATTGGCGAGACATGGATAAAATGTAAAAGGAAAAGGTAGGAATCAGGATTTCAAAGGAAGAAAGCTACACATTGATTACAGTCAACTGTGTATCATTGGAAAATAAAGGAAGATTGAACACAAAATGAGCAAGATAATACCCATAAGGGATATATTTAACTATTTATTATAAATACTTTAAAAAAAAACCCAGCAGGAATAGGAGCATTTACTGGAAGGGGATGAGAAAATACAAAGTACTGGAGTGACAGCAGCTTTCAACAGAAAGGACAGTGGTATGTGAAAATAGTGAAACACAAGATTTTCGGAGTGCAGATTGCACAAATTTCGACAGAGAGATAGAGAGTATAGTGATAAGATGATGAATTTTCGTGGAGATTCCAGAGGAAAACAGCTCTAGAGATACAGCAGCAGGAGGGGAGCAAATAGGGCTGATCACCCTGGAGGCACCCTGAGATTGGCTGCAGGGATACTGGGGAAGAAAAGGACCACCCCAATCAGCGCCTCCTGGCCGAGGGCAACCACTAGAACACAGGGTGTAGAGTCACCATCAGACAAGCAGACAATCTGACAAGCAGAAAATCTGTAAGTCTACTCACTGGGGGCAGGAAGTCAGACAGCTCTATGGTACCAAATTAGGGATTGTCTGGAATCAGCCAAGCTTGAACTGCAGGAGGATCCTAATAATCTAGCCGGGACTTCATGTAGATCAAGTAACCCAGAATACTGACTGGGGAGAGTAGCAATCCAGACAGTTGAGGGCCATGAGCAGTACCAAGTGGCACTCTTGGGGGTCAATACTGCGGAGAGTTGGGAAGTTAGGAATGATAGTAATTATGATAATGTAAAATGGTTAGGGACAGTGCCGCAGGTATATGAAAGTCGTCTGATTAAAAGGGGATATTGGTAGCAATCCAACCCCCTCCAGGGGTAGAAACCCCTGAAGTCCCACTCTCCACCAGGTAATATTATATATCTATATCTATATGATTAGGAAGACAGTCTGATAGAATAGTTGTCTCATTTGAAACCCAAACCAGAGTGGTGTAGGCACAACGATGTTATTACGCTATTCAAAAAGATTTGGGGTGGCATAGTCGCACATCATATCCCATATTGTAGACTGTTCTAGTCTACTGTATGGTTGGGTATGGTTGGTGAAAATGGCCATTTAAGAAGTAACTAAGGAGAGGACTCCAGATAGAATTGGAATGATGTAGAAGACTACAGGAAATGAAGAGATGGAGATGTCCCAGCTGGAAAAATATGTTATTTTGCGTCAAAATGACGTTTTTAGCATTACATAAAGTTTTGCCATGAAAGCGTAGCCATGGTGAGGCGTTATGTAAGGTTGTATAACATTTTCAGGTTTACTGGGGTAAGATTATTGATATTGTAGAATATAGAATTTGTGCCATTAAGGCAACACTGTATGTGTAGACCTCCATTAAGGGGAGAAAACTAGGGAAAAGTGAGGTATCAAAGCATACCCCTTTGGTATTCAAAATGATAGCACCGGAGTGTGCTCTAAGATTTGAGGTCTCAGGAGCAGAGGGGAAGGAGTTTATTTGACAGGGACCCTCCCCATAATGGGATAAATGCCTGCCCGGTGGCCAGGGTAGAAGTCCTTCCTTTCGGAGAGTAATTGAGTGGACAAGATGTGTTTCCTTGCCATGAGGTGTTATTTAAAACTTTGACTAAATGTCAGTTAAACCCTTGACGACGGGGGGCACCTGGGTGCGGAGGCTAGCGCATTCGAATCTAGGGACAAGATTCAAAATAAAACAGGCAAATGAGCCTAATGAGAAGTATTTCCTCATACAATGATAATGATATGGATCCAGATGGATGTAGTAGAAGGTAGTAATATAAAATTATGGTTGATATATTTCAAGCTGAAATACCAATCATATGGTAGAAACTAATGTAAAGATAGGCCACTCTGAATTGCTCAATCCCAATGGAAGTAGCAGGTGGCAGGATGCATAGTAATATCCTAAAGGGGATATTGATATGGATATGGTACAATTGTACAGGGGTGACAGAGACTCTCTATCCTGCCAGGTGGTGGTGTGAGACAAGTGAGGACCTTGGGTAGGTTCATCCAGAGGCCACGTACCTGGAGGCAAAACACATTAGAGATAAGCAAAAGTGCCAGCCATAAGTGATGGGTGGGGCAAGAACATCCCCCACCAGCTGGTGACATTTACCAAAGGGCATCCAGGGCAGCACCCACACCCCCACAAGGTGAGGCACTGGGGGCAGCTAACCTGGAATGTGAAATGAGAACAATAAATCGGAACAGCTCAGAGATCAGCAGTGATTAATGGGAGGACCTGACAGGCTACCCACCCTGGTCAGCCCCCAGTGTGAGCAAGTGCAGAGAGAGAGCCGTGCCTGGCACTGGTGAATAAACCTAAAAACAGCTTACCAGGCACATGGTAACCACCCAGATCTACAGTAGTGATCTGGGGTGCACAGGTAGTGAGCAGTTGCAGGACTGGAGACCTGCAGATAGGAGCAACAAGAGATACTCACAGGAATAGACTGTGGAAGAGACTCAACTACACACAGCAGAGAGAACACCTCACATTACACAGGGTTTGGATACTGTGGGTATCACCCTCCTTACCTCACTGGGAGAGACATATGCAGGAGGAACATACAGGCAACAGATATAGTTATGGACACTAGGAAGGTAGAAGGGAAACAGAGTGAATGATTAAGTCTAAGTTAACAACGGGTGGATAATTGATTGATTCAGGACAGGAAGTTTATGAAACATTTCAGGATTATTCACTGTAGGGGGAACACTCTGATAATTTAGAAAATGGGGTTAAATGATTTTTTAATTTCTTGTGGAAACTGGGCCTTAGCCATAGCTGAGTGCTGGTTTGGGGAGTAGAGATGGTGGTCATACATTGGTAGCCCACACCCACCAGCTCACTACCACTAAGACGACATTGCCACCTGGTCAGTGGTCATGAGGAGCAGACATCTGGTGTAAACAGTTGAAGCTGCACCAATGCCTATGAGAGGACTACAGTCTAGGGCTCAGTATTTGGAAGTCTTTGCTTCTACTTTGTAACTGTAGGGAATCAAAAGTATTTCAATAGAACTAGTGACATTTTGGTTGTAAAATTACAACCAAAACAGATTCCTAAAAGGAAGGTTAGGGAGCTATATCAGAAATGCATGATGCTAAGTGAAGTGTAGTTTTAGCTTTTGGCTAGCTGCCTATTCGGTGAACATTGACTTTGATAATTGGCGGATATTTACATTGATGCATGTGCCATTGAAAATTATGAACAATTGGCAAGAGGAAAAATAAAATGTTTTAAAACACTTTAAGCTCCACCTAGTCAGATATAATGGTTATTAAAATGCTGTTATATCAGTGTTGTATCAATCTTATTTGTCATACAAAGCTGCATGCAGCTGATGACTTGCTTTAGATAATATGAGAAACCAACTTTGGTCTGTGTTCTATGATATTCAAATTAAATAATACATAGCCATGCCCTCTAAATCAGAACCTGAAGATGGGATGGTGATTTGTGTGACAAAGTGTGTAGTCAAGTATTTTGATACTATGGAATTGTTGCATCATGGGCAACTAAACACCTTGTGGTTGTATTGTCAAAGGTTATTGTCTTTTCATAAGCAATACAATTATTTCTGGATTAAGGCTCAGAAAAATATGTGGCCTTTGTCAATTAAAAAAAAGGGGGAAGGTGTTGCCCCTTATTTGATCCTTCATATTGGTTGGTATATTCTGTTCCGAAACATCTTTAAATTGAGATTTCGTGAAAAAACAATACAATTGTTTAGATGTAATTTTCAGATGGTTATTGTTATTGTGACATGACAATCATCATACTTCTGGTTGATCCTTGTGTTTGAGCCAAGACACATGCGTCAAATGGATAGATGAAACAGCAGTCACAATCATAGAAGCTGACCAAAGACATTGACATTTATCATCATCATCAGCGGTTGTGGAACTGATCCCGGGCAGCACGTTAAGAGGCCAGGACATGAGACACCTTGTATAAGCAAACCAGTACGTATAACTGAAGAACCTAGTAGCCACTGTAACCACGGCAGCCAATGTGATAGTGTGTCTCTCATCATGGGGATGGAGTTGAGCCTCTGGGTTATCGACCGTTAGGCCGTATTGAGGGAGCGGCACCCCAGGGGGAAGGCCCCACTTCCCATAGGCACTTATTCACAAGGCAAGTTGTTTGGTCGGTTATGGGTGATTCATCTTATTGGATATTTCTACAATGGTAGCAACCCAGAATTCATAACAGGACAGCAGAGAAGACACCTAGCTTGGACTGAGAGAAGACACAGAGACACTCCCAGGGGTGCAGAGATGTGAGGAACAGAGCATAGGAGCTGGCCTCTGGACAGGAGCGGTCTGCTAGTAAAGATGGAAGCCAGATGGATGGTGGACATTCAAGGTCAGGAGGGACAGAATTCAAGGCCAGCCTGCTGCAGCACTGACTAAAAGGTAAACAGAGGGCCAATGTAAGGAGGAGGCTACTGAATAGGTAGCAAATAAACAGGTGTTGGTAAAAGGGCCCAGAGTAGTGGGAACATCTGGAGCAGCTCAAGGTCAGGTGTTTATGAGAGGAGTAGCAGAGTGCCAAAGTGACCGGAGAAAGATGGAGCAGAGTGTTTAGTTGGTGTAAAGGTAGGCTTTGACAAGAATAAACATCAAGCAGTAATTACTGACAGTTAAGGTGATTGGGCATGGAGAACCGGGATATTACTCAAACATGGGGGGAAATGGAAATGATATTAAAAGAAATCTGGGGAAAATTTTTGCAAAAGGGTAGAGTAGAATAGAGAATATATATATGCATGAAGGGGTTTCTAGTGTGCAGTGACGTAGTTTAGAACACATTAAAGTTGCAATGGTTTGACATATGTATGTGTGTGATTGGGTGTAACATAATATAATACACCATTAATTTTAGTGGTTTAGTATAGAAAAGAAGTACATCGGCGTGGTAGCAAGATATGCGTGATAATACCCATTTCTGTATATGCATAAACATTTCAAGCAATATAATCAGAAAACACGATCAATGATCTGATGATAGAGTAAAATGGGGTGTATGAAGAAATACACTAACCATACAGTATGGTACCAGCAAGATATCTAAAGTTAATTCAAAAGTTCTAATAAGTTTTGTAATAACAGAATAAATGATAACATGCACAGTTTGGACTTATAGTCCAAACTACTATAAGGACGAAGGAGTGTACTAATGTGGTGTGTTTATCAGGGTAATTTCAACGGAATATGTTAGATATTAATAGTACAATGAATTATAATATTGATTTATGGAGTTTATTGCATGATGCTCATACTAAATGGCATATATCAACATATGGAATAATGTATCTATGTTGCTTGGTATCAGTGTATGATATTGCAGAGTTTGTGGTTGGTGTGTGAATATAGTCCTAGTTCAGGCTGGGGCTAAAACATCAGATGGAGAGTACACCTATAATGTGGTTGGAGACTGCTGAAGTGGGCAGGAACATAGACTTGTCACTCACATGCAGAAGAAAACCGTGGCCACCTGTGATAGGCTGAGGCCTGGCACAGGTGTAGCAGGGGCCTGTAGGTGGCCACCATATAGCCACCGCAGGTACCCCTCAGTAGCTAGTAGCGAGTAACAGTTCATTTGGAGATGAGCTGCGGCTACTCACCTGGGTCATGGGCGAGGGTAGGCCCGCACCTCTGGAGTTAGGTTGGAAGCATGCGGGGATGGTCATGGCATCCCCAGTATCAGGACTCAACAGCTCACTATAGGAATCTCTATATTTTTAACATCACTATACTCATGGAACACATACTGCACTGACCTGCACACATATATTGATACTTACTGTTGTATCAGATGCTGAAGGTAATTAGCACATCAAAGATACCCTCCAGAGGATGTATGGAGTTGACTGGTTTGTTGGCAATTAGTAATAAACACCATTTATATACAGTTTATGTACCTCTCACTTGTCTTTGGCTAAGGTTGGAGGAGAACTGGCCAGCCTTAGCATATTAGTGCTCTACCAATATAAGAAACTAGCACTATGCTGAGATAGAACTACTAAACACTATAGCACAGCCAAGCAGAACACAAACAAACACATTCTATAAAACACCTTGAGCCCCCATTCAGTTCAATATTACACGTGTGCAGTAAGAAAGTGTCATCTACTTTGCCACCCCTGCTTGCATTTTGACCTTCTTCACCTTATTTGAATTATTCTTTGGTATTTTGGTGGGTGAGTCCCATATAGCCACCCCTCCTAAGACATAGCATCCGTGTGCATCCGGGGGCTTCAAAGAGATAACATGTGGGGAGATGGGTAGAGGGTCACCCTCCCATGTCACCATGCCGTCGCCACTGCTGCCATTAGAACAGTATGCTACTGCCAATCACAAAAAAAGGAGAAGAAAACATGAAAATCAGATTGAAGAATATATGGGGTGGGTTAGCCTGGAACATAGCACTATTTTCTTTCAATATGCTGCTCCAGCACATGGTTCTGTACTGTTAATATTATACTCCCAGAGCTGTCCTGGGATGGGTATAGTTTGTTAAACACACATCGGGGGCGCCATCTAAGTTACACCCAATAGATTGAACGGGGCAGAAATATGAGGCAGGAGGTGGAGGAGGCAATAGGTGTCAAACAAGGCAGATGATATGTGAACAGAATAGCTTGTCAACCTGCCAGAGAAGTGACTACTCTTGGTTTCCGAGTCAGTGAGGTTGTTTTCTGGCCATTGCATTTGCACGGAGTCGAGGTTGCAGGTATATGATATTGTATAGTATGTCTACTTAGAGATAACTTATGCGTATGACGTCCAGTTAGCCACATGGCGAAATGAGCAGATCCTTTGAAGCACAATAACATGATGATCTAGCCCAGTTAACTAGTTAACCTTGACCTTCTCATAATAACTACCATGTCTAGTGGATAATACCCCCAGATACAGGGGAATCATTCAGCAGAATGCTAGGTGTATGGGCTTCACACAGAAAAGTAAAAGTGCCAACTATGTCTCCCACGTGGCTCTGGTAAAATAGAGAGTCAAACAGCTAATGACTCTGCTTATATGAAGGGTCAACTTAAGTTGACTCTCTACTATCAGTGTCAACTTGAGTTGATTCTCTACTATCAGTGTCAACCCAGTGTTGACCCTTCTTATAAGCAGAGTCAATAGCTGTTTGACACTCCATTTTATCAGAGCCACGTGGGAGACACAGTTGACTCCTTTACTTCTCTGTGTGTTGTTGTGATGATCGCACCTGGGAGGGGGTGGAGAGTAGACACTGGCAGTACATTGGTGAAGACACTGATAAAGTGATACAGGTGGAATACTGCCATATAGGATAATGTAAATCAGTATACAAAAACATACATCTTTCCAGAAAGCTCATTACCGCATGGGGGTGCTCTTTATGAATGTAAAGCCCTGCAACATAGCCAGATGTTGATGTTGATAGAAGGCGTTGAGGGGTAGGGTGCTACTGATAGTACAGGGGGGAGGGGTGATTTGAACAACACCCTGGATAGGGACATTACTCACATGTTTCCATACCCGTCATGTGTGCCATGGACGCCCTCCAGTACCTAGATCAGGGGGTCACAAAAACAGCTGACAACATTACATGCCATCAACTGGTTCCTCCCACAAAGTTCCCACGCTGTTTATCAGTGTACATGTTTAAGGGGTGACAGACGGGGGCCCGGGCGGGGTTTTAGCAGGAGAGGGTTTGGGTGGAGGGGGAGGAAACACAGATAAACATAAAAGCGTCAGCCTCACCCTCCTTCCAGAGCTGGGCTCTTGTCTGCAATGGAAGTCATTTTGGCCCCATGCCTGAGGAGTATAATCCAGAGCAGTTTTTGCTTGGTGTATAGAAAGTTGCTTTCATTGAGTATGGTTATACTCACACAGGTGTGAATCATGACAGCTACCTCTATTAATGGACTCATAGTCGTAGGAATATAAGTATATATCATGCAATACAATACTGAAGCAATATATTCAGTGTTAACCTTACTATGCAGTTTATGGTCCCTTAAAGGTCCGTCATGAAACCAACTAAAGGTGGCCATCTTTTTAACCAGTCACTGAAACTCAAAAACGCTAAGTTACATTGTATTATCATAGAAAACATTAAGCTCATGCAGAGAGGAATTTCTCAAAGCTCAAGACATCTGCAACCATAATGACATATATATACAGATATAAATAACGATAAAAGTCGACAAAGAACTGTCCTTACGTGGTCGGGTTTCTATGTCAGTGTCATACTGTGGTGGACATGTTTTGGGTTAGACCTGTGTAAATATTTTCACATGGAGTCAGACGCCCACATTTTTCGTTAAGTAAATAGACTCCATCTAGCCTGCAGCATTGTATCCATGAGGGAGACCTTTGTGAGTCAAGGATGACAATAACACTGTGGTTGTAGGTGTAAACCCAGTGAATTGACCCACCAGTGACCTAAGCACCAAGGGGGTTAATGGTAGGTTAAACTCAATTATATGTGACATGCTCTGGGAAAAGGGACCTTCACTCACCCGGCCCTTTCGCAGATCGTGCCACATATATGCTAAATATGTATCTTTCCTAATGCATTCACTTATATCCTTTATCACCAGATTATGATATAACCACATTGATTTCAACATTATACTAAAATGCGTCAGTATATATAATACCGGGTAATCAACACTATAATCCCACACTTTGAAATGGTCATACATATTACTGAAGCTGTAGGCTTTACACATAAGCACAGAGCCAAACATGTAGAAAGGATTCGACGTAACTAAATGTGACATGGAATGAGTGGCATGCGTCACGCAGGATCTAGATCATCTTATCATGCCTCACAAAGTGAACAACCATCTACACGTCTCCGCCCCTTGCATTTCATTTATATGAGGCGCCGTCTCCGCAAGATGTCAAAACATAAGCGGCATATAGATGGCAAATAATTGATAGTAATTAAAGTCATATAAAGGATGGCCTTGAATTACTATATCTAGATAATCGACTTCCTGCGAAAAGAAAGTTGGTCGTGTTATGTGGGAATGATTTAGGAGTTAAGCTCTTCTATCCCACCAATCTTCCATCAGTGATTGCTCCACATTCAGCACAGCCAATTGCTCTACCCAGACCGACCTTCTAATACAGAAGTGTCATGAGGTCCGCTTGTCCACTTTCCCCTATTTACATGGACGTGGTAACCAGGGGTGGGGCCAGGCACTACAAACATCCTATAGTGCTACTGGGTTTGATCTCCTGCAAAACGCCTATCTGCACTTCCCAGGGCTGTGGCCATAGCTTCGCTGTTCTTTTGTATTCAATAATCATTTGGGTCACTCTAGCTGTCTACCCTAGATGTATATTGACTTTCCATGGGGAGCTTCTCCCTTAGTGGCTTATATCCACCATGGTAGAGGGCCAGACATTTGGCTGGTTGAGAGTGCATGTGGGATTTTCACAAAAAGGTGATACTCAGCTACTAGCCTAACCATTTGCGGACGGCCTGATGCCTTAAGAATTCTCGTTTGTTTGTCATCATAATGTATGGATGTAGTCCCACAGAGAATACATAGTAACCATTGCAAATATATCCCCTTAGAAACAAAATATATTGTAGAATAGAACCAGTGCATCACCAGCAGTCTAGGAAACCGTTAGAGTCGACTTGGTACATGAACGCAGCACTGGTGAGTTGTTCCTTGGGTCTGCATTGGGCACTTTATGCTGCCTTGAAAGGGTTAAAACATACACACAGTGTTTCTCTAGATTGCTTCTGTCCTTGTATCACTTAACATCAAATTTATTGGCATTATTTTTGCAACTTTAAATGAGCATGACACATACTGAAAATACAGTGGCATTTTAGCGCCATGCAACTTTACCCGGTTTGTGAGAATAATATGCAGCATTGTATTGGCGTCTTCGTTTACCAAACAGTTGTGAGGTAATGTTTACTCCCATGCCATTACACACACGGAACAGTTGATTGAGCACGTTTTTGGCGATATTGTAATCAGGCCGCGGGATAAGCTGCCAAATTGCCTCTCCTACTAGATGATTCTCACTTTTATGTTGATAAAAAAGGACTCCATGCAGGATTCCTCATTGGGCCACTGGGTCTGAAAAGGCAGGGATGCTAGTATGGCTTTGTACGCGTACATTATTACTTTTTCTTTTCTTTTCAGACATGGTGCTTAAAAATGACAGGTTTATGCATTAATAGGGATGTGGGTTCCTATTCAAGCATTCATGTGGCGTACTCCTATGTTTTTTCAACAAAATGGTTTATCTTGCCAACCAGAATGGTTCATTTAACAGCCGGTCTTGAATAAGCACTGGGGTATTGAAATCAATATTAAGCATTAAAAAGTAGTCTCAAATTAGCACCGTTTTTCTATTAACGCCGGAGGCACAATGAAACCAGTTGGCATTACATTGGCCAGGTGTTTAAACGTGACACAACATCCCACATATACATGTAATTCCCTCGTTTATTTATATGCAGTGTTGTGTCCCTCACCATTAGTATGAATAGCATGTACAGCTAGCCATTATGACCATAGTATGATAACATGTAGTTACGCCAAGCATTTGTTGACAAGTCCTGTGTGTCCAGTAGCACATAATAGTACCACAGTGAAACCCCACACTATGATAGCCACAACAGATAGTGCATAACAATCAAGCTTAGAGGCAAGTAGGGGCTTCGCGGCATGAAGCTTTACATGGAGATTATGGTGCACTAAGAACTACTTTTGGTCATGATTGGCTGGGATCATCCTTAGGCCGATTTTTCATTAGGAGATTTGTAGTCCTATCACCTGATAAAGCCACAACAACACAATGGTCATAGAGTGTTTTGAGTAATACAGTAGGTTAATGGAAAAGACGGTTCATCTGTTGTCTATTTTATCCGGCTTTTTTTAAAAATAGTTTTATTGACAACATTTCACATAAAGCAATGCGATCCTCCAATGAAGTCAGGAATGAACAGGGACGGTACAATTTATAATGAAAATAATATAGTCTGAATTGGAACCCATTACCTATAAACACAGAGTAGCATCCAAATCATGGTAGAGAGGCTGCTACTGTACCCACTTCACTCAGTGCATTATATATAGGGCTATTCATATGATATTATGTAGTTTATTCTCTAATTTTTCATACAGTAAGGTAGGGAACAGTCTCTTCATGTCTAAACACGTATTTTGAATATTTTTTTAACTTGCAAATCGTTGTATGCGACAAATGTGTTGCCAGTTAGGGTTATGATGTACAGATTTCCCCCCATGAGCACCTAACCAAGGGAGAGAATATATTATCTTCAACACCCGGTACAAATAGTGCATGATGAACGATGTGGCATTCATGCACCATGAATGCAGCACCAGCGAGTTACTCGCGTGTGCTGCATTTATCCATTCATAATCATGCTGATAATAGGACAAAGTGAATTAACCACTATCCTGTACAGAAAGGATTAATATTTGAATAATAGTATCAGAGTTTGGACTGCATATTCTATATAAGGAATATAGACTTAATTTAACCCCCAGCACTGCATGGACCGTGCACCATTGGTTCTAATACTGGAATTTCTATTTGAGATATTGGGCCACTCAAAAAAGCTGTTAATCATCACCGCGTGTGTCATGAGATTTTATGAGATTTTTGATGAAAAATATGTTAAAAGCTGATTGATATTGGCATATTATTATTCGGTGTCAAATTAAAGCTTATGCCGTAAGCAATGCTGTCTACTAGAAACAACCTACATTAGAACATCTTTTGCAGATCAATTAACTCCGAAATAATGAACCGTGTAAATTCTTTGCAAAAACTCTAGATTCCCCATCATATTTTAACAACAAAAAAAAAGAATTATATACAATGCCCCTGTCATTTTTCTTACTGGCTGGTTATGAGAAACTACTTTTTTGAGTGGGATTGGTATTAGAACCGTGCTCTCACCAAAGGTGTCACCGTATCCACCACTTGTACTTCGTGTTCATATCCACAGCTAAGCATCTATCCATCGGATCATTATACAGTATTCTAAATCTGTACATAATAATCCAACTCACTCCCTAGGTCGACCACCCCACCACCATGGACATCGCTAACCTATACCTTATACCTCCAGAACACGGCGATGACGCTGACCGTACCACGGACGTTTCCGGTGCGCCGCTACTTCCGGACAGCACCGGAAACACCACCCCAGGCCGGAACTCGCCGTCCAACAACGAAGAGAGCGAGCCGCTCAAGTCGCCGGCGGAGCGGGTCCGGTTCCTACTGTCCAACAATGAGGGGGACGAGACGGAGGAGGCGGACCTCGACCTGGCGGTTCACGCCCTCTTCGCACAGATGGACGTCCTGTGCCACTTTGACGACGGGGAGAGCGGCTGGAAAGAAGCAGCCAGGTGAGTGTTGGGTGACCTTTAATGGTATAGGGATTTTGGCGTATCAAGCCCTAGATGGTCCTAGAGATTATTGATTTATTAACTATAAGAGTCTTAGAATTACATTTTTTTAATGATTTTACTAAGGTATATCCATTATAGTATGTAAACACATACAACTAGTAACGGCTATATGGCTATGGCCCCGATCTGCCGCCCAATCCTTCTTTGTTTATCTTCACTGACTGTCTATTCTCATCATTTTGAGGTGTAATGGATACATATAGGAATGATAACGTTCTATCACAAAGCGATTCGTTCAATCAATCAATGAATCAAAATGAGGTGAGAGTCAAACACGTGGTGGCACATGTTGTGTCGTGGTTAATTACCCCACACTGACACGGGTAAGTTGTACCTGCCTTAGTTTATTTATAATAAACATAGCTTTTCAAAAGCAAAATGTTGGTAGAGAAGTATATGTAAACAATTTGGTTGCCAGGGACGCCTAACACAGTGGCGCTACCTGGTGAGTTGAATATGAACTGTGGCCTTGGCTAGATACTATAGTACTTAGTAGACAAAACAATAAACCTTATATGAAACCATAATGCAGGAAAGTAACCCTGGTGAGAACACCCATGCAGTGCTGCATTCATGCATCACGCCGACCCCACATGGTTGATACACTCACAAAGTGATGGCGTGATACACTAAAAGTACTGCCAGTGAGCTACTCGCTGACACCGCGTTGGTGTGATAAGAAATGACCATCAAGCCTTGATGCATTTAGCGGCCCTAAAACTAAATAATAGCATAACACAAGTAATACCATACAATGATAATAATAATATAGAGAGTACTGCAAGCATATTATATTTCAGACAAAAGGCAGCTTCCAGAAAATCTATACATTTTTTATATCAAGTGGGTCAAGTTGTATTATATGAATAGAATAATATGTGTAGTTCATTAAGGAAAATTAAAATTACACGATGGTAAAGTCATTTGTGAACGTTCCCTTTAACTGTGTACCCTATCTATATCACCATGGTAGCTCACTACCTACTTTCCTCCTCCCCTAACTCCTTTGTATGAGCTGCTCGTGGAAGCCCTAGTTCATTGCATTCCCAGCAGGTGATGTAACAGAAATAGCTATATATACTACCGGTAGTAGTATAGAAGGTAGATCATGGGGAGGACCCATGATTTGCGATGTGCGCGCGTCCAGTATTGTAACCACCAAATGACCAAAAAGCAGTGGTTTCACAGCGACAGGGTCTCGCCAGATGAAAATGCCATCACGAGAATTAAATAGAAATGATATTTTCCCCCAAAAGCTGTCTGTTGCTCCTCCTTACATGCTCTTTATATAATACTAAATTTTGTATAATAAACATACATATATGTGGAAAGTCGAGGGAAAAGGGTCCTCCAAGAATAAACGAATATATAATAAAATTGATGTCATCAGTCTTCCAGTGATATCTTTTATTAGCAGGTATCACCTCTAGTTTCTGAGTACTGGCTCTCTAAATATGTGTGGTCACTGTCCAATCTTAAATGTCAAAAAACTCTATCTCACTTTGTTTTAGAGATATTCGCTCCATGTTTGATCCACATGTTCTAGCCCTAACCTCACTATGAGCTGCTCACTCAGTTCTCCCTCTACTCCCCAGGTGGCTCAAGTACGAGGAGAAGGTGGAGGCTGGAGACAGGTGGTCCAAGCCGCACGTGGCCACCACGTCCCTACACGCCCTGTTTGAGGTCCGTAAGGGGATAGCTGAACACACAGTGGTTCTGGACCTCGAGGCCCCCCACGGATGTCTCCACCAGGTGGCAGGTAAGTGCCGACTTCCGCCTCCGGTCTTGGGTTCAGGTCTTAATATTCATTTCATTATTCTATATTTATGTTGGTGTTCTGTGGTAGAATCGACCATGGGAGGAAGCAAGAGGAATTGGCTCTTCGTACTGCCTGTTTTTCTTTAAACTCTGATCTATTCAATTTTGATTTTGGTTTTTACTTTTCATTTGATTCTTTCTTTTAATTCATATGAACGTTTCTGAATTATTTCCCATCCATTTCTAAATACCGGGTATTGTGCCTTTTCTCACACTGACTTAAATTATTTCACCTCATTTATTTTCCCAATTGGATACAGTTTACATTTAACATGCATGGTGTAGGGTAATTTTTGACATGGAGAATTGACAAACATTTCACTAACTGATCGCCCTCTTGCCTGACTGCATGTTTTTAACCCTCTTCTATTCTTCTATTCGGCTGACAAAAGGAACGTGAGAAAATAAATAATGTAATATTTTGTCAATAGATTTGCATATCAGATAGTTTGTGTTTATTAGCGCTGAGCGTTAAAGTGTATTTAGGTAGAAAGAAAATAGACAAACACAAATATTTGCAAGCAGCAGAGGGGAAAGCTGTGAGATACCCTATCTGGTCCTTTTTGTAAATTGGTTTCACCTACTTACGTCCCCTTGTGCAGTGGGAATTTAATAGTTTGTACCCTTCTTGAGACTGTTCTTCAGGGCTATGGATACTTTTCAGAGTTACTCAAACTCAATGTTAATGCATGTCCTTAAAAATGCCCTCCCTTAAACTAGATCAACAAGGAGACTCTAATCTCAATATCTGGGAACATAAAGTACATTGAGTGTCTGGTCCTTTCCTCATCTTACCATTTACCATTATGCACACTCGTCAGAGAGAATCTGCCAGATGACGCAGTTATAGGGCCAACTGGCCTGTGGAATATTTACACTTGGAACCATACATGGCATTCTGGCCATCCCTTAAGATAGATGTCTACTTCCACACCCATGGCTACTGCTGTCAGGGCCATTGCACAGTTGGTGCTTTTATATACGACTCCATACATAACATAGGAAGGTAGCTCAGTATAACTATTACGAGGTCAATAAGCGATATTCTAGTTCATCTACTGGAAACACTCGCCCATCGTCTAAAAAGATAGGGAGCCTTTTTTTCCAAGGTCCTGAATCAGAAGCCCTCAGCCCTTGTAATATGTCACAGGTCCCTAGAGCTACACCTTGCCACACATACCAGCTTCTACTAACATTTCACGTTATATGGTGGAGGAGGATAGCTACCTCATTTTGTTCATCTTTTGCGCTTATTCAGTATTATTCTCCTCGATATTACATAGTTGTACTATTTCTTGTAAATAAAGCATATACCTATTACAGACTACTTTCTGAAAATGGAGCTGTATTACTTTTTAATTAAAACCAGATCAATAGCATCCTTACCTAATCGGCATCTGCCATCCTTCACACACTGGCGTTCTGTAACCGACACGTATGTACAGGCACCATAGAGAAATGATTATAAGCAGAAACTGTACTTCACCTAATTCTTGTCCTCATCACATAATCCAAACATGCACGTTCTCCTACTCCCTCAGTATTCAATTACTTTTGATAGTAAGCATCAAGGCCATCGCAGTTTTCAATTCCCCAAAGAAATTAATAAAATACCCATTTTCTATTTGTGAGGCACTTTCAAGAACTATTGCACCAGGATATAAGCCTAGAATAAGTTTTTGTGGACAAGGGGTAGATCTAACATGGGCCCATTCTTTGTCTTGACAGATGACAAAGCTGGCAAAAATCCAGAGATATTGGCCCCCTCCGAGGCAGAGAGCGAAAATCACCATAGGAGCATTTATGGTAACATGCCCTCGCTTTGCTCACTCTAACAGGTTTTCACCTCGACTTCATCATTAACCTTAGAGAACCTTTTCCTCCTTAGGTTCATTCTCTCATGTCTATTTCTACATTAACCCAGAGACAGTCAAGCCCTTCCCATAGATATGGATTTGGAGCAATTCAGTTTTATTTTAATTCAACAGACGATTCCGCAAAGGGTTTCCACCAACTCCCCTTCTGCCATGGAACTATTACTACTAGGAGCAGAGTCATCCATCACCAGAGTTCATGCTTCCTAACACCATACTCCCTTTTCCCCAAACATGCATTGATCTCTAAATTTCATCTTCAGATTAAAGAATTACATACACATCACATTTTCTATTTCTAAAGCTATTGTTCACGAGAGTCATTTGGCTATAGAAACGTGTGTTGGTTTGTGTTGGGATGGTGTAGGCATAGTTGTGATATATCTGTTTGATTGACTCTTTCCATTTGCTTGTTATTACTGCAATGCCTCACATTTTACCCCGATAAGGACATCGCATGTTATGATGTAGGTATATCTAGCTGAGCTGTGCCGCAATCAATATTTAGGTTTAACCATCTAACTTAGAAATAATGCAAAGGTTAATTTTCCATTATCTGATTTGGACGGTCTCCACTGGTCAGCAGGACTTGCTACTGGACGATAGCATATCCATGTCGGCCAATGGAAAATGGGCCTAAGCTAGCTCAATGGCATTCCCCATAACTGCCCATATGCAATGCTTCAACTGTTAAAACATTTAGTTAAGTATTGACACAATATTCTGAGCTGTATATATTGTGCCCTGTCTTCCACACGTTCCTTTCACTATGTAGATAGGTGAAGAAAACTTAGATAACCAGGTTTGTTTCCATTCATATGAAATAATGAATATTCCCGATTGTATGCGCGCATGCTTATTGGAATGCTGGCTTTCTTCCTTGTGTGTTATCATCTTTAGTTATTTCAATATTATAGCAAAGATGGGACGCATGTCAACTTATACTTATGGGACAGCAGTCATATAGCACGATATAGGTACTGGTACAAGCAATACCTCACCCACTATGAGGCATTCTTCAGAGTTCTGTTCATCAATGCATGTTTCATTGTCATTATCTTCAGGGTTCGATACAAAAAGCAATATTAGCTCTATGCTTATATCACCTCACAGAGCTCGTCTGTTCTTTTAACACTATTTTGAAATATAATATTAACATATCACCTGCTTCTATTCCCACACCTAAACATATGAGCATAGGCTTAAGAAAAGTAAATAATTTTTATCTCCATTCAGAAAACCTATGCACTGCCATAGCCCGAGACAAGGGATTCTCAGAAGAGAAGCGTCAGGAGATTATGGAGATCCTCCTTAAACCCCACAAGCACAAGCACAGGAAGGGTCAGAAGCCAAAGAGGGAGACGTCCTTCTTGGAGTCCATCGCCTACCCGAAAGCTGCATCCACCCCAGAGAAGCCGAAGAAGAAGAAGGATGAGGAGGAGGATACGGAAGAGGCCCTAACACCAATGGAGAATGGAGACACCTCGACCAAGGGTAAATGTAAGTACTAGGAAAGGGGTCAAAATGATTGTTTGATTGTGTAAGCATTATAGTTAGCCATCCCAATGTCATCTAGGAGTCTGCATCCCAATTCACAAGAAAGGGTTTTTCATTTATATCATTGCATTTCATTTTGATAAAAATATCTTTTCCAAGGACTCATTCGAAGCTATGCAAAGGTGGAAATGAACTTGGAATAAGACATAATTTATATCAATTTCTAAGTACCTTGATCATTTCGCGATGTTTAATGTCCTAGCTCCATACATCATGTTTATGTAGGTATGAAGTGGGTTAACACGTTTAGATACATGTATATAATTATATATGATTACGATAAATTTAGTTATTCAAACAATGGTCTTAATGTCTATTGATTTCAGATACGATAGGTGTATTCCTCTCTCCAATCAACCGATACTAAGACCGTCTATAATGTATTATTATGAAAATATTCACGAATGCTCTTATGATAGGGATTAAATAATTATTAGATCTGGTCAAGATGTATTAAAACGATAATCTTGCACTACTAGCTTCTGTAGAACAATATAGAAGCGTGTACACCCTGTGGCCTGTGGGAATTGCACAATGATGTACAATGTGCACTATATCATGCGCCTTAATGTTGTAGTAGTAGAAGTAGTAGTATGATTAAAAAAAAAATCCTAGGCTTTAATGCTTGTATTTCTAAAATACACGTTGCTTTAGATTAGTTAAAGCATGTGCATACATTCATATGCGGGCTTGCCTTAGGGGAGTAGTTCACACTCAGGTAATGTTGAAAACATATTAAAATGTATGAATCAAATGAAAAGAATATTGCGCTTCTGTAATCTCCCACTCAATCGGCATGGGTTTAGTTAATCTTGTAGTTATAGACTAAAAAAAGAGAATAGAGAATAAATTATGACCATCTTGGTATCAATCTTAGACTCATAGCTGATGCATGGATCATGTTAAGCTTTGGTCCTAAATTCAATCATATGATAAGGATGAATCATATGATGTAGAATAAATAGATGAATTAGATGCATCAGTTGGTGATAGAATCATATATATCACATAATTGATTAAAGAACATGTATAATATGCTTACATTGAAATATCATCACGACGATATAACCAAGATTGTTATAAGACATCTTCCCACCAATTCAGTTGTCATGGGGAAATTATGCTTGCAGCCCTGCATTAATTGGAGAGTAAAGCTCCCCAGAATCTTGATGATGCAAGGCTGGCATAGTGTAGCGTTTTATGAAGTTGAAGATGGTGTCCAACATGGCTTCAATCTCAGGGTTTGTGAAGTACATGTATTTCTGTCTGAAGTGGTGTAAAAGCGGTAATTAGCACCAAGGGAACACTGGGGATCCACATCTAAGCTTCCTTCTCAAAGGGCAGGAGGAGAATTCCAAATTTCCTAGGACTGCTGCCTTACCCATGTATCCTCAATGTACTTTATCTCTCTGTTTCTGTCTCCAGTGAAGAAGTTCTTCAAGCGGCCCGAACTGCAGCGTCTACCCAGCACCAAACATGAGATCTCCGCCCTGTACCACACCTACCCCGGTGGTATCCTGCCTGAGAACCTCCTGCCATACAAAGTAGGTTGTATTATGTGTACCACACCTAACCCGGTGATATCCTGCCTTAGAACCTCCTGCCATACAAGGTAGGTTATATTATGTGTACCACACTTACCCCGGTGGTATCCTGCCTGAGAACCTCCTGCCATACAAGGTAGGTTGTATTATGTGTACCACACTTACCCCGGTGGTATCCTGCCTGAGAACCTCCTGCCATACAAGGTAGGTTGTATTATGTGTACCACACCTACCCCGGTGATATCCTGCCTTAGAACCTCCTGCCATACAAGGTAGGTTATATTATGTGTACCACACTTACCCCGGTGGTATCCTGCCTGAGAACCTCCTGCCATACAAAGTAGGTTATATTATGTGTACCATATACCTACCCTGTTTTTATCCTGCCCGAGAACCTCCTGCCATACAAAGTATGTTATATTGTGTACCAACCTAACGCTGTGCTATCCTACCTGAGAACCTTCTCCCATACAAGGTAGGTTATATAGGCTATGTACCACACCTACCTTGGGGTAGAAGGTAGGTTATAATCATTATAAGTATCCTACTGGAGTACTTGCTACCATAAAAATTCTTTCAATGACTATCAGATTCGGATGAGTAATGTTTGCTGCAAGAATCTCATGATTTAAGCATTGGTGATACCTAATCTCTACAATAAGCCAACCTCACTTACAACTCAAAGCCAACATGAAAAGCTACACACATTTACCTCAAGTGCTTTGATTCATAATGATATTTTCTTCTACAGCATCTAATAAGTCTATTTGTTTCCCACCTACAGCCCAACAAACGGCTGATGAAGAAGATCCCTGGTGGATCCGAGGCAGCCAACATCCTCATTGGACAAGTGAGTTAGATATCCTAAGATGATCTTGGATCCCAATAGTCACAAAACTGTTTAACTCTTGCATATTCAACATCTTGTCTGTAAAGTCTATGAACTACATTTGATTTACCTAGATACATAGATCTATACCATTTAGTTCATTATAATTTTGTGTTATACTTATTGACATCAGAAATTATGCTTTGGCTAGTATATCATTGATATCACTATCTACAATTATATGATCCCAAATATTAGGGTAGGTTTTTCTTTGTTTGTGAAAGTACCAGGGTTCAGTAGCGAATTGCCTGATCATTTATAAATGACAATAACTATGGTGGTCTCCTTGGACCGGTTTAACACCATACTCTTTAATACATCGACTCCTTGAGGAAATGTCCTTAGTTAAATTTCTTACTGGACTTACCAATACATACTGCATGTATACAAATTTCTGGACAATCTTATTACCTCTATCCCCCCAATCCTCAGGTTGACTTCCTGGAGGAGCCTGTGATGGCCTTTGCACGTCTGTCTAAGTGTGCCATCCTGGCTGACCTGACTGAGGTGGCCATCCCGACCCGCTTCATCTTCCTGGTGCTCGGGCCGCCCACCCTCAGCACAGTCTGGGAGTACGAGGAGGTCGGCCGAGGCATGGCCGCACTCCTCGGCGACAGGGTGAGTTAGAACCACTGCATGAATGTTTGCATTTAAGCAGTTATATACTCGTTTGAATTCCAGTAAATTCAACTTTGACGGCATTACCAGATTTTCAGGATATCTACACGGATTTAATGGACTGTAAGTTATGAAAAGATTCCTTCAAGCAAGTTTAGATTTACTTAAATTCCAATGTTTCTCCAAGGGAAAAGTTTATATTTATGGTCTTGCTACTTATCACATTTTTCGCCATTTGTATATACTTTGGTACAGTTTTCTCATAGCTGTTTAGCCCCTAAAGAAGCATCTTAAGCTGTTGCTCATCTACATGACTGTGTACATGATGACTATGATGTGCTGGTCTGTAGGTGTTCTGTGAAGTGGCCTACAAGTCGACAACGCGGCAGGACCTGGTGGACGGAGTGGACGAGTTCATTGATGATCTGACAGTGCTGCCACCTAGTATCTGGGACCCTACCACACGTCTAGAACCTCCAGAGAAGACCATGTCAATGGTGAGTTGCCTCTCTGCTAAAGTGTTCAAAAAGATAAAAATGAACTAGAACTCACTTAAAAGGGAAGGGAGATGACCAGTGCTCATACATAGTGCTACATTAGCACCAGCACTGTTAAAACTCATTTTATGCGAATTATTGTGTCTTCCCCACCGCATATTAGGGGCAGAATGAGGGGGGAGGCAAATACTCAACTCAGATTTAGTTCTACAATTTCCCAATAGATGGCATCACCAAAGCATGCTGCCAATCGTACATCATGTATCTATACTACTTCAATGTACGTCAACTCTTGTAAACTGCATGAAACCTAGGATTTTCTGATATTCAATGGTGTAAATTGGTCAATCAACTGATTATTTTAACGGACTAAATTGAACCTAGCTTATTCATATGCGATTGGACACAACCACTACATAATGTTTTTGTAGGACAAGATCCAGAAGCGTCTGATGGACTCTGCCCGGCATGCAGCGGGACCGGAAGCCTTCCACTTCGCGGAGAGCGCTGTGGAGGATAACTCGCTGAAACGGACGGGCAGGTAGGGAGCAGTACTAGTGTGTACATCATACAAAAGTGCAGGGCATTGCGTGAGTGTTGGTATTTAAGCAAATTCCAGTAAATGCCACTTAAAGCTGCTTAAGGTGGATTGCGGCCATTGCAGAATGGACTACTGCGCATCTTTCTGCGCATGTGACTTAAATATGTCAGAATCATGCAATTTTTGGTAGGGGTATGCCCTGAATGATTTTCTACCCTCATGAAAAATTTCGGGCAATTTGGAGCAAAATGGGCAATATGTATTTTTGATATAATAATTATAGGTATTTTAGGCATTTTCTAACATTCTTCAGGAGCCTTTATTTATGAAGTAATAAATGGTATTTGAAAGGGCATAAAAGTGAATAACTTGCTTAGATACATCCAAAGCTACATAAAGAAATCATTTTATATGCAGATTGTTGGGATATTACCCATAATGCAATGCTTCAAAGGTTCGATTTAGTCCGTTTTTGCATTACTTTTTTACTTCAAAGCGCCAAAACCCTCAAATTATGCACGGCACCCCATATCAAAATTACTCTCATTCATCAGCAAATGATCCAAGCGATTTTTTGGGAAAGTTTTAGAAAAATCTGATGACTTTTACTACTATTTTTCTTTGATTATGTAAGGAAATGATGAAAATTTATTCCAACTTTTCACCAAAAGATGACATTTTTTCCCAGAATGCCAGTTGATAAATCTCGAAAAATACTCTTAGAATAAAGGTATATATCCTTGCGTTCATTGTGTGATGTTTCAGAATTCTGGGGTTATTGTTTGATAGAAAATAAAATCATTGAAATCTTTACATAATTTTCGTTTTTTTTATGTAAAATTAAAATACTTTTGTTTTTCAAAAGTCCATATCTTAAAAAGTAGCTCGGCAACCCCTACTTTTCTTTTTGTTTTCCGTTTTCAAATGATTTAGGGTACTCACAGAAAAAAAATTAGGATATTCTGATGACTTTGATTCAATGGGATCGACCCACCTTAAATATCATTATGACCTTTTCGCGACATTTACATGGCATTTAATGAATTTAATGCAGCTGAAAGAGTGACTTTAAGTAGTGAAGGGGGTGCTCAAAAAGCCAACATGGGCCGGGGTAGATACAATTTTTTTCTGGTATGGGACACCCGGGCGTGCAGCTTCAAAACTCAGTGGTCCCATACCAACGTCGGTGGGCCCGGATAAAGGATTTTACATTTTATTAAGTCAAATCCTGATTTCGATATAATATCATAACATGAATAGAATGGTTGTCTCCGTCATCAATTCAAATACCATAATGACATGTGTATAGTGCATGATTTTATCCATCTAGAATTTTATGTGTCTACTGCTATGGGCCACTCAAACCATCAGGCTGATACTTTGTGAGGAAACTACGGGCCCGAACCTAAAATTATGGGCCCTTGGCTCCCCTCATTTAAATTGTCATTCACATCTGCACAATACATGGTCCAGTCACATTGACAATAGAGCCATCTGGTGTGCAGAAATGACTGGAACCCTTGTGTGGCATACCTTTGAAAAAGGGATTGAGACCTATCATCCATCAACTGTTTTACATCAACATTGTTTTCTCTTTTCTTTAGAGGGGGAGCTGAATATGCCTTTGCATTTTATTCATTTTCGACCATTACTCACTTCACATACAACCTACATTGTACAGGCTATTTGGCGGCTTGGTTGACGATGTGAAGCGGCGTGGACAATGGTACCTCTCCGACTTCCTGGACGGTTTCCATATGCAGTGCCTGGCCTCCATCGTCTTCCTCTACTTCGCATGCATCACCCCCATCGTCACATTCGGGGGTCTGCTAGGCCAACAGACCAACGGACAAATGGTGAGGAGCATAACTACATGTTTTAGAATTTGGCATATTTTAACTCTTAATCGGCAGCATAGTGTTTGTATATTTTTTATTTGGATGGGAGTCGTTAGCTAGTGTAAAGGTCTAACGAAGCCTTGAGGGACCATGTAGTTTTAAAAGGGTTAGAATCCCAAAGGGCCTGTGCAGAGCAGTAATTCCCTTAGTGTCCTCCATATGTCCTATTATGGATACCATCATTTCAAAAGCAAATTTACACATTTCCTTTTTCCTCCCTTTTTTATGCTAAAACGACATAGAATTACTACTGAATTACTCCATCTCACCTTTGGCTCAGGTCCAAGGATATGTAGAGGATTGTGTGCCAAAATAAAAATGAATATACTCCAAAAACCTCAAACTCATAATTTTCACGATTTTATGTAACTGCTGAGCCTTTACATGATAAATCAACTAAGACCGAGTCACTAAAAGTATGAAATGTGTAGTTTGTAGTTATAAGTAAAAGACATTATGTATATAATCAGCATTCACAGTTTGTCCACCACCGGTGTCATAACATTTCCAGGGTACAATAGAGACATTGCTGGCCGGTGCTATCTGTGGAATAATATACGCACTCTTCTCAGGACAACCATTAACCATCGTTGGCGCAACCGGGCCCTTACTAGTGTTTGAGTCGATACTCTACCACTTCTGTCAGTAAGTAAGATTTACACTATTTTGTAATGAGACATTCATGAACTGTACAACTTATTGGAATTCTATAACTTCACTGCTTTGTTAGGTGTTCAAATAAAGGCAATGTTTCTGGACAATCTGCAATTTGCCCGACCCATGAGTGCTACATAATCTGATAATTATGAAAGGCTCAGTGTTCAATATTACAGATACTGTCTTCCCAGACAAACTGACACACAATCACATACTCTTCTTAATGAATTTAACACCAAGATGAAAAATTAATGTGATGGACATTCTATAATATATCCAGTAGCCATTGTTGTCAGCATGGAGTTTCACTCCCTTCCATTTGCCGTTAGGTTCTGGATCATGTCCTGTGTCATGTTCATAATAGTCAATGTATTATAACTGCATGATGATGGTACAGTCAACTCCCTCTATTGCGACCACCCTTGGGACTATCAAACTGGTCGCAATGGCGAGGTGGTTGCTGTGGAGGGGTGGTCGTTAGGAGGGAGTTGACTGTATCTAATCTTCATGACCACCACCCATTTCAGTGACCACAGCCTTAACTACCTGCCGTTCCGGTTCTGGATCGGCATCTGGGTGACTTGTATCCTGATCCTACTGGTAGCCTTTGACCTGAGCGCGTTGGTCCGCTATGTGACCCGCTTCACCGAAGAGAGCTTTGCTGTTCTCATCAGTCTCATCTTCATCTGGGAGGCCTGGGTCAAGCTCTTTGAGGTCTGGGACACCCACCCCATCCACATCCATGCTGTGGACGAAGATGAAACATTTAATGTAAGTAATCAAGAGTAATTGATGGGGTTCATCTTTTAAAGAAAAATATCTTTTATTAGTCAATTTGTGTTTTATATCAATGTTGGGAACCAACCGGGATGATGTGTGCCATATTAGTCAGGAATGAGAGGTAATATTTTGAATGGATATGGTACGTATCTTGTTTCAAATGGTTGAAACTAAGTGAATGCCCTTCAAACGTACTTCTAAAGAACAAGCTAGATAACATAAATTCAGATATATAATGGCAATGGGAATTAAAATCGCAGGTTCTCAGTATGGTGTCGAATTCCGATAACCCACTTGAAAAGGCTCCCCAAACATTATATAAAAACAGGTGTGTTTAATCAAATCACCTTAGTATATGAACTTGTTAAGTAACAGTATTGCCATTTAGTTCTTCAAAGATGATGTATATATACCAATTCCTGCATTACTGTCTATAGAAACACAGACAGGTAAGAAAAGAGTATGTCTGTTTCTTGTCAGTATTACATGTGTTTTCGTACACAATTGAATTGTAGATAATCTAGATTTTTATCTTTGTGTCACTAATTTTGTAATCGATGTCAAATGTGTAATTTTTGGCTGATAATATAATCATGTCATTTTGTATTTTCGGATATTGCTTTACTACAACAATGATGCCTGTTCGGATTGTAAACTCGAAGCTTATTAGGTTGAGAGTAATAATGTTGAATTGCCTCTCGGCATCATGCATGATGTTCCATCAGTAGCAGGCATGTATGTATGCAGTGATATTTCACCTACATGCTTTTGCATTTTCCATGTCTTCTAGTGTAATTATCTACTTGCACACTATAATTTTTTTGTTCATACTTATCTTCACATTCTATTACAGGATACTATGTAAAGCATTCGATTTTGCCAATTATTTATCCTGTGTGCCCTACTTCATTCTTATTAGTACTCCCCGATATGGGCTTTCCAATGATTCTCATAATCTAAGAGTGATATGTGCCAATCTGCTTGATACATTCTTCACTGTAGCCGAGGGTTTAAGCATGTGGAACCGGACGGAAGGTGGGTACAAAATGGTTACAAACCACTATTCATGTGTTGTTCAGACTAGTCTACCCATGGCTTTTGTCTGATTTCTTAATAATCCTAGTAAATTATTTTCAACCATTTATCTAACACCTGTCTCTGTCCCTTTCCCTATACAGTGTCACTGTGAGCATCCTCCTATAGTGAACGGGACTTCCAACAACACCAATCTCATTCCTGTATTCAACTCAACCACCAACATGTCCGACTACCGCACCCAGGACCACCCCATCTTTGAGACTTTGGATTGGTCCCACATGATCAGGGAGGACTGCATCACTTTCCAGGTAAGAAGAAAAAACAATAATTATTACCCTATTGATTTTTGAACAAGAGTACACGTGATGTGAGTGTCACTCTGCTCAGGTATAGGGAACCCTCGATATAACTGTATGGCCTATGGTGTAATTCAATTAAGACTTGACCTTGTGGTAAGTGAAATAGGTATACAGGATAGGCAATTTCAATGGTGAATGGATATGCTATGGGAAATTGACACTACGTAGCAATCGGTGAACGAAGCCCCATCCAGATCTGTTTATTATCTGAGTAGGATACAACCAGTTTGCTACTTTTCAAAAGTGGATATCAAGAGGATAGGACCAAACAAGGATTTATACAGGAATTTCGTGGTCAATACTCTGTGCGTTTTCACTTGGACAATTTTGTCCCATTCATTTTCACGTAAATTACAGATTTAATTTTCAAGATTGTTATCATATTGCAGACACACCATAGTTAACAGTCAATATCATCTGTAATATTTTCACCATCTGCAGGAGCGCATTGTGGTGGCAGCAGGGTGCATCAATGAGTCCTCCTGCCTATCCCATGACTGGGTGCTTGTGGGTAACGCATGTAATGTGTACACGGTCACCCATTCTGTACCAGACGTATTCTTCCTTTGCTGCTTCCTCTTCATCGGCACCTTCTGTATCGCCTACTTCCTCAGGATGTTCAGGAACTCCACCTACTTCCCATCTATCGTAAGTACAAAAGGTCTTCTTCACAATAGGTCTTCTTCATAATAGGTATATGATTCCAGTAATGTGTCTTTGAATCCCCTCAAGTTTCTTTCAAAATCCCTTTGGATTAGTCTAGATGAATGCCTTTTTTTATATAATAAATGAAAAAGTAAAGATTTTACCAGCTACCAGGCTTTCCCTAAAGGAATATGCTCTGAGAATGTGTATTCTCTTGTGGGGAGAAACGCATCATTTAAAATATCTAACCATTTACATTATACATTTCAATTTGTATGTGAAGTATAGTATATCACTGTCGTTTTTGTCAAGACAACTTTCTATCAATCAGTCTTAGTCATATTCATGTCTTTGGTTGTAGGTCCGTAGCACTCTGTCAGACTTTGCCGTGCTGGTTGCCATCATCATCTGTACCAGTGTAGACTACTCCCTTGGACTGGCGACTCCCAAACTTACTGTACCAAACATCAACGGGCCCGTGAGTATACATACAGTATTCTCCCACTTGCCATTAGAAAACTCTCATGAACCTTCATTTCGATTGATATATTTTTTGTGTCAAGAGAATTTGTTCATGTTCATATCCTGACGGTATGGTTGAATACATAGATATGTGGATCACATGACTCTTATGCCCCCTTAATAACGGGCTGTATGCAGGCAAGCGAATAGGGCCCTCTAAGGAAAAAAAGTCAACTTAAAAATTCCCAGTGACACATGATACTAGAGATATCAATTTTAGTTTTTGTGAAATGGCATAACGGATTTCGACCACAGTAATTGCCCATTCTGTTTATGGGCATCTTTGTTCCTTCTATGTTGAATGAAAATCATGTTTCCATGGCAACACATATTAAAAAGAACACCCATTTGGGCTCTCCAACATTCTTTTCACGTTCAAAATATAGAACCTTTTAACCAAAGACATGCTGAATTCATAGATATGTGGATCATATGACTCTGATGCCCCCTTGAATAACAGGCTGTGCATAGGCAAGGGGGCAAGGGAATAGGGCCCTCTAAGGGAAAAGTCAACTTTAAAAACATTCTTTTTACATTCAAAATATAGAACTTTTTAACCAAAGATGGACCATTTTGTGTAACACTACTGTATTTTACAGTAGAAAAAAAGTACCTAAGAGCAATGTTTAACATATTTTTGCCATTTTGGGTCATGGTGGCGCTGCCTTGTGATTATAATCATTGGTAGTTATCCCGATGGGAGCATCCTTTCCGCTTGCTTGCACACGGACTCCTGTTCTAATTTACTGCATAACCAGTGAACCTCCTGCAATGTCGGTTGCCATATTAACATAATTAGAGCCTAATTGGCCTTATTGCCAAAAGACATTCGGCTTTAGAAAACAATCTGTCATTTAGGTTTGGAACATATGACTCTCATAATAAAAATATTGTCTTAATTCATGCACATGAAGTCTATGGAATTGATCATAGCAAGTCTTCTTCATAGGTCGAATAACTTAAATGCAGCACAAATGTAGCTTAACCAGAAACCGAGTATAGTCAGTTTTTGACAGATGTGACTACAAAGCAGTCAAGTAAAATTTTATTTGTAAGAATAAAGTAAACTTGCATAAAATTTGATTGATAGGCTGGTGTCTAATAGCGAGTCTAATAGTGTGACGCCATGCCTGATTCATACTATCTTGCAATATTTCTATTCATCGATATGTTACTAGGAATTTACGCCTGACGTATGTCCCTTCATTATTTGAGTGATGTGTGCAAATTAAACTACCCCTTAAAGTCTACACTCATATGATACTCTGTACAATATTACTAATACTGCGTGCAATGACTGTATACATAATTAAGCGTGTTTAGTGGGGTTGACTATCTGTGATCATCAGTACGATCCTATAGCTTGTTGTGGTATATTGGACACAATTCCTTTTTATTGCATTACCAAATTGGCTAGAACCCCTCGAAAAATCATCCTTGAAATGTGCAAGACCCTACATGTCACTAAATATATAAAGAGTAAGACGTTTAGAGAATCATTGGAAAGAAAGTATGTCAAAGATCAAAAAGAGGTATAATCTATCCACAACAAGCTGGGTATCACTTTTTTGTGGAGATTTCTCACTATCCCAAGCCTTCTCTGACTTCCTACCAAGGTAACTGGTACCGAGGAAGCCAAGCATTGGGCCCACACTCTGTACAGGAGTGGCTTTCCGAAAGAAAGATCTATCCACAACAAGTATTTGGTTGAGATCTATTTTATACATGTAAAATTATATGTAAGGCACACCATTTAACCCTATGTATAACTAATTAGTTTTTCGCAAGCAAAGGTCGAAATAAATGGGTCTGATTGTAAGTGGCTAGTACTTAAATTGTGTGATAACATTAGCAACTTGATAGGAAAAGTTCTGTTATTATTCTCCACGATGCACTGACGCAGAATATATACACTATTATGTTAGGTTATAATAAGATTAAGGTGGATAGATAAGTGTTATAGTCTGGGAATTGCTAAAACATTGTAAATGCTCCAACCAGAATAGAGCTGATATAGAATAGTTTCATTGATATGGATCACAACTCATGCCCCAAATACAAAAATGATCCTAATTCAAATGTTGTACCAGGGTTGCAACTGGAATCTATAAAATAAACATGTGATATATTTTCTTCAATTTAGTTGTGCTGATAGTGTATTCATATATTGATAACATGTCTTTTATCATATTGACTTTTCATGTGTCACAATGTTATGGATATTATATGTGACACAATCTGCTAAAATGGCCCTTAGTGCAGGGTGCACTAAGGTCCTTTTTCACACATATTTTTCCCACATATTTTGTATGATATGCCTTTATTAGGAGAATGGCACAACACCTCACCGTGCCTGGATCGTTAACCCACTCGCCATCAGCCACTGGTGGGAGCCGTTCGCTGCTATCCTGCCGGCTGTCCTAGCTACCATTCTCATCTTCCTGGATCAACAGATCACAGCCATCATTGTCAACAGGAAGGAGCACAAACTTAAGGTAATTCTTAGCAATTACATGTATGTGAATTGTTCTTTAATCACTTCTTAAGAACTTTCATTCAGGTGGATTGCAAGAAAAGAGAAGAGTCAGCAGACCAGGCTATTTTCGAGAATAAAGTCATATAACTTTATCGAGGATACTCCTCCCAACAGCCATAGGAAGAGGAAGGTCTTTGATTGTCAATATTGTAGAAACTGATGGTACTTTTGTAGTAAAATTGTATTTTATTTGTTAGCTAATTCAAATTTGTCACTTTAATACACTAATCTGAAGTTAAGGCACAACATGTTGGCCATGGCCTTTCTTAATTAACCTAGCTAAGTGTATCAATATGTCCCTTTGACTCTTTGACTGAGAATAAAACCACAGACCTCAAAGTGGTACTATTAGAGGCACATGTTTGTCAAAGGTGTGTAACAATTATTTGTATTCATTAAATTACAATTTAGAAATGACTTAAGAATCACAAATCAGACCTTATTTTCCATTTCACTTCACAGAAAGGACATGGCTACCATCTAGACTTGACTGTCCTGTCGGTCCTCATCTTCCTGTGTGCCATGATGGGAATACCTTGGTTCGTGGCCGCTACCGTCCGAGCCGTTACCCATGTCAGGTCTCTCATCAAAGAGTCAGAGCTCAGGGCACCTGGAGAGAGGCCACAGTTCTTGGGTGTTCGGTGAGTGAACTTATCATTGTAGATTACAAATTTCAGATCAAATTGTATGCATTGCTATGACGTGTGGTGTGAAATGGAGATTTCTTCGTAATGATCTATTAAGGGATAAGGACATCTACATTCATTAGGGGTCACCATTGGTACTCTTCTAAATATTGTATTACATGTGCATGTATTTCACAATTAAATGCGATAAAATAAAGGGGTGGCCTACCAAATTAGTGACTTAGCCATGAATTGGACAATAATTTCAGTAGCATATCAGATTTTCATCTGATGTTTTGACTGGGCTATTTCAGAGAACAGCGGTTGACAGCTTTGTGTATTCACATTCTCATTGGGATGTCCGTACTCCTTACTTCTTTACTCAGTGTAAGTACTTTATATTTTGATTACACATATTGATTAAAGCGGCATAAAAATCTTAAGGACTGCCGGTACTTTATGGAGGTGCACTGCCATATCGTATTGTTTCCAATGCAAATGCAAAATCTTGGCTCTCAGGGGGCCCTTTTTACTATACGCATTGGCCCGCTATGGCAGTGCTAAGGTTAATCACCGAAATGGTCCTATTCACAATTCTAGTACTGTTCTAGTCTACTATGTGGTAGCTGCGCGAGTGGTGATATTGCTCCTTTAAGGTGAACCTTGGTAGAAATTCCAATAATCTTCTCAACTGTTCATCAGAGATGTTACCCCAATTGCCAATGTAGAGCCTACAGATACAAAATGTATGCATGTAACATTTTTTCAGAGAAAACAGGGAACAAAATTATATGAATTTAACTTACTTTAAATGCTCATCTCATAACAGTTTTCATAACATCCTTTCTCTTACAGCATATCCCTATGGCTGTGTTGTACGGTGTCTTCTTCTACATGGGTATTACATCGTTATCCGGCTCGCAGGTTAGTGAATGCTTATTGTTAAACTTACAGGTGTGTTACAGAGAAATGCATTTGCATCAGCATCTGTCCTTATCATAACCTCAATAACCTCAATCAAAATGTAACAATATACCACAGGGTAACAGTCTTCCTTATGCCATTAAAGAATGTTCCCATCATTAATCCTCTTAGCTCCCTACTATAGTACCCTGTAATGCCGTAATAAATGACATACTGGACATTCAATGTGTTGTTTATTATTTCAGTTTGTGCAGCGTATTCTGATCTTGTTCATGCCCGGGAAGTACCAGCCGGACTACATCTTCCTACGCCACGTCCCGGTGAGGAAAGTCCACATGTTTACGGCTATACAGATAGTCTGTATGGCACTCATGTGGGTCTTCAAGTCTGTCAAGAAGATAGCCCTACTCTTCCCCATGATGGTAAGATTTTTCTTATCAATTTGCTGCTTGGGGATTACATTATAGTGGTATAGCAATTGATTATGGTACAATTTTTCTATTTTGAATGTGACTTATGTTTCCAAATAAAAATATGCTTATTCAATTTACTGCTTTCAGGTGCTGGCACTGTGCTTCGTCCGTAAGCTCATGGACTTTATATACAGTCAGTCGGAGCTGTACTGGTTGGATCACATCCTACCCGACGAACACCGCAGGAAGAAGGAGGACGGCCTTGACACTGAGGCCGAGGAGCAAGAGGAAACTAAAGTCAGCAGAGTGAGTGTCAAGGTCAAATTCAGTTTCAAAGTCAATGATATTGACTTATATTATAAGTGATCAGTAGTATTACATAGCAAAAGTTATAACAGGACAGACAGGTTGTAGTGTTAATGACACAAGGCTGGAAGTATGAAAACCCCTCAAGGCCATCCTGGATTATACAAAGGTTAACGTCAAGGTTACTATTATTCTCAAGTGACAGACTGAGTGTGATTGTGGAGCAAAGGTCTACAGGAGAGGTGTAGATCTGGGAGCTACTAAAATTGATCTACATTGTCTTTATCATAATTACGCAGCCAAAAAACAATAAATAGCTTTAGAACGGCTTAACAGTGATATGATCGGTTGAGATAACTACAAATTCATTTCAGGATTATTTGATTCCATATTCTACATTAAAATTAAGATGTCAGAATGATTTAAAGCAGTGTAATGAAGTTCAGTATTGTTAAATCAAGCAACGATAGATACATTACTGCAAACCCATCCTAACCTGTTTCATGATATTATTTGTCACTCTATCTGTCTTTTCCTGTTGTATTTGTGACAATGTCTGTATATGTTATTCCCGTTCAGGATGAAATACCAATGACAGAACTGAGAAAGCGGTCTTTGACAAGTGTAAGCAGTGTGCATGATAATGCTGCCCTCCAGACATCCATTTTCCTTAAAGATATTCCTCCACCTGTGTGACCAGAATACACACATGCTATAGGAAGTGCAGGGTCCTGCGCTGGTCACAGTGATAAGCATTGATAAGAGTGAGACCGATGGGTATAGTGTACCTTCTGTTACCGATATAGGGTACATAATACACATTGTGGTACTACTTGTATATCGACAGTGTTTATCACTATGCTCAGAAAATATTAAAATGACACACATACTAAACATCCTTCCACTTTCCTATAGCATGTTAGCATATACCATGGTGTAATGGTATAATGCTGATTGATTTAAATGGGTGAGATCATGATGAATTTTATAAGATGTTAGGTGTTAGGTTTCATACAAAGACATTTATATTTTGCTATTCATTCCACTTTGTTTATGTTCCTTCTTATTTGCCTACAGATAATTTAAACATTTGGTATTATTGAGAAAAGTATTAATAAGATTGCACTTTCATCCCATTTATATCATATTTATGGGGCATATTTTCTCTTGTTGCATTTGAGGCTTCTTTACTTCGGGCAGTAGCCACATATGATGCAATCATTGCCATTGATTCGGCTTTAGACTTTTGTTACATTGTCTGTATATGTTGTTTGTGTTCAGGACATTATGGCCTTCAGGCGTCTCCACGGGGCTCTTGCTACTGTAAGCAGTGTGAATAATTGTGCAACCCTCCAAAACACATATATGCTCAGCGGGCACAGGACCACTTACTAGCCATTGCATAGTGACTAATTACAATGCACCCCTTACTAGTAATATAGGCGATAGCCAATATTTAATAAAGTAGAAAGATGGGGCATAGAAATTAGAGCATACAACTTCATATTCCAGCTGATAGCCTCTCATTTATTTGATAATCAATCCACATGCTTTTCCAGAAGAGCTTAATACATTGCTAATGTGAGGCTTTATTTTCTTAAAAATCATCGTATCAGCTAGTAGCACTGGAGCAGAAATGCGGATACGCTGCTTGTTATATTCACAAACATATCAATTGCACCTAAAGTGGGGAACACTAATATCCTCATTATCACCATCCAGGGTATGGTGAATGTAACTATAATTATCACTGTGAACAATATTCATTTTTGTCACCAGGAGGAACACTAGAGAAATGTGCCCTCTTTAGCATATTACTTTCAAACAAATACCGCCACCCAATAGATACTACAGTGCAGGGCTCATAAGTTAGTAAGTAAGTGGTGGTGTGTCTGCTGGGTGTATATATGTATTCTACTAAGATATGGTATTTGCTACAATAGGTGCATCTATACTACAGCATGCTGGCATGGATCCATACCATGTTAGAGTGGTATAAGACCATTGATGAAGATGTGAAACCCTCCAGACCTAAGGATCAATTCATCTCCCGAATGCCAGGAATACTCCCCCAAAGAAAGCCATATTATTTTATTCTCAGAGAGCTTTTTTTGTTTAATTATCCTTCAGTTATTTCAGCAATATACAAATACATATTTATTTCTATGTTATAAATCAGTTACTGCTTTGTGAGGTTGTACCCATATGTGGAGGGTCAATCTATAACACTTGATTTTTGTACAAGGAGCATCATTGATGCATGGATCAACTCATACATGAGCAGCTAATCTAAAGATACCAGGCCAGCATTTATAGAAGTTCATTTCTAACCCGTAGAGAAATTGAGAAACCTAGGATGTTCTAAGGCTTATAGAACTAAGTGCTCTTGGCGAAAGGAGAACAGAAGTAGCAGTAGTAAACTTTGTAATAGTTTTGTATTTAATATCTGGAATGTCTACAGGTGTGGCTGTCCATGTTTGCCTCCATAGTGTCCATGTAGTGTGTCTGGTAGTTCCTTCTCATGGGATACCTTTAATCTCTTTCTTATCTTCCTCAGCCTCTGATACAAATGTTAGATGATTAATATACATTCCTGCCCATGTTAGGTTGATGAGGAGGCGCCTGCAGGATACTTCCCATTGGAGGCAGCTGGGCAGGAGCCTGGAGACTGGGACCAGCTCGTATACAGCAGAGACTACGCCGCTGGACGTCGCTTCAGGTGGGTGTTCAGAGTGTATTGGTACATATTGATATTAGTTTTGCATACATAAAGTAAGGGTGCACAAATAATAAGAAACACTCTTTAGCATATGTTTCACTCGTTTTGCACAATTATTTATTCGCACATTTTTCTAAGATGCTGGATCGTGGCCTACACTTCTCTAAGTATATTGTGCATAACCTATGTGAATAGCTCTGACGTTTCGATAGCACGACAGTGCACAGTAAGTCAGTGCATTTCTGCCATGCATAGATTATGAAATTTTATTATTTTCACGCTAGGACCTGCCCACAGGTAACTACATGTTATAGTGGTATGCAAAGTAGACAGGACTTTGGGTGAGTTGTAGTCACATCTGTGTCCCACTTCTTCCCCCTCACCACTGCCAGGGGTGGTGATTATGAAGAGGGCAGAGGTCTGGTGCATTTTCCTTCAGATCCTCCCACCTCGGTTGTAGGGTCAAGTCTTTTATTTCTAGATGGGGGAGAGCTTTGCGATGTTTACCCTTGTTCCCAAATCCTTCCGAAGGAAGGCTCTGGTAACAGCCAAATGACCTTGAACTTGGGATTTTGCTGGGTCTGGGCAACCCCTACAGGTACCTTGGAACCAGTGGAAAGGAACCAGAATGTATGACGGTAGTTTTACCATCAAACTTTCTGGTTCCACTTCCTCTTCCTGTTCACTGGTTCCGAGCTACCAGCAGGGGTTGCCCAGACCCAGCAAAATCCCAAGTTCAATGTCATTTGGCTGTTACCAGAGCCTTCCTTGAGAAAGATTTGGGAATGAGAGTATGCGATGTTCCGCTCATGGCATCCTCCCCATAAGGAGTATGTACATCTATGATTTTAGAACCCCCCTCCCATTATTATTTTCTTTATAGTATACATTGGTGGGAAAGATGGCCAGCCATGAATTACCCAATGGATTAGACTCATTTTTTACACCCGCAGCGTCTGCCCCAAAACCTTCGAGATTTCTAGTAGTTTCGTCATTGCAGCAATTCCTTTGCAGCATTTTTTGTCATCCCCAAGAGATTGATTGAATGATGACTTCCTTCTAGTAACTAGAACAGGAGTGGTCAGAATAGAAGGGGTACACTGTTAGAAGTAAGTAGTGTTCCTGTACAGCAACTATTGGGGGCAACTTTGGTTCCAGTAAATTCTGCTGTAGACCTACAGTAGAATCTACTGTAGACGCAGACCTGAGTTCTAAAAAGGCTCACATATTCAACATCTTGGAGATTTGAACCCCCAGGTTCCAATCCATAGTCCTGAACCATGACCACTACGCCAGTGAATCCTGCCTGTCAGGTGCATTGAAACACCTCCTACTTATGTGTGAATGGTAATGAGGTCAACACAGGATCCCTGGGGACAATTTTAGAACTAGACTGTTCATGGCTTAAGGGATAATATGAAAATTACCCTATTGCAGTAATGTACTAATAAGCACTGAACTACCATTAGTTGAAGTGTAATCTTGATGGCCTATAGATGTTTTTCAAAGTAAATTTTACTATCTTTCATGCAGATTGTTGAGATACATTGGTCTTATCCTCTGCATATTTTCAATAGTAACATTTCAGTGTACCAAAATATATTATACTTTAGAATTGCATCAGGAGAAATGTAGTTTGTGTGAGAGTTTCCTGCCGGGACTGGAACTGCTGACCCTCAGACTACATCTCCCACGGCTCTACCGACTGAGCTAGAGGGGCAGTCACTATGTAGCCTGCATCATTGGGCTTTTGAAAAGATCAGGTCATATTTGAGCTGTGGAGTATGGTACTCCCTCCAACCTCTCTGCTCTCTCTCCCTCTGGTTGCTGGTTATGGGATTCGAACCTGCATCTACAGTAACAGAATTGTATGTGTACAGCAAAAGTTGCTGTATTATCTTTTACAGCTAAAGTACTTTATAGTTACAACACATATTGCTGTTCACGAACAACAACTTTTTACAGTGTACCTGGGTGTCACAGCACTGTTCCCTGGTGCTGTCATCTCCAAATAAAAATCCCCTTCAATGCCTTCACTGCAAATTGTCAAAACAGTCACAAGAGGATGTTCTCACAAACACACACATGTGTGGCATCCTAACAGTGCACTTGGGGAGAGTGTATGGGTCTACTATACAAAATTAATGATAATTTTTCTTTTGTTATGAGAAATGTCAAATTCTTAATTGCGTATTTAAATCCATATTAGAGCTTATATTAGAGGGGATTGATGCTACTCAGACACATGTTGACCCATCGACTGAAATATATGTATACAGTATATTACTACCGATATTTTCGTAGCTTCTAAAGACTAGATTATTTAACTGTGACCTATAGACAAGATACAACCGGGTTATTGAATCCTGATTCGAGAAACCTAAAGAGTAGGCTTAGACACATAGCAATTACTCTCTGACATTACCTATAAATATATATTAACATTGGCAGCGCACGACTAAATTTGCGATCCTTTCAAAGCTTCAGGTAAACAATAGTTACTCCATTGATTATACTAATGTCAAAAGATGGATTGTCTTCATGAGAATGGGGTGTTTTGTCTGTTTATTTGACTCTAGACTACCTTTCATAAGCATAGCATCAAAGACATTGCATAGAAAGGGGTCTAGTCAAATAGAAGAGTGGACATATGTCACTTTGAAAACCTAAAAGCTGATCTAATGAATACGTTATAATTACTTCCATTAGTATCATTTATTTCATTATTGTTATATCATTTCAAATATATTATGCCCTAATTTGCGTATTGAAATCTGTTGACCATATTCTAAATAAATGTTTGTTTCAGTTCTCCTTGAGTGTGTCATTAATTCATGTGGTCAGAATGGTGTGTTTAACCAATATGTAATTTTCAGTGTGTCATCAATATGGGGGTCAATGGCTATTAATGTCAACGTGACGTCGGTTCTACTATGACGGCAAACAATTAAAAATACATAGCACTGTGAGATGTACTGGGAAAAGGGACCTTACTGCACCCTGCACTAAGATTACCTTTTGCAGATCGTGCCACAATTATATATTTTTATATCAGATTTTCGTTTTTGCAAACACACATATATATTTTCTCTAGGATCAGATTTAGTTTTTCATCTTTGAATTTTCCTGCCTGTTTTGTTGCTTGTTCTATATAGAATGGCCACATAGTTTTTTGAATGAGTATCAGTAGAGCATTGTCACACTTAATGTATGATATTGATGACAAGACAGAAATGCCTAGTGTCAAGAAAGTCTTGTAGATTTAGATTTCTCCCTTATCCAAGTATGAGGATCAATTCCTTTTCTTCTGCTGATAGTTGTAGCAGGCCTTGTTGAAATCAAACTGATCTAGAGTTTTTTTTCCAATTTGAATTGGTTAAAAAGTTTTGAATATGTGTGAGCATAATATATATGCATGCTCCAAAGGCAATCAAAACTATTTTTTGATTTTGTAAAACAGAAAGGAGGTCTCCCTTTCACAGTCTTGCAAAGATTCTGGAACTGTTTCCATCTGAAAGGAGAAATGGGAAATCCTCCATTTTGGCTGGTGAGAGTGACGTCATAGGAGGAGGCTAGATGTCATGGAGACGTAAATATGTCACATTGACGTAAATGTAAAATAACTGTTTCAGGCCTAGACGCCTGTCTCATGGTGTGATCCACCGGTATGCCGTTCAACACGGTCATGAAGATGACGAGGAACAAGAAGACGAGAACATGAGGACCCGCTATGGGCCTTTCAGAGACCGCAAGTTCTCCCTGGTCTAATAAGACCTCAGCTTGGATGCCCCAAACACTGTACAGTCACTGAGTCAATTTGTTGCTCGCTCTGCATGTCCTGATGGCTTTCATCAGACAACTTCACCGAAACTGGCCATGTGTTGTTGCTGATATCTGGTAGTGGAAATTTGTCGGCTAAAACGATCGGGTTCAATCATTGAGGGTAATCGATGGTGTCCACTATTTTGGCCACCAAGCACATTGGCAGGAGTAGAAATTGTCTAATGGAAACTAGCCCTCAACCCCCTCTACCCCATATAGCAAAGAACTCTATGTTACGTGCAGTTTTCAGCTTCACTGTCCATGCTGGACTCTTCACCTGCTGTATTTGTTTTCTATATATACTGAAACAATTTGTCAGCTGCTTCGAGATGAGTATTGCACTATTGGGATATTCAGAAAGTACTTCATGTAAAATATCCTCTGCCTCCAATGTGGGTGATTTGTCTTAGAAGGTTTCAACAAAATATATGAGGAAATATATAGCCGCTTGTGTAGTATAGTGACAGAATTTTATTAAAAGCCGACAAGACCAATCAAATGTAAGGTACAGTTTCAACCTGCATTAGCACTTTTGATGAAACTATGTCAAAAAATGTCTAAAATTATAAGATGTCACTACCCTCTGCAGGGCCATTAAATGATGACCAAACCTTTTTTTATTCACATGCAGAACCGAGTCTATTTCAACTGCTGAACCCACCTTAACAATTTTATCAGAACCTATCTTTACAAGTCATGATGTATATGAAGTACTCTTGGCGGGACAGACAATAGTGCAAACCCTCTCATGACATGATGCCTGTTCCATGTAATCATTCCCTTCATGTGTTTGACAGAATGTGTTGCATGTTTGTTTCCTTAGGTTGAAAGATGACTCTGAAACATAGAAGGTAACCTAGACATGGCTAGATATGAAAATGTATAAATTATTGATTTTATTTTAATGCATTGTGTTTTAAGGCTACTAACTAGTTCCATAAAGACATGCCATGTTTTATCAAAAACTTAACGGAGTGCGAAATGTAAGTCTACACAATATGTATAATGCACTATTCTTAAGCCGTGTGTTTGTTAAGCTGTGTTTCTCTTATTCTCCTCTTCTTGGGGATTAATCATATTTTTTATCAAGCGATGTTGCTCAAATTAAATGGCCAGTGGAATATTAAATTATTGAAAATGTTAGCTTCGTTATCATTATATGGTGCCAAAAGAGATGTAGTAAGGGAGATTATGGTAATTTGTGAATATGTTATAATGAGTTCACAATTATAATTTTTTCTCCAATCTCATGAAGGAAGGAGCATCTTCTGTTAAGCACATTCATGGCAACAATTATGTTTTATCTGTAGCCACTCCTGTAAACCCCAAATTCTACAATTTCAGTGCATCATACTTCGTTGTCGCTTTTGTCTCTTCAAGATGATTTCCAATGCTTGTAGCAACACCTCCTTTACTTTATATCCTCAAATGATGCCATCAAAATAATTTCCCTGATAATATCTTTGCAAAAAAAAAAAAAAAAAAAAATATTGATCATTGCTCAACCTGCCCATAGTACCTGATTCTTTATTTATGAATAAAGAATTGGTAAGGAGGTGTTACTATGTTACCATGTTACTGTCTCCTCGTCCAAGGCAGGAGAACAGACTTCATATTTTTTCAGTCCTACAAGTTTGCTGGTTCTTTCATTTCATTCCACCCCTGTTTCATTTCATACTAAACCACCCCGTCTACTAGAAATAAGAGAGTTCCTATCCGCTGTATGTTCTATGGTTTACACTGTATTAACATTTCCTAAACCACATTGTAAGCTACCATGCCCAACAGCAATATTTATCGATTGATTATCCTAGTTTGAATACAGACAAATACATACTTTTAAACACTGCTGAATTTTGATATCTCAATAATCCCTGTGAATGGATATATTTGCTTTAATATTACTAATTTGATGATAATTGTTTTGTTGGGCAACACATGTATACAGTCCACACCCTTTCATGTAGATCGATTTCCAAAAATAAGTGTATAATAATGATTTATATGAAAATAATTCAATATTAACTTTAACCAATACCCAAATAATACAAACTTAAATTTTCCCTCCACAATCTGATTTTGTTTTTGCACCAGAACACTATTATCATTTTTTATTCAAGGTTTCTATTTATCTACATATTCCACGATTTTTTTTCAAAAACCTCTGTCCCTTGCACAACTAAAGACCTATGTATCTGGCCTATACTGTATGTACAATTATAATCCCAGAGAAATTGAATGAGTCACATTTATTTTTCAGACCTCGAAATCTGTCTCGTGATGTCATACGACGTTACCGGGGACCTCGGAAGAACAGTTTTACTGAGGAAGATGAAGCTGATAATGAGTATCCTATGTATTTACCCTTCAGGGAACGCAAATTCTCTTACTAGGATGGGAATAGAATACCTTTCTATTTTTGTCAACTACTTGGTTCTTTAGTTAACAAGGGTAACATTTTGGTATAAATATATATATCCAGAATTTTAGAGTCAAGTTTCTGATAGAGCATTGCTTTTATTCAGATTATAATTTTCTAATGGATATGGTTGCAAAATACTTTAAAGTAAAAGTATTGCACTAGGACCAGAATCTAAATAGCTGCAAAACTAACCAGAACTTATAAAGTTGTATCATCTATAAGTTTTGTAGTTAGAGGGAGATCCTGTGGCAGCGATATGTGAAGAGGATGCAAGTCATGGTTCATTGTCAAATTTGCATGATTAAAGTAAATGTGATGCAATGGTTTGCAATTGTATCGCAGCTTTGCAAGTAATGAATTGCATATGTTGTTTTGCAATATTTAGTTGTCAGAGTGATAAAGAGGTGTACAGCCAAAATGTAAAGATGTCTGAGAATTCAATATTTGTAACACATATTGTTATTGTTGTTAATAATCATCTGTGAATCATAACATAGAAACAAATGGCGAGATAATGCTATCTTTATGCTGCAGCTGCATAATATATGTCATATATCAGCTTGAGTCCGCTGAGACAAATGCCAATGAAGACAGGAAAGATCACCCCTTATTTTTTTCTTTATGAGATGTAAGTGTCAGAGGAAATCGAAGTTACATTGTTATGTTGAAAATCATCCCAGAATGTGAGACATTTTCTATGTTTCTCAGCAAATGCGAATGAATTGTGTCTTTTGCTGTCACTAGCCATTAGTAAAACCATAATATTGTGTTTCATGACTTGTTTCATGACATATAATAACTGTTTATGCTATGCTAGATTTAATGGGCAAGGTTTGTTCATGATATAAATAATAACCATAAAACATAAGGTGTGTGCCTTATTTTTGCAGCTTTAGCCTGTTACTGTTTATCCACATGATAGAATCTGCATAATTCTGATGTACACATGAGCATGCAGTTTGACTATGCAGTTGAAGCTTATTACGTTTGGCCAGTATATTCCACATGCTACTGCTTATGATTCCATTTAAGCAAGTAGTGAGAGATGATAAGCTATGTTCTAATCAATTAGTGAGAGCTGCTCCCATGGTAGGTGAGCAATTCATGAATTTCTTATGAGTATCTGCTCAAATGCAACTTTTTGATATACTAGATTGCTAAAAGTGTAGTCTATAATACATAGTTAAGACAAGATTAATTGATACATAGTCGGAATAATAGTTCAATAACCCTAGGGCATTAGGGAATAGTATATATATAGTTGTATGAATCAGTTGCTGGAGATAGCAAATAAGCAGATACTTTGCTGATGTATGATAATATATTCTTGGATATTCTTTTATATTTCTAAGTTCATTAATTCCCTCTTTGAATGTACAGTCAACACCCCTTAGTGTTTATCAATCAAGTCTTTTCTCTGCGGTATAATTATGGGAATATTCCCAGTAGAGAACATGTCTTAAAAAGGGAGCTTGTTGAACCTTGTATGCGTAATCTAAGTTTTGAGCAATCATGTATAGAAATTGATATTATTTTGTACATTACTGGATCCTGCTTGACATTGTACGTTAATACGTGGCTTAACACTATTACTTACCTAGAAAGGTGGGCTAACCGTCACCTACAGGGTACAGGTGCTAAGCTATTGTTACTCAGAGTTATGTGAATAACCATATATAACTATGATAAGCAGAAAATTGTTAATGATAATAAAGAAACATAATTGACAATAGTGTGTTGCTTCAATTTTTGTTTATTTGTATATCTAATATTGCACAAGTCTGAAAGACGTTCAGGCAATATACATCTACCTTCTACCTTAATTTATTTCCTTTGAGATTGAGCATAGAGATTCTCTCTATCTCTCTGGATTTAGTAAGTGATACTTCAATGGTAAACCATTGAAGTGTGTTTGTTTTCCAATGTTATTATTTTGATTGGATACTGAAAGTCCACAGGAAGCTATCTGAGAGGAGCATACTGCACATGGTGTATATTCCATCCCCCTATCTGCCTCAACAATATTATCCTATTATAGGTATACATTTTGTCCAGGAGAAAAGATGAACAGTTAATATATGAACTTCCATACTGGGAAGTGTGTATTGAGCTCCAGCAGGGGAAAGTATGGTTACATCTACGCATCATCATATCAGCACTGGATACCATATCGGCACTATTGTAAAGGAACAATGAATATAATTATTTCATCTGCCACTATGATGATGCACATATCGGAATTTGGAATTGTGTATATAGAATGGTACGTTGTACTATATTAAATTAAAGGCATTGGAAATTCATTGCAAATGTGTGAGATGTATTCACCTTCGGTTCCATAAACCACCAGATATCTGCCAGTACATCCAGGGAGAACACTTTGAGGTCAACATAATAACAAAGTAACGATAATAGTATCTAGTATTGGGAGGTGATAGCCCGTCCTGAGTAAAGTTCTAAAAGACCGTCCCTGGAAGGTCGATACGTGATAAAATAAATGTGCCGACGGACCATCCCGAAAGTCCACAGACAGTATCAAAATAATAGAATCAGCCTAAGGTAGTGGACATAACATTTTTCTACTCATAAAAAATGGGGAGTGTGTCACAACAGCTGTAAATAGTTATTGCATCGTGGCCACAAAAATTGGTCGAACGTCGTTTTTGTTCATCTCTCAAGGGGAATAGATGTAATGGTGTGGCATCCATATGCCTCTTGTTGAATTAATACCATATAAATAGAGGCCAGCTCGATGTCCTTTAAACGACCAGGGAAGGTTATTCGTCCTCGATGTTGTCGAGCCATGCATTGATCCTCCGTTTGGGTACAATATTACAGAAGGGACAAGCTAGAACCCTGGCCCGGGGGTCCCTGGAATCTGGACATCCAAACAGGTCTATCACACCAGCCACCTGCAAACAAAAGGGGAGAACCATGTTAAATATTAGTGACCCAACTAGCTGAAGGACCTATCCGTGGGGGGATTATTAGTACTAGTTTTGGCCACCAGGGGGTACCTTAATGGCTAAAGAGTGCATTAATTTAAACCAAATTATATTGCAGACAATGTATGGCAATTATCCATCTTTGCTTTAACTACGAGGCTGCAAGTCACAAAAAAACAAGTTTGTGTCCCTGTAGATATGAAGCGTGATAAAAAGCTGTAAATTGGCCCGATGTCAACCCCAGTGGGCACAGAACATTGACACAACATTGATAAATGGTTGTCAATGTTGATTCAATGTTGGATCAACGTGGATTCAACGTTGGACAGAATTTTGTGCCCACTGGGACATAATTATTTGTGGGCCTTTTTCATAAAGGGCCTTTCTGCATGCCCCTCACATATCGTTGCACTACCTCCTCTATGATTTGCTTTACTCTATTTACAAATTCGAGTCGCGGATTTAGATCACCCCCCCCCCCCCCCGCCCCCCACCACCATCAAATATCTTGGTGAAAATGTTCGAATTCAGTAATGTTGTTTTTGGCCAGAAGGTGCTAAATAGAGGTTTGTCTAATAGCCCGCACCCCATTTTATCATTTTTTTCGATCCATTAAGGATTTCTTTGATTTTCCAAAGGCCTTCAGCATCTTCAGTAGCGCTGCACCAGCCCTAGTACATCATATCTAATACAGGTGGCGACACAATTGGCTTCGGTACAGATAATGGTTTGGCAGCATCCACCCAGGTGGCAGCACAACGCTGCTGGGAATCCAATTTTATACAGAGAGGGGGTGAGAAAATGATCATCGGCCATTGGGACCTTGGCGCCTATCCTCTAAGGGCAGCAAAGTATGGTAATGCACTAGCGTTATGTCATTTTTAAGTCATGGTACATGAATGCAGGACTATGGCAAGCACCTCGCCAGCTGGACTCACGCCGGGGTCTGATGCTTGAATCATGCTGTTGATACAATACCCCCGAAAAGTCAACTTAGTACACCAATACCGGATCATCGAGTTACTTGCTTTTGCACTGCATTGGTGCATCACACCAATAAATGAATATTGAGCCTTAAGCATCATCTCGGTCTTAAGAGGTCAGCAGATCATTCTAAAATGAGACTCCTAAAGAATTTCCTTCACAATCTTCAACAGCCTACACAGTTACGATAACTTGTACATTTAAATTAATTTTACCGATTTAGACAATAAAACGCTTTGAGAGACATGTACAATGTATTTTAAAAAGATGCTTATCAACCAACGCATATACACAGCTTCTACTTTATCAACTGATTAATATGGGTTGTTTGCTAATTTCTCCGGGTATTCACGTGTGTAAAGCGCATGACTTTTCTCTTACGGGTATGAGGAAAATCCGAAACAAATATCAATTGGTGTCACATCACACGGTCGTGATGAAATGGTTCAATCATCTCTGAACAAGTGAAAGATAATTTATATATACATTTGATTGTTTAATACGGTTATCATTTTCATAAACTTACATTACTTTTCTTCTTGTAGAGTTTGGAGAGGGTGTCCTTCCTGGCTACTTGGTGACAGTTACACATGTGGTAGAGGTACTTGCTGATCTTCCTGGGTGCCAGGACCTTGTTCTCCCCCTCCTTACCTGCCCCCTCCTTCCCCCCAGGACCCCGCCCACCGTCCACCCTCAGAATGGCCGTGAGGCTCTTCCCACCTTTCCCTTTCACCCCGGAGTCGTTCGGCGTTTTGCCACCAGGGGGCCCTGCCGACTGTACCCGACGCCGCTCCCCCTGCGGCCGGACGTTGGCGGCGGGAGTGCGCACGCGCGCCGTGTGCGGGCGGACGGGCGACGCGGCGCGGCCATTGGCCGGGGTGGAAGTCCGTGGTTTGGGGGATTGGGATGTGCCTCTCCTTAACCCACTGGAGGAGGGGCGGGAGCCGCCGTCGATGAAGGACTTTGACGGGGATGAGGGCCGGGAGTATGTCATTGTGACTGCATCCATGGTAATGGAGCCGGAGAAACAGGTATCGGAGAACATGCGGTAGGAGTAATCGGTGGGCGCGCCGATACTCCCCGGAAGTCCCATGCCCCCGACACCCTTGAAGTGGGAATCCCACAGTTCCTTGGTGCGCCGGTCCTTCTGCTGGCGCGTGTCCATACGGAGTTGCTTGAGGCTCCGTTCTATGGCGCGTTGCCGCTCTTCCTGTTTTTCAGCCTCTGTGAGGTTCTTACTGCGTCCCACCGCGCTCTGCGGCCGTTTATTGTCAAGTTTAGCCTTATTTGGTAACTGCTTCTGGTTAGACTGTTTTTGATTTGATTGTTTCGGATTCGACTGTTTTTGATTGCTTTGCTTAGTTTGATTTGACTGTTTTTGATTGGACTGGCCTTTACCGGACTGCCCTTGATTGAACTGTTCTTTCTTGCCTTTCCCACCTTTCTGATCCTGCTGCCTTTCCTCCCGTTGTTGTTTCTCTTTTAGCTGAACAGAAGCTGAGGCTTTTTGCTTAGTCAGCGCTTGCCACACGCCCCCCTTCCCCCCACCTCCAGTCCCAGTGTTCTCCTTCTCTGATCCAGTCCGAATCCGGATTTGAACCTTACGCGTTGCCTGTGTCCGCGCCGTCGACGCCCCGGTCCCAGTTCCGGTTCCGGTCCCGCTGGACTGTACGCCCATCATCGACCCGCCTATCAGCGTGTCGACCTCTGAGCGGCGCTCATCCGGAAGTAGAAACTTGGTGCGTTTCCGCTTCCGGACTGGTTTTATATCCGGCGTGGATGCCTCAATCTCCTGCTTCTCCAGTGCCTTGTAGGCGTGCGACAACCGGAACTTGATGACGAACCCGACCGGATCCGGCGGCGGACCCTCCTCTCCATTTAATGTCTGATCTTTCTCCTGCAGGAACTTCCGCTTAGGTCCGTATTTCTCCATCAGCTTAAAGTACTTGTCAGATATGACATCCTTCTGTTTCTTCTTCTCCTCTGGCGTCATGGCGCCGCGGCTGCGACTACTCAGGTTCAGCGACTTGTCGCCCGCTGATTTGTCGCCCACAGACAGCGTCGACGTCGACTTCCGGCGTAGTGGAGGCGTCTCCTCAGAGAGGTCGCTGCTGGCGGAACCGGAATAGTCCGCCGACATGATGGCGGCCGCTTAAGATATGACGTGGATGACGTCAAGCCACTGTAGTGACTATGCAGTGACGTCAGGTGATGGTACACGACGTCAGGTAGAGAGGGATAACACGTTATGGCGTCATAGTCACTGACATCTTGCACCTGGAAAGGAATGAAATTAGGACAAATGAGTAACAATTAGAATCTATGGATGCATTACCTGACAGATACAAATGTGTCCTCACAATGATCCACATATATGACAACATCGATATAATATCGACAGCTATATATATATATGATCCGGGCATGTGATTTGCTACAATTTGAAATTACAATGAGCTGTATGCAGGGTCAGCATGGAGGTACATGGAGTAGTTTACACATTGTGCGCCATGATTCTGTAGACAAACACGTTTGTGTGGGCCTATATATATATGTAATGCTACTAGGCTGAAACTAGCTGTATTAATACAGTTAATGGAGTGAAATGATAACCTGGAGTACCTCTTCTTCTTAATGATTATTGACAGTTTTTTAGCAGCTAAACATCAACTTGTCCCAGGGTTACGTGATATAATAACCTGCACATGTGTTTAAGCGCACCTGCATTGATAAATCTCAGGTCACTGCATGTGACACCTTGCGCTTAATCGGGGACCTTCGCTTATTTAAGTAGTGTAAAAGAGATGTATAGGACAGAGGGTCCTTGTGCGAGCCGCTGCCGTATACTGTAGTCCTATACTTATCAATTATAACATGATCGATGGTAAAATTAGCATAGTGAACCATACACACTCACATGTATGTGGGTACATTCATGAGAAGGCATTGTTGATCACTCTTGGTGCTTGGTCCTTTCCTCTTATGCATGTGTTGTTAGCCAAAAGTCAGCCTTCACGTATGTAAATTTGATTGCAGGAATAATTATAGTCATTAATTAAACAATACTTCTAATTTGGCCTCTGCGTTCTTAACATTATGCTGCTAGGGTGTGGGAATATGTTTGGTTCTCTCCCACGGTGTTACCATTATATTGCAACGAGGCAGCACCATATACAGCCCTTCGTGTTGTTGTACAGCAACTATAAGTTATATATAAAATAGCTACAGTCGGCCCTCACTTCATCGAATTTGGAAAATGCAAGGAAAAATGTGCAGGGAAGCAAATTGTCCGAGGAATTGAGTCCAGATATAATGAAACATTATAGGGCTAGTTCCAGGGCTACTGTCTGAGGAAGTGAAGGATTCGAGGAAACGGTAGTAAATGTTCGAGGAAGTGAGAGTCGACTGTAAATTGACACAACACATACCGTAGTGGCTTGTATAAGCGCACCTGTGCTTGTACATTTAAGATGGCACCACTTACCCGGTACGCTACGCATAAAATATCTGCGCTTATGATTCAAGATACAAAATTAGCATAAACTTTCATGTACAGTAAAACTTCGTTATAAGGAGGACCTATTAAGGCCCAGACAACAGTACACTACCTACGGTACAGGTGTATCTTATACTTATAGACTTATAAACAACCCTCCTAGATCCCCTTCATAGAGCTTTTGATCTCCCTTCCTCCCTAAGACAACTACATAGGTGTTCTCCCCACATCTCTGGGCTGGGGCAGTGGGCAATTTTAAGCAATATGTTAATGTAATCCTGAGAAATGACTTCCCTGGGCAAGGTTTGCATGTACGAAATAAGAAAATGAGCCAGAATTTCCTCCTTATATCAGAGGTTAAGGTAAAAACAACTCCTTCTAAGAGAGTTTTCTTACTATATAAATGTATAGGAAAAAATTGGGACCACACAAAGCTGCTCCTTATAAGCAAGGTCTCCTTATATCAGAGTTCCTTATAACGAAGTTTTACTGTAATACCCTCATTTACCCTGCGTTTATTCCAAACATGCGTTAGACCGATGCACTTATTCAAGGCTGTACAGTATCTACATTGTGTGATTATAAAATAATGTTTCACGTGTCACGGTCTGATCCAAATTACAAAACATGTGTCAATTAGCTTATAAGATATCAAACAAACTCAAAGTTGCCTCGGAGTCAAGTACACGATGCTTGTATCTTTGGGCATATATGTACATAGCATAGCACTGCTCAGGATTTATTCATGAACTTTTATGGCAAGAGGCCCCTGATACTCGGGCCCTGTTATCAATATTACTGGCGAGTATTTCCCAAGGGCTGCATTCATGCATCATGCCGTACTTCAGTAATCAGTCACTGATGGGAATATACACGTGGCATCTGGTCCCTGACAGCACATGGCTACATATATCAGGGATCTAAGACTTCTGGGATCTGAATATACCTCACAAGGAACCATAGAGCGCCACTTATTCCAGTACTCTAAGTCCAGGTCCAAGACTCTGGAGAAAGCCGGCATGACACTGGCGGATCTCATGTCGTGGTCCTTAATCCCTGTAATCTGGATTATCCTGAACATGCGCACCGTGGGTGACCATATGCATTTCATGAGGTCAAATAGAGTTCTTTCCTTTTTTGAGGCTAGAAAGGGGAGATACACGACGACCTTAAGAATAACTGGATACATCCATGTATTGATACATGTAGTACAGTTATTTACCATCCAGTTAAAATCAATTCAATTCAAATTTCGATCATCTATCCTGGAGGGCTTGGTTAACAATATTTTAGGAAATGTCTAAGTACACACTGTGTATACCTGAGAGCCTTTTTATATAGAAACTGAACATAGTGAAAGCTTCATTGCAATCTTGTAACTGATTCGGCTACCCCCTATACACGTAGTAATGATATAACTGTTAAATATAGTGATAATTGAACAAATTAGCTTGCTGAATGAAACATGTCATCAATGACACCAATAAATGTATATAAATATATATATCTAAATAGCAACACTATACCTGATTCCCAGTCCTCCAGAGGACATCCCCACTGATCCAAGGCAGATTTCACAGTGAGGAGTTCACCAGGTCTACATACAATATCCCCCTGCAGGTAGCATGGAGGTGTATTACCGTGCTGCATAATCCCAAATGGTACAATAACTCCTCCAGGAGCCCAATGAAAGGGCGTCCAGGCCAGGGTTAAGTGTGTTTCCGGTAACCCTACCTTCCTTGCAAGAAAAGGCTGAACCTATTTAGTCTTTCTCTGAACATTGTCAAATTATTTTCAAATACTGATAAATCACTTTACAAAATTATGATTCCAGCAAGAATCTGTCCGATTACAAAGGAGTTTTCCACATAGCTCTTATGATTATTTTAAATGTAGTGTATCCATTATTTAAGGTTCAAATGGAAAATGCGGTTACTGCAGAATGTAGTACAGAATGTGGCCATGTAACCTCCAGCACACCTGGGTGTGCCTTAGTGGGGATTAACGGCCGATCACCCACAGGTTGTACTGCGTCTGGGGTCGGCAGGATTAGCCTCCAGGGTGGGGCTTCTCTCTGACCCCCAGCTCTCCTCCAGCCTACCTACAAAAGGCTCGGCCAAAAGGAATATTTTCCTTTGAAGGCTACGGAGAAGTGTTGTTGTCATAATAGGACCCCTCCTGTGTGTGGTGATATAAGAAATAAAGACTTGCTGTGTGTTAGGGTACATAGTGTGCTATATTATAACTAGTAGATCTGAATGTCTTAGTAATATCAATACGACGAGGGTATGGTAAGGTAAGAGAGAGAGAGAGAGAGAGAGAGAGAGAGAGAGAGAGAGAGAGAGAGAGAGAGAGAGAGAGAGAGAGAGAGAGAGGGAGAGAGAGGAGAGAGAGATGGAGAGGGAGAGAGAGTGGGGAGAGAGAGTGGGGAAGCTGGGGTGAGAGAGCGCGAGAAAGATGTAGAGACAGTGAGAGGGCGAAAGAGAGAGGATCGAGGGAGAAAAACAAGTGAGTTTAACAGATCATGTGCCTTCCAAAATTAAACAAATATAAGTGTGAGGTCTCTATTGAATTTGGCCAATTCGGCTTGAGCTTTAAAGACTTATATGTGAACAGGTCAATTTATGGGGGGAAAAAGTCCTTCTTTCTATATGAATATAGGGACAATACCTCCCATGAGAATAAAAGTCAACCAACTGTAAACCGGATAACAATCTGCAAATTGACTACTCAATGCTGCCTCCTGGTAGGTGTGAGGTAAATTAACTCTCACTATATGCTTCTACATGTATTTACATGAATTATTGAGGCACTATTCCTATCCACACATAAGGGTTTCCACATTTATTCATGCAAATCCAACAGTATAATAATATTGCCCTATTTATTGGCAGTATGTAGACTTCCACCATGAGTGTGCACTGATGGTTCTTAGTGGCAAAATATAAAAGCTAAACAAGAATAAGCCATTTTAGTTCTCTCTTCTAACAGAGGTCAAATTGGCATTGGCCTCTGCAATGGTGCCTTTTCTTCCCGTCACAGAAAGATCAATATCATTATCAACCGTTCCAGTATACTTTAGAGGGCCCTGTCATGCTACTTTCTTTTGCTCTACCTTTCGGAAAAACAAAAGATGGGCCCATAAATGTTAACTGTATGCTACACTCGGAGTAGGGCTGAAGAGGTCAAGTTGCTGTTTTAAAGGTGGCAAAAATTGAAGCTCATGAAAAGTATTCTTTAAGCTGTATTCATATTTCTACACAGACCACTTTCCCTAAATCAACTATTTGTATTTGCTATTAGGACAGTATACCTTCATTGTTCACATAAATTCACTGCTAGGACACCCATAGGATCCAATAGTTCAGGCAAAAAAATATCTTTCCAAAATTCATGCCTTTCTCATTTCATCCGTGACCCCCTGTTTTATTGGTCCTATAATATTTGTATAGATGTCCAATATACATTCCCAAGGTTTCTGTATTTGTCTATATCGCCAATATGAATTAGAAATTATGTTCGCTGTTCTTTGACCTCGTTTGAGAGACGTTACTTGTAATGGAACTTGTGTCAAATAAAAATCTTTGAAAACTCAACTCAAACTCAAGGTTTGGTTGCAATATCAATAGAAGAAGGGGATTAACCATGACAGATAATGTGAAAATGCTGTTTTCCTATTCATTTCTATAGTGAAGGTACTCCTTTGCTCAAATGACTGTATCATGAAAGTTAGTACCGTGACATGGCAATTTCTTCATATGCAAAAGTCAATAGAACATCAGTAATCCTGCGACAAGTAGCAAGTCCCTTTAACGTGTAGGCCAACACCAAAGGGTTTATGGAAACGTGGTATTAGAAGTACATATCCAGACTGGGTAGAATTATCTCTTCACATTGCGAGTTCCGATGAATTGACATATGATACATTTGCATGTATATATCTGTTCACTGCAATTTGGGGATCTTCGGCGACTGTAAATACAATATGATTCATGCCTGAAAGCTCCTGATCCTGAGAATCCTTGTTGACAGTTGTACTCACAAGGGGCGTGGCGAACTGGTTCAAGGTGTGTCTATGTGTGTGAGGGGGCGAGCAATTACTCTGAAAACCTCTGACATATGTTATGTTTATTTTTGTAAAGTACTATTCATGAGTATGGTATTGAAACTTAATGTCTCTTTGAAGTGAATAGTTTTCAAATAAGCTTTTCAATTGAGAATATGATACTTTTAAAGTAGTGATAAATCGAGTAATCCAGTATAGCAGTGGGCTTGGATTTGGAAGCAGAAATATATATGATCAGCGAAGTGCATGCTTTTGAACAAATACAATCCTCAAGTAGGCCTACTCAGCTTTCTGTATATCAAATAAAAGTTTTCTCCCTGAATATACAACCACAAAGATCTTGGCTGAACCTCAACCTTTAACGATATCCAATATAGATTCTTAATAAAGCATCAACTACAAATAAAATGCACTTTAATAATCCTTGTAATGGAAGTGAACACGCTATATAAGTGTGTATTCTAAGTGACATTTGCTTCAGTTTACCAAGTAATAATACAATAAAGTAGGGTTAAGCAGCCAAAACATGCACTCACCTAAGGCAACAGTAGCTGGAGGAGAAGAGTACTTGATACTGTAACAGGCCCAAACTACTTCATACACAGCCATTCCCAAACACATTAACTGTAAACTTTATAATCCACACATGGTTGTATGCCTATAGGAGGTTCGATTATAGCTATGGGGTGCCTACTGTGTACTGTACTCCTCCCTCCTATCCCACTGATCACATAATACTATTTGGCAATGTACAGGCCTGCTCTTGCACTTGAATAATAGAAATATACAACAACAAAAAATGGAACCCAACTTACAATAAATCATTGTATTACTAACAGCATATTCAATATGCACAAACGTTTTCCATTGTTCCTTACCCAGAGTATCACTATATAGATCATAATGGTGCAGATCTATCAGTTGCACATCCGGAGATGGGGATAAGAGGAATTATTACTCTGATTCCCCGGATATGTACATACATGCAACCCTATCTTAAATACTGAACCAGTAATTCCTGGAGGGGTTCTGCTCTATATCACCTTACACATGGCACCCCACATACATCTTGACGTCAATATCAACACGGCTATGGAGACCTCCCCTTAAGGCACTGGTTATAGGCACATGTATAGGTGTGAACATACAGGAGTATGGAACCTCCCAGGTCTCCTCCAGGGCTTATAGAAAGGATCAAAGAGGCAGCTATCCTACCCTACTCCAGGCTTAGTGCCCCAAACCCTTAGGTGATCCACGGTCTATATCTCATAAGCCTTAGACTGCCTCAGGAACCACATAGTTGTGATAACCCCTGGAGGAAAGTAACTGGTGCCCTAACACCTGCCTGATAGGTAGGCACTGGATGAGTGGCTGATGCCCTGTATACACAAATCAGCACTGTGACCAGGGGGTTATTTCTCAAAGACCAATGAACACCATTATCCATACGAAAGCTATTGCAGGTAGGATTCATAGTGGGACATCCTGTACAAAAGCAATCTTGGAATCGTACAATTCTGAGGAACAACTCCCAGAATCCCGACTAAGTCTGTTTATAACATTTGTTGTAGTAAGAGATGGCATGGTGCCTCAAGGGTCATATTCATTTATGTTCTTAGCCATAAACTAGTCACATTAGGCAGTCTGAACAGAGCTGATATAACACCTTCTTGGCAGCTTTGAAATACGTGTGTGAGATTGACTCAGTTCAAGTTCTATACAGGTGCCAAAGACAATGTGTACACTGGGTTACTAATAGTATGATGTATATTGGGGCTACACCTACAACAGTCAATACAGTGGGTGCAGAAGGTTATATGGCATTGTAAAGGTGCCTTATGTCTGCAGGTAGTGGGGCTACACCTACATTAATCGGCACAGTGTGGACAGAGAGATAGAGGGCAGTATAAAGTTGCCTTATGTCTGCAGGTAGTGGGGCTACACCTACATTAATCTGTACAGTGTGGACATAGGGGTAGAGTGCAGTATAAAGTTGCCTTATGTCTGCAGGTAGTGGGGCTACACCTACATTAATCTGCACAGTGTGAATAGAGGGGTAGAGTGCAGTATAAAGTTGCCTTATGGCTGCAGGTAGTGGGGCTACACCTACATTAATCTGCACAGTGTGGACAGAGGGGTAGAGTGCAGTATAAAGTTGCCTTATGTCTGCAGGTAGTGGGGCTACACCTACATTAAACTGCACAGTGTGGACAGAGGGTTAGAGTGCAGTATAAAGTTGCCTTATGTCTGCAGGTAGTGGGCCTACACCTTTATGAATCTGTAATCTATATCATCAAAAGTCCCTCTTTTTGATAACGTCATAGATATTATATCCTCATAGCGCTTGTGACAGAAAACCGCTGGGGATGCACTACTCTAAGGAAAGGATCAGAATATGTGACATGTACTGGGAAAAGGGACCTTAGTGCACCCTGGACTAAGTGCACCCTGCACTAAGGGCCCTTTTCGCAGATCGTTCCATAACCCAAGAGGATGCGAATACATGGATATTGTTAAACTTTCCCAGTGTTCCCAATGCTGCTAATGTCCCCATTCTATTGTAAGAATCTCGTAGATGTAATGGCTATTCTTTTATCAGATAATCTCATGACATAATCATAATGCAAAATTATATGTTGGATGTATTGACCAAGCAGCTTACCAACGATCTTTATAACAAGAAAATGTTCAATCAATATTTACAGTACTTTGCGTGTATATCATTGCAAACAGTGAATCGGCACCAGAGTATATCTTAGCATAATAGATCAATGCTGACATCACATGTATGGTGGGCTTAGTCTTATATATGCAAATGTATTGGTGACGAAAATCTCTCCTACAGTAGTCTAAGTAGGAAGATTAACTTAGATTAGTTCCTCCTCGCTGTTTGACTAAACAATTTACACAAGGGCTTATTGTCTTACGTTGGCAGTTAAGAGGCACTTAAAGTGTGAATGATGACAGTATGTCATCTTATCTTCACTAATCTACTTCATATATCTTTTTGTGTGCACATTTTCCAGAAACATAATTATTTAACAAGAAGTGTGCAAAGATTTGAGGTAGGACTTACACGAGCACAGTTGCCATGTTGATAACATACCTGGGATAAGATAGTAAGGGTATTGGCGGGGAGAGTAAAATTAAGACCATTCATTCCCTGTTTATACAAGTCTTGGTCGTAAATATAAATATGGGGGATAAGGACTGTGTGAGGACCCTCATAGGTGTCCCCTTGACATGATATCTCAGGTCGATAATGTTATACACACACCTTCAGACAGATACGAGGGAGTGGGAACTATACACTGTAGTCGTGTAGGGAGTATATAACAGCAAACATGCTCCACATTGCTCAGGGATATGAAGCTGGACTATAAATTCAATTTGAGCCAAGATCCACTCTTCCATACGAGGGAACACCATTAAGTGATCCTAATTTTACCTTGTTGTGAACAAGTACGATCTACTTAAGATTTAATGGAGGGGTGGGGCCTAATGAGCTTTGGCTACAAGAGAATTACACAATTTGTACTATGAGTAGTAAAATAAGTATTACAATGGGCTTTTACATTTTGACTGCCTGGGTCAGTGGTTCTGTAGCCACCAGTCCCTAGCCTAGACTCCAGGGTCTAAGGTTCAGTGTACCTATATTGTGTGGGTGGACGTCAGTCTAGTCAGCAAATATGACTCTGCATTGTGAGGTTTAATGCATTGAGATGACTGAATACTTCCTGGTTATTTAGAGTTAGAGTTTTTACTATATTCGTCCATAAATTCTGATTTATTGCATTGCCACTAGTTGTGCCATATATCTATGATGTATATTAAGGGTATGCCACACTCTAGCCGCTCCCTAGAGACATGGAAACCACACAATGAGTCCATGTATTATGTTATTTGTTTACATGTACTTGCCACATGTATGTTTTTATGTTATTCCTTCAGCGTTTTAATGCCCGTAAGATAAGTCTATGGTTACCTGTAGTACCAGAAGGAACTGCTTAACCCCCCCCCCCCCCACCCCAAACTACCAGTACGTGTATTTCAGATTGACCCCGGATCTACCTATATAAGCCCCATAGACGTCATCAAGCTCCAATCCGCTATCCCAGTCACCTAATAGAAGTGATATCATTCATTTCCCTTAATACGCGTAAGGTACCTTTACGGGTGGTAAATACTCATTACAAGTCTAGTTTATCTTAATCAATCTATCTATATATATGGGATATGGGATATATATATATATATATATATATATATATATATATATATATATATAGAGAGAGAGAGAGAGAGAGAGAGAGAGAGAGAGAGAGAGAGAGAGACAGAGACAGAGAGAGAGAGACAGAGAGAGAGAGACAGAGAGAGACAGAGAGAGACAGAGAGAGAGAGACAGAGAGATTCATTAGCATGACAGACTAGCCATTGTGAGTCCTTACTTCCAACTTTACCTATACCAACACGGCTGGATCAGGTGGTGTATTGGTTTGGGGGGGGGGGGGGGTAGCAACGGATATAGGCGATAGGTAGGGATTATCCCATATGATTATCTGCTAATGCCTTGTATCTGTGAACGATAACGCAAGTGTGAGATACCAGACGGTGCTCAAGAGATAAGGTTGGCGATGTCCACCTGTGGACATTCTTCTCTCTGCAGTAATCAGTATGATGGCGTTTATATAGATGTGTTTAACCCTTTAAGGGTAGCAGAGTATTTCAATCCCATTTTGTCACAATGATGCATGGTGGCGACTATGAGCAGATGAGGGGTTGATATACTGTTATCATAAAGGGCACGTCATGACACACCATTACACTCTACGCCGGTGAGTAACTCGCCATCTCTGCATTGGTGCATCATCTGATCATGATGACTAATGAGCATCAACCATGGGGGGTCATATCAGAGGTAATCAGTTTTGTTAAGTAGTAAACAGTGATCAGAATTGGCAAGGCCTTTTCTTTATCAATTATAATGCATGCTATATACTGACCATGTATGATTTAGAATGTACCCCATGCCTTTTTTAATCACCACTGGAAACATTCTAACCGCTGTTACTATGATGTTTGAAGTGACTCATTCATAATCAACCCATCAAACGTCAATTTTGATCTGACACATAAGTCATTGTGAGTTCTATTATATATAATGAACATGAATTCGGCGTCCATGTATGTATATCACAATGTAGGTAAACTATTCCATGTATTGCCTACCTGTTAATCTACTGGTGCTGATCTCCTTTGGTATAGCAAACAACTCCCTGGTCAGATGTCCAGACAATGGATTGGGTACCCGAGCTGAATATTGTCCATGTAAATAGATATTCCCCCTTTAAAGTTAAACAGCCTGGGGACATGAAAAACTGAAGGGTTAGATATTCCTCCAGTGTGTGATGTCACTCCAGGTGCACACTGCCGGCCGCACGTGGAGGGGATCACCTGTAAGGCTGTAGGAGGCCGGCTCTGGAGGACCAACACCTGACTACAGTGGGTCTCTGGGTTATTGACAACATTCATGAAGGTTCCCTCCTGGAGGCCAACTGAGGAGGGCTTGAGTACAGTGGTGTGTGCACTGTAAAAAAAATTCCCTTAAAAAAACGGAGAAGCACTGGCATCAATGGGAGCCGGGAAACCCACGTTTTTTTAAGGGATTTCCGTTTTTGGAAGTCACCGTAATTTTTACGGGATTTCACTGTTTTATTATTAATTGGCCTAGAATTATTAGTTAGCCTATTTCATGAATTTTAGGCTGCATTATTAATCTTTTGTCATAATTTAGCACTGGTTACTGAGTGATGGTTATCATTTGTATTAGTGTACATTTCATTATAGTCGTCCGCAATATGTATCAAGACATCTGGTGAGAGGACTTAATAGACCTTATCATTATGATATAGCCACTGAGAGGCACATATGATGCCCCACAGCACTTTATATTCACAATTCATGAGAAGACATTGCTCTAGGATTGCTATACCACATCAACTATAGTGCTGAGCATATATATTTTTCTTATTACCACAAGATGGGTGTCTATGGTACAACAATTACTCCCAACTGTCCCATACAACTGAATCTTTTATTAATTGTGAATATTTCATCAAAATTAAGTTACATCTGCACACTTATGTTACAATGAATACATATATTGAAAAATATTAGTATATTAGCACATTTATAGCGCTTTAGAATCTAGAACCTTCAGACAAATCTCCTTAGGAACTAGGCTGCCACCTGGTAGGAAAAGACAGAACTACCCAGAAAACAGAGTCTCACTGTAAAAAAAATAACGAAGTTTCACTGCCATGATTTACGGAAGTTCACTGTAAAATAGATGATATTTACAGTGATTCACTGTAAACAAAAAAAACGGTGATGCACTGCCAAATTTAACTGAGATTCTCCGTAAATTCAAGGGAATTTGTTTACAGTGTGTGATAAATTGGTTGATATGAGGGAACGTAGATATGAGTGCCCATAATTACCATTAGCAAGGTGGCAAGGTGGCAAGGTGGCAAGGTGGCAAGGTGGCAAGGTGGCAAGGTGGCAAGGTGACAATTGTATTGGGGTCAGCTCCTTCCTATATGAGTGAAGGGATTGCTGCATAGCAGAAGCTTGGCTCATTTCTATATATTTCTATATGGCCATAGGTGCTACTATCAAACCTGCACTGCTATGGGATTCGCATAAAGCATATGCGGTGAGTGCCGCATTTGCCAAATCTTCAGAGTTAATCTTTAGGCTACATGCTAACCATACAATACACTACCACCCATACAGGCTCAGTCCACAACAATACCCAGGCATAGCACACCACAATCCCAGCTGTTATTCCACGTTACATACATACCGGGTATATCAGCATGCTACTTACCTGGACCTACCTAAGTACATTATAGGGTTATTACTAATGTGGTGGCATAGAGTAGCAGAGGTGAGTCGTTCATAATGGCCCATCATAAAAGCAGTCCCTGCACCAATACTATGCAGCCTGCTATAGTGTATTGTTTGGTACTGTATGAAGGTGTGGAGGTGGATAGGTGGGGATTTACTTTTGGAGTGGCCATTGATGCATTGATATTGGGGATTATAGTCTAGTAGGATGATATCTAATGGATAACATAAAATATTATAAGTATATGATATGTATTATGTAACAGTTCTACCTTTAAAGGCTGATGAATTGACAGGGTAAAGGCGTTATACCCTGATGTGGTAATAGTCTTTTACAATAATTCTGATACACATTACCCCCGCCCCCCCCCCTTAATTTCTTTTCTCTGTTGATTTTAGACTGAGTCATACAAAGAGTCTATATACTTCTGTAATCATAAACCAACCTTGGTGTAAAGATCTTAGCATTTCCCAACGGTTAGCTGGGGCATTTAACTCAAAGTCAATCTACATAGTTTGTGCTTACTCAGAACAGAAACTTGCAGAGTAAGACATGAATGGTTGACGCTGTTTGATTAAACTGGGGGCTATATATTACCTGGATAAAGGCTTCGATGGGAAAGGGCGAGGGGGGGGGGGGTTAAGATGGAGGGGGGGGGGGTGTAGGGACCACCCTGTCTATCGACATCAGGCCTAGATGTTGTCGTCTCAATTTCGTCCTTTATTTGTGTGCAGTGACAGGAGTCAGGAGATGTGTGTGTGTATGTGTATGTGTGTTTTGGAGGGGGGTGGGGGGAGTGGTCCTGGGAATTGGGATGGTAAAGCAGATACCAGGTATGTGACAGTGATGTTCAATTGTAACCATGACTGGACGATTGGGGTTTTTATATACTTGAACACAAGCCCCAATGTGCTAGGTATGGTTTTGTTAATGAGTACCTGAGGACTAATCTTAAGTGTCTTAACCTAATGTTTTTGACCACCAACGTCCCAACATGCATAAAAACAATTCTAACAGGACTGCACTGCCGGACAATAGTATGAGGACAGACGTCGAATACTGAGGTGTGTGGAATGCTTGGAGATGGAATCGCAGAAATGATGTCGAGATATGATTATAGAGGTATTTTTTGCGTGTTTTAGTGGTTTAAACCTAATAGAAATTACATAGTAACAGTAACAGTGCATATTGCATTGTCGGAATGTTCGCAGAGACTTAGTACAGATGTAGAAACTCTGAAGTGAATGATGAGAGCTGCATCAGTGAGATGCAGTTCTCTTTGATTACATTTGTCCTATCACATCTACCCTGCAGCCCCCACCTGTTGGATAGGGATGTGAGACAGATAGTGACGAGTCAAAGTAAAACCATTCAACAACAGCATGGTAATCCATATCTATATGTCAAACCGATGCACCAAGGCAGTATCAGTGATCATAATCACCAGCACTGCGATGGCGCAACGTGATACAGATTGATACTTTCGCAGTGTACATGTCTGACATGATCCAAGGACGACTCGCCAGGGTTGCATGCTGCTATAGTGAATAGTACTTTATTAAAACACTATGCTGACAATGAAGGGTTAATTTGACGGACGTTGGGTGGTCCCTGGAGGCCATCATCAGGTCCGCCCCCTCCACCCCTGCCCGCCCCTGGGAGGCACCTTTATAGCAGTTACCCCCCCCCGTCTTCTCCCTCACATACCCCTTAAACCTCACCCCTCCCACCTACATAGGCGAACCCTATGAAATACCTTTCTACATCTGAATGCCATTAATAGGTAGGAAATCACGCAAAATCAAGTAAGCAGTGCCCCCCACCCCCTGGAAACACAGACACACAGCTTCAACTCAAAGTAACTGAAATATTGGCTAACTGTTGTTTTGCCATGTAGCATCGGAACAAACGTGAAACATTCTTATTTATTTGGGGCTCTACCAATTATTTTTATTGTGGGCCATACCCCCCCCCTATCCCCACCTACCCTATCCCCCCCCCCCATTCCTCCACCAACCCTACTCCTCAGCTTCATTCCAGCGATCAACCTCTTCACGCGGACAACTGGGGCTCCCTGGGGGCCCCTGATTGACGTCCATTTAGTGGAAACAATGCCTCCATCCCACCCCACCCCAGGAGGTATAGGAGGGCACAGATAGGGACCTAGGGGCACCTGTCAAACTACATACAGACAGGGGAATGTATCAATTTGAACCCCACACCACCGGGCTTGTCAGTCGGCGCGAGGGACGGCGGCCGTATCTTAATACGAGAATCAGTGAGGACAATGGTATGGAGGGAGGGGGGAGTGGGAGAGGGGGAGGTGAGGGGTGAGGGCTTTGTGAGGACTTTAGTAGGCTTTTGTTGGGACGTTTAGGTGGCCATAGCCTCCACACACGCCAGGGTATGGTGTGCTCCGTGACGGATGGGATGAGACCCCCGTAGATGTATAGGATCATCCACGTATCTTAATCACAACAGTCATGGAGGTCTCCACAAGCGGGGAAAGGGCCTTAGGGCTTTATAGGGCATCCCCTCCCCCCCGTCTCACCCCTCCCGTTCACGGTCACAGGCACATTCCATGCCAGTTTGAGCATATGGTTCAACTGTCCAGGAGAAATAAATCTGAATTCCTACATTACCCAAAGGAAATTTGAAAATAGGCACTTGCATTGAGCCGATACATGGGCCATCATCATGGATGATTTTCAGCCTAGTGACCCCAAAGTAGCTCTGTGTGCCGGTGATGATGCACGAGTTGCAGTGCGATCAGCTGACAAACTGACAAAGTGGACATTGGTCTTTACCATCTTCCTCTTCCGCAGGGATGTATAGATGTAAAATTAATGTGGGATTCGACATCTGCCACCAGAGTGGAGCACCGTAGGGGCTTTGTGTGGCTGGGGTGAGGTCCTAATACCACAACCAACCTAACCACTATCTCTCAGGGCTTGAGTCTACCAGCCACCACAGCCACCAGTACCACCTGAGGGCTTTATAAGCTATAGCTGTGGCTGATAGGTGTGTGGCCTTCTTTCATTACTTACTGCTATCAGCTGATATCTGATGCCCTTCTGTCTCTCTATATAAGCATAGCCATTGTTCAAACATGTATTGCTTCTATTGGTTGGCCTTTGTTTGTTATTGACATATGTTTCTAAAGTATCTCCCTTTATTTCATCCATCTCTCTCTCTCTCTCTCTCTCTCTTCTCTCTCTCTCTCTCTCTCTCTCTCTCTCTCTCTCTCTCTCTCTCTCTCTCTCTCTCTCTCTCTCTCTCTCTCTCTCTCTCTCTCTCCCCCGTCTCTCTTGCTGATAGCTCTCTTCCTCGTGATGGCTGGGTCGTTTTCTTTTTCACTACACACAGAGAAAAGAAGTAGAATCACTGTGACTCCCGACTTGATCACTGAGGTAACTCTCCCCAGGACTCTGAAGTGACTCCCTAACATTAGCAGGACTCTAGAATAACTCTATAATGACTCCTATTCTAAGACTCCCTAATGATTGGGAGTCACTTTAGAGTCCTGGGGAGAGTTACCTCAGTGATCCGGGCTGGACTCCCATTTGGGAGTTACAGTGATTCTACTTCTTCTCTCTGTGCATCTAATGATCTATATATTTGTAATATCTGTAAATCTTTATCGTCCCATTACTGTAGTGTATGTTAGGTCTTTATCTTCCGATGCCCTATAGGGAATTTACTCCAGCAAACTACATGTACATGAATATGTTAAGTAATCATTTAGGTGTTTTACTCTCATAATATCAGGGTACTGAATATCAAAATATGCAATGGATATTCAAAGCACCCTAGTTCTCCCATATAGACACCCTATATATAGTCCCTTAGGGGCAAATGAAGGGTCCATTGTCCTACCCACGTCCTGACGCTGACGTGCCACCATGACGGCGTGACGTTGACGTATCCGACGCTATAGTGACTTCATTATAGACGTGATGGACGTGCGTCAGGCGCGCACAAACGGCCAAAACAAACACATAAAACCTAAATGTCGTCTGATATCTTAAATTGCGGGTTTGGTGCCAAATTTAGGATATTTTGATTGGACGTCGACAAATGTCGTCTGCAGATGTGGAGTCGCTGGTGAAATGTCGTCTGGACAACAATGGCGGCTGTAATTGAGACAATATCTGTCCGTTCTGGGCTTCTGGTGCTGGGAGCTGCCTGTCTGCTCTGGCATGCCTGCAATCGAAGGTGATTAAAAGTTGAATACTATTTTTAAAGTGTTTTATTGGGTAAAAGATAACAAATACAAAAGTAGATGCATCATCCTAGCTTAGGCGCATTGCCTTTCTTCCGCTAGGTTCCCTTATAGTAGACTAGATTAACAATACAGATATACAGAAATTAATGGATATGGTGTACAAGGTGATAGAAGTTTCACATGCTATATACAGACAAGTGGGTACAATAGAGATTTTCTTGCGAATTATCACAGTCTAATGATGAGATGAGATGAGATGAGGGTGGGTAGCATTCAATAAAATTTAGGGGAGAGCATTCTCTAATTCTATACTTTATATACGGTATTTACATAAAGCATTCATTGTAATCTCGTTTTATCGAAATTTTAAAATCAGCCAGGCTGTCTATCACAGTAAAAGAGGGTTTCAGCATGTTCCAGCGCCTGATTGCTCTGTAAAAGCAACTCCTAAGCACAATTGGTTTCAGAGAGCGAGGAACTTTTAACCTTATGCCTTGATTGTTCCTTGTTGGAAGGTTCCTAGTGTCTATGAGTTTCTTTTGGGATTTTAAAGTAAAAGCATAGAACAGCAAGTGTATATCCCTTCGAATATCTAGTTTCATACATTCACTTTTAGCATGTAATTGAATTGTGTTATAGATAGGATGGGCCTCAAGTTTGACCTTATATACAGTTCTAAGAGCCTTGTTTTGTAGGTATTGTAACTCAAGTGACTCTCCTTGGTTTTGCCTATCCCAAGCATAATCCATATAATCAAAAGTTGGTAAAATCATAGTCTTATACATTGTAAGTGCAGTGGGAATATCAACATAGGTCCTAGCTCTGCAGGATTGAATTATCTTATTACGTATGTTTCTTACAGTGTTTTGTCTGTGCTGTATAAATTTCAGTTCAGGATCCAACGTCAAACCTAAATATGTGAAAGTGTATACTCTTTCTAAAATCTTTCCATTAAGTGTAAAAACAGGATTTATCTGTCTAAAATTATTAAAGAACATCCATTTTGTTTTATCTTCATTAATGGTTAGGCTGTTGTTAATGCACCATTTGGATATACAGTTAATGGCTTGTTGCATTTTGACAGGACAACTCAGAGAAACTACCGCGTCATCAGCATATAACGTAATATTAAAATCATATATTTTTGGTAAAGAATTTATATAAATAGAGAAAAGAACAGGACCTAAGACGGAACCCTGGGGAACACCATAAGTTATTGTTTTCTCAGCTGAAAGGGTATTATTAGCTATTGTCTTCTGCGTACGTTGATGGAGGTAGCTTTTGAACCAATTTACGGTATTTTCATTAAGTCCAAAGAGGGATAATTTATGTAGTAATTTTGAGTGTGAGACCGTGTCAAAAGCTTTCTTGTAATCTAAATATAGGGATATAGTTGATTTGTTATTAATTATGTTCTCTATTATATTCTGTAGGTGTTCCCTTATGGCAGTTTGCGTCGAATGTCCCTCTCGATATCCATGCTGTCTCGGCGACAAAAGTCCACATTCTTTCATATAACATTGTAACCTGGTGCAAATTATTTTTTCAAGCATTTTCCCTGGTAAGGGTAACAGACTAATAGGTCTTAAGTCACTAACTTGTAAGGAGTTAGCCTTTTTGGGTAAGGGTACAATCGTGCCAGCTTTCCATTTTGATGGGAAGGCGCATGTGGCTAAACTCTTATTAAAAATACATTGCACAATCTCAGGAACACTCATAAAGGCATCCTTAATAACATAGGTTTTGATATGCTTAATAGAGGAGGACTTTTTAACATTGATCCTTCTAATATGTTTCATAGTCTCTACGTAAGATAATGCACTCAACAGGCTTTTCTCCGCGGTGGGTGTACCATATGGGTTTTGCTCGTTCCGTTGCCCCTCACCAGGTGGCAGCGCTTTCACAAGAGTCTCTCCTATGGTAGAGAAATATGAATTGATATGATCCGCACAGTTTTCACTCGGTATCATTAGACCAGTTGTTTTGTTCTTTAATTTAATTAAGGTTGCACATGTTTTTATAGGTAATAACATACGAATGGCTTGCCAGAATTTTGTAGGATCGTCTTTGCGGTGTGTGAGAAGCATATCAATTTCATCCTTCCTGCTTTTAAAGATCAGACCATCAACACGGTTCTTGTGAAAATCAGCAATATGCCAGTCATCCAAATCCATTGAACGTCTAGCTATGTTATACAGTCTATCTCTTTCCCTCATGGCATCAATGATAGGTGGGGTGAGCCAGCTTGGGGTGAATTCAGGTACAATAATTTTCCTTATGGGACACATTTCATCTAAAATGATACGTATAATTTCAATAAATCTGTCCCACATTAAGTTTATGTTATTGGCTTCCACAACTGGAGCCCATTCAATATTATTAAGGGCATTCTTAAAATGAATAAAATCATAATTCTTATACGATCTGGCTAAAACACATTTCTTTTTAATTTTCGTGCGCTGACACTTTAATAGCATGTAAATAGGAACATGGTCAGAAATTCTAAATCCAATAGTACCTGATTCTGCCACATTATGTACATTGGTATATATATGATCTAATAGAGTTCCAGACTGTGGTCTAGTAATGTCATTTATTAGCTGAAACACATCGTTATCTGTGCAAAAGGAGTCAACTTTTGAGTCTTTAACATCGTCTTGTGAAAAGAGATTAACGTTGAAATCACCCATGATAACTATTTTTCTATTTTTTGTAACAGGCTTTTTTAATTCTTCCAGTTTTTTATATATTGCATTTTTATCATTACCAGCATCTGGGGGTCTATAACAAACATATATTTTATATTTTATAACTCCAATTTCAACATTGACGCATAATATCTCATACTCTTTGTGGATAAAACATGATTCAGTATCAGCCGTTACAACATAGTGATCCCTTAGATACAGTATAATACCTCCAGCAGTTTTGCTTCTTAGCGGATATCTATCAAGCCTAATGTATTGGTAACCTGGCACATATAAATCAGTGTCATTATGGGTTGGATTTAACCATGTTTCCACAATACCGGTAATATCTGCACTTGTGATGATTTTAAAGGCATTTTCTCTCTTTTTAAACAGAGAGCGTGCATTCAAGCAAACAAACAATAAGCCTTTTTTGGCTTTCAGAGAATCTAAAACAGCCATTATGTGTAATCAGAAAGAATATACTCAGTACTGAATGCAATGACGGTGATACATGAAGGGTGATACCAAGTGTGAGGTGATCGTATGGGGGTATATTTAAAATACATTCTGTGCCTGGCTATGGTTGACAGAGACCTGCGGCGCGCTCCCTTATTAAATGTGAAGTCGTTATTAGATGTGTAACCAACCCTTATATGTAGTATGCAATTACATGATATATTGTATAAACGCTATGTATATTAATGGTTATTAAATTACACAGAGGTGTCTTATATAGCGAGGAGTAATAAATCAGCTGTTCCTTTATGTAACAGTTAACCTGATGACCCAGTATACAGCGGAGCCCCTTATGTAAGACACTATTACCCTGTTGCCCACTCTAAGTAAATACCGTAGTGGGACTGTCGGGGGGGAGTGCTCACAAGCCAGGGTCCACTGCCTGCTGAGTACAGTCGGTAACATGTATACAAGGTTTCAACATTATTGGCAATTCTATGGTCAAATCTGATAATAACATAGTTAGTAATGGTTCTACTCGTATATCTAGTCTGTACCAGTTAGCTTTTTAGAAGCAGAGTTTATGAGTCCCAACATTCTGTCTTGTAATCTCATAGAGTCAGAGTTCTTTTTGGGTTTTATCCCTTTTTCAACCTTTTTCTGTTGAGATCTCTTTTTTGAGGGGGTGATCATAATAGAGGCTTCTGCCATAACCGGTGACGACTGAACAGTGGCATTTCCATGCCTCTCCTGGAGATCCTGCATAGTGATAGGCTTTCCTAGTCTTTTTTCCGTTGGTGTCACAGCAGTGAGAGATACCGAGGTATTGTCCGGAGTTGACACAATTGTCTTGGTGATTGTGAGTGTGGCACTAGTTACCGGAGTAGCTGTTGAGGTGGCAGTGACTACATGTACTATTGCAGTCTCTGGAGTTGATGCTGTGGTGGTCGGGGCATTTGATCCCTCAGGAGCAGGCTGTCCTTGTTCTCGAGCGTCGTCTGCTACAATTGCAGGAGGCAGGGTGGGTGTGGTCATCTCAGCAGACGTAGTAGGGGTCAGCGTATCATCGCCAGCAGCCGGTGTTGTAGCAGGAGTGGGGCTGGGAGGGGGTGGAATCAGTTTTGGGTATTTTGCACGTAACTGACGCCTCACCTCCATTAGCACATGCCCCCCCCCTATTTTTCCCCTTGAAGTTTTGTGTCTGGACTGCCTTGGATTTCAGGGGGGCCCCCGCCCCCCAAAAAGGGCATGAAGTGGCTTCCACTAATTCTCGCGAGCCGCTCGAGAGGAGGGCAGTGAGCAGCTCCCTGTTTGTTTCAAATTTTATGAGATTCAGCTCAGCCAGGTGGATTTCATCCTCTAGTTTCCAGGCCTCACTGATCATCGATTTAGCAATGTTTTTTGCAGTGTAAGGGGAGAAGCAGTCTTTAATTAGTTGCGCTTTTTCCTCGTTTCTGCAAAAAATGGCCTTTTTATAGGCAAAAGCCTGCTCCACATTACTGAAGGTGTAACCGTCACATTCTATTTTACAGGGAAAGAAATTGCTCATCGGAGCCAACTCTGAGTGGTATGCAACCATGGTATCACTTATGTAAGTTCTTGCATTTGCCAACCTGATCTGTGGGGGCAGGTCCCCCAGGGCTTGGTGAGGGTAGAATTTCCCGTTGTAGATGACGCCCCTGCCTCTGGGCTTGACGTTTAGACCAGCTTCAAAGGCTAGTCTGGCCACTGTGTTCACATCAGATTTCTGCTTGCGGATAGCATTATTACTATCTTCCGAGAGATACACATTTGGGTGGTCTTTTTTCAATCTGCCTTTAATGGATAGGAGTCTATCCCTGGTGCTGCCTTTAACAAGTACAACAATAATAGTTCTCACTTTATTAGTAGGGGAGCCTTGTCTGTAAGCATAGTCTACTTCTCGAGAGAGAAAGTCGTCGTCAATGGCTGACAGGAGTGAGCAGGCAACATCTTTTGTGGACTCATTCGGCGTGAAATCTATACCATCAATGACCAGGTTTCTCCTCCTTAAGGCATGGTCATTAAGGTTGTTGGCTTCCGTGTTGTCCTTTATAGCAGAGGTGTTTACTCTTAATTGTCGTTCACTAGCAGCTAGTTTGACGTTCACAGCCTTTAAGTCACTAGTCAACTCACTTTTTTCACGCTTCAAGGTGGTAATGTCCTCCTGTGAGAATTCCAGAGACTCTTTAAGTGAATCCCTTTCTGTTAAGAGGTAATCCAAGGCTTTACTTATTCCCTCTGTGTGGAGAGCTAAGTCCGCAGGGTTGTGCCTTGTGATCGGCTTCTTGAGGTCAGAAATAGCCTTCTCGGCCGCGTCCCTTTCCGCCATGTTGACCGTGTACAGGTGAGAGGTGCGGATCACTGGAGCGTGCAGTCCAGGTAACCACCGGTAGGTAAGAAAAAATGTCCAGATCCTACCAATATTCAAGGAGATCTCCGTATTGAAGTAGCTCCTTAGATGCTTACACTACTTATGCGTGTTATGTGCAAAAAGTGTGTTCTTGGGTGGTCGACTTCCTGCCAAAATTGACAAAAATCCGGGAGCGCGCAGCGGTATGCTTCTACTCGTGAGTGTCCACCATAACAGCATCGATGGGTACAGAGCAATATTATACAAAAATGTTGTATAAAGAATAAAACATAATACATAATTATACTGGTACCATAGAGAATTCATAGTTGGACCTGCTGTAATCATAATAACAGTAGGGCCTATACTGTGATACCCAAGATACAGTGTACACATTCAGACATGGGGCATCACGTCATGTTTTTGTTTTAATGTTATTGTACCCTATTTTCTTTGCCTTTCCCTCTTTCTGGGTGTGGTTCCAGAATGGGTGCGCCAGCTTTGAGGGTCAGTTCAAAAAAAGACATTTATGACTCTATTTGTTTGCGGTTTCCCTAAAACCTAAAGCTATATCAGCTGCCGATATGGTCCACTAGAGAAGGACCAGTCCACCCTTTGGTCTGTCATGACTACAAAGGTTCCTCCCAGAATCCAGTGTCATCACCTTAACCGGAAACACTCAGACCTCTCCTCAGTTCCTAAAACCGCCACCAGGGACCGCCGGTGGTACCCTCTAGTGTTGTCAGCGCCCAACAGGTGGCGCGCGGCGTTTGGTAGAAATGTCGTCTGCTTTATATTTGGCGGTTTCAGGACGAGGCTTGGCGGGAAATGTCTGCTGCAGTTTGTGCATAGCTCTAAATGGTGTTTACTACCACAGGGAGAATATCATGAGTGTCTGTCCGTCTTCTGTCTGTCTGTTCATCTCCTTTCTGGATGGTGTGGGTAATTTGTCAGACATTGGATCGTGGTGAGACAGAGGCTCCACCAGTGGAATTGACAGAATGCACGCGCTCCCTCGTCAACTGACAAACATCATTTGTACACCCAGGGGTTTGTGGGTTGCAGAACTGTGTGGCGTCTCAGTAAATAGTAGAAATGATCAATTAAGTTCATATAATGTAATTATACCACTGACCACTGAATAACATTACTAACTAGATGACCGTGGAGATTACCTTCAGAATAATTGTACATTTTGCTCTTCTCTGGGTTGAAAATATACTTTGGAAAAATGTCTGACAATATGCGCCAAAACCCAACCCATCCTCCTCCAACAATAGCACGATGGTCTCACTTTGTTTACAATTAATAATAACTGTCATGGTATCTATTTCAAAGGATCCCTTTCACCTGTTATGGAACTTGAATGATGAAATCAACAGTAAACTACAACAAGATGTGGTGTCGATTATCAGAGGTTAATAGCGGCCACCCACCCATATGTTTGTCCCTATGATGAGTCTGCTACCTTAAACTGCCTATATATGATGAATTATGACAGACATTCCTTTATCATAAAGTTTATCTCTCCAGTCACCCTCACATGTGACTATTCTTCACACTCCTCACTCGGCACCACATTATCCCACTATCCATTACACTCGGCCTGCCTTAGTTCTCATGTACAGCACCAGGGGGGGGGGGGGCTGGGGTCTCTGACGGTCTAGGGGTGCCATGCAGCTTGTAAAGCAGAGTGTTTATGTAGTTAAATTTTGCCCCTATTTTTCACCCTGCCCCCCCCCCCACCATTTCTCCCCCACACTTTTTTTCACCCTCCACTGGCTCCAACTCCGTTCACCTCTCTCTCTCTGTCTGTCTGTCTGTCTCTCTCTCTCTCTCTCTCTCTCTCTGTCTCTCTTTGATGTGATATAATTGTCGATTTGTAAATAACCTGTCTGTCGTACCTCCTACCAGACATATTACTCTCACCTTTGGCTATTAAATGAAAAAGTTCCCATGTAACATTTTTAGTACGCCAATAAAAATATCAACAACAACAACATTCTCTCTCTCTCTATCTCTCTCTCTCTCTCTCCCTCTCTCCTCTCTCTCTCTCCCTCTCTCTCTCTTTCTATCACTGTCTCCCCTCTTATCTCTTTCTCTACCTCTCTCTTTTAAGCTCTCTGCTCTTTCTCTCTCCATCTCTCTACCTCTCCCTCTTTAGCTTACCTATATGTCTAACTGTGGTAGAGTATAGTGATTATTATTGTCCACAGTCAGAAGTAGGCTGCATGGGGACGTAGCTTCCAAGGCAGACCCGAACAGACCCAATAGCTAGTCAGACTTTTTCTCCTGGTGGTGCGAAACAAAACCAACTATGAACCTCTGTGGGTAACCTCTAGAGGTCAGAGATCAGGTAGAGGGCCCTATCTCTATATTAGGGCCCTTTGAGTGAGGGGCTCCGCGAGCAGCTCATGTCACCAACTCCCTCTGGTGAGCTGTTTGAGAACTAACTCTGAGCATATGGAGCGTGTAACACAACCATGAGAAAGGAGTGTCCTTTAGAATAGATGGTGAAGTGTGATCTGGGGTACTTTGTCGTGAAAAGGAAGACTGTCCAAATGTGAGATTGGTTAGCTTTATATAGATTTATGACCAATTGTCAATATGGATATGTTATGTGAGATGGAATATGGATCTATTCATTACAGAAGCAAGAGGAGTTATTTCTACGCACCACAAATTGTCGTGTCCTTTATTGTCCTTTTTGGACATATAGATCTGAGCCTGAGGGAATATCAATGTGTGTCGTGATGGTCTCTTCTTAGAGGCTCCCACTTTTTCAACACCACCACCCCTCCTCCCCACAGGAAAAAGTCAGTATGAAAGATCAAGTGAAAAATGGCTATAATTATGATCAGAAACAAAGTCTCCCCAACTTTGAAAATACTCTCCATGTCCCTGGTTAACTGGTTCTATCGTGCATGTCACGAATAACGAGAAGTGTGGTGTGAGAAGGGGAAGATAAAGGGTATAGATTGAACAGAGAGTATGTAGTGGGAAAGGAAAGGAAACAGTTCCACTGGGCATTTAGGCAGTAAAGATTAGATCAGATTTATTTATTATCGCTGTACATTTCCAGTGTCAAACCATAATCACAATGTATTATGAGTGTATTTTTTTGTTGGTTTGAGGTACACACTGACTTGGAGTGACAAATATACAACAGATACAGGACACTACTAACTAAAGACCCCCCCCCCCCCCACTCCCACTGTGTATAGTCACACTCTCACACCAGGGGTTTAGTTCTCCACGCTCAGGCATATTGTACACTTAGGTAGGGCCCTAGGAGTATCTCAGGCTACTTGTTATACGTGTATACCATTCCCACAGACAAGACTTAGTGTTTGAGGAGGAAGTACCGGTATGACATTTTGGAAGAAGAATGCCAATATGCAAAGGAAGATGGGAATACATGGGCAATTCAGGTATTTCAATTCCATAGGGAATGCCCAACAAATGGCCACGGTAGAGACGAGGGCAACAGCCTCCTAGATCAGCACCAAGGGGGAGCCACAGCTGAGTCCTATTTGTTTTGCCGCCCATCCGGGCACTTCCAGTAGCCGCAGACGACTTTTGACAGCGCGTCACGTGACCGAAAGGCGAGCCTCGATGTTGGCAGCGGCCTCATCTCGCTGTTTCACGCGTTGTAACGGACACCAACGAGATTTTGCCCTTTGAAGTGGTATTGGGCTGCGGAGGGAAGTGTCTCACGGCGGCCATTGGTGATTATCGGTAATTGGTGATTAATCTGAGTTTGAGAGGAGGGCTGGGGACCTCTTGGCCTCCGCCGTCTGTTCGCGCCGCCCGCCATTTGCCACAATTTGTCGTCTGCTCGTCGTAACCAGCTCCAGCCGGGCTGGTTGCCGTAGTTACTGGTACCGGAGCAGGTGGGAACAGAAGCAAGAGGTGGGGAAAGGGAAAGGTGTGGATGTTAGGGGTGGCGGAGGCAGTAACTTCAGTGTGGTCCAATTTTTCTGGCACCCTCTCCCTACAGGATGCTAATGCTATCCAGATTCACTGTTGATCGACTTATAAAAATACCTCACATCACTGAAATAAGGACCTGCGTAGGGAAAATAAAGTTATAAAAGATAGGATGGTAGCTGTATACAAATATCTTTAATCTAATAATACCAACTCCGTCCCTCTTTTTAAATATCCTGTAATTGTACTTAATTATTAGAACGTTCAATTACTACGATATGCTTGGGGAGAGGAGTGCGTGGGTCTTTTGGTGTGACTTACAAATACAATTAAAGTGTCCTGGAAATGACTAAAAATGTGCTTGTCCTGTGTTTTGATATTGTGTTTTCAGTGCCCTTTTTCCAAATGTCAAATTTAGCATTATTATACGGAGCTAAGCTCTATTTTTGACCAGCTATCTGCCTTTTATCTGCAATAATGGCATGACCTTCCTTACAATACGGACGGAAACAGTAGTCGGTCTGCTTGTAACCTGCACCCAACAACAGTTGCCGACAAAAGTCGTCTGCTGCTCCTAGTTCTTTAGACCACCGAGAGGGGGCGCCACTGCTTGTCACTGGATGGAAGTTGGAGGGTTACCATTAATTAAGACATTTAATTTGGGATACCAAATGTTTTATTCTATATAGTGTTCAACTCCATGTAGATTTGTTCACCAAAATAAGCGGTGATGAAGTATAATGCAGTAGTCGGGGTGGGTACTGGCATAGGGTGACTCGATAGGACATGTATGGACCGGTGGCGTGCTGCATGAATGCAGCCCTGATGAGTTGCTCATTAGGGCTGGATTCATGCATCATTCTGAAAAAAGGTCATACTACCATTTACGGGTTAAAAACATATCAATTAAAGGTACCACATAAAGAATTGTGTAATCATTGGTTATCTCTGTATGATCGGTTATGAATATACTGTACATGACTGTTGTTACAATTAAGTTGTTTATTCCATTCAAATGTGTTTTTGCAGACTGGAGTTTAAACCTATAACAGACTATAGGCGGTGTCGACCACCTACCATGCGTAAGTTAGCAGACGGCCGACGCCAACCTTGACGTGTTTTGACTTCTTCTCTTCACTCTGACATTTCTAAAACTCCTCCACCCCCACACACAAACACACACACCGTCCATAGCACAGCATTCCCAGCCCAATCCTCAGTGAATCGGGTCCCAGTCCCAACGTTAACATTGCTAACATCATAGAACTTCATTTCATGTTGGCCGTTTTAAGTAATATATTATCGTTCTATGTTAAGGCCACTGATTGATAAGATTCCTATCATCACTGATCATGAGTAGAAAGGGTGGCCTGTAGAAGTGAGGGATTAGTCCATTCAGGGGTTGTAAATTAGTAGTTAACATAAGAGAATGTCTCCACACGTAGATAGGAAGAAATCTTAATAGGCCTACAACATGTATTCCACATGGCCTATAATTAAGGCATGTTTCCAATATGCAACATGCATAGCAAGTAAAACATCCCCTTAGAATTATTTTTTACAAATATTATACTGCAGAATAATATTTCTATATTTCTATTTCTGAGTCTCTGGGGTTAAACTAAAAGGCTGTCTTCAGAGAAAAATCACAATTCAGCCTGCATTCCCATCACCTGGTTTTCCTCTAAAGTAGAGTGAAGCATGTTAAAATTCCATCGAGACACAGGAAATATAATCTATAGCATGAAGTATTCATTCCATTCATAAGTCTGAATGAAGTAAATATCTAGAGAAGAATTGCTGCCCCAGAGAAAAACCTGCCCCCTGCCGACCCCCGACGCCCCCTAGTGGCAGACCACACCCGTTGCATGCCGGGCTTGCTGTGACTTCCGGTATAATTAATGGCGGGCGCTAAGGGCGGAGTGAGACGTCGGGGAGGCGCGGAAGAAGACATCCGGCGCCGACCGTTGTTGGGCCGCAGACAGGCCTGTGTGGTTCAAACACATTGTAGTGGGGAGAAAACTAAACATGACTTTGTGAATGTAAACAGTAATTACTAGAATTACTTGTTGTGGCTGCGACATAAATCACAATAATAAAGAAGATGGCGTGTGTTATTGATGGGGGCAGGAGTGGGCATGTTGTCATAGGAACACATACATGTGATGCATACTCACTGTACTCTGTTGACCGGATTTTGAGGATGCAGAGAGAAAGTCACTGCAGATCAGATATGACTGAGAAATTGATAACTATGACAGACTGAACTTATACTGCTATATTCCCCATTCACTGTCGCTACAGTTAAACCATGTGAACCTCAAATAATATGACACGTAAACATGATTATGTACAATGCAGACCTATATATTACAATCCAAAATGATGGACCCCTGTCAAATCTTTTTTCACATACTGCAATATAATTCTAGGGAAATTTAAGTTATTCTGGATGACCAGATGAAGACGTTGCTGTGGGTAGCTCCCTCTAATCGCCAACCCTTGAGCTGCTCTCTCTGGCTACAAACTCGGAAACAACTTGGCCTTTTTTTCTGACCGCCTGAACCCTGTCTCACCTCGCCACGTGTCTAGGGCGACAGCTGCTCCCTACCTGGTAATCTGGCTAATTGAGGTCTAGTCAGAGCAGCTCACAGAGCAGCTCACGTAGCCATCCCCATACACTTACCTCATCGCGCTACCTTACCATGCACAATGTCTCCGTCTCAAGCTGACACCTCCTGTATGACCGGAGAGACTCGGGAGGTCATAGGGTTTCAGCGCATAGGTTTCAAAGAAGCGCAAGTCTCATTTTAATGCAGGTGTGGGACTTCCATGAAACCTAACCTCTCTCATATAAGCGCAGGGGGTTACGGGGATTTGTAACCTATAAGCCCCGGTGCTGTTGTACGGATATGCTTAGCGCCTTATTTGCAACGTAGTGCTTCAATAAAAAATGGTTAATGGCAAGACGATAAATTGCATAATTTAACCAGAAAACATCATGACCAAACGTTGTCTGATTGATAACTACCGTAGATAACTATAGTACCGGTAGGAACTAACAGGTCGGACAGAGTTGCAATTAAGCAAATCAGGTGCACGCGGGATGATCTCTGGAAGAAGAGTGCACAAACAGCAGCTCACCGAGCAGCTCCCAGAGAGTGAAGATGTGTGAATGCTCCTCAGACTGAGGCGGCGTCTTCTTTAGGCGCGAGGGTTGAGTGATTCTCACCAACTGTTGTGTGGTTGAGGAGGGACACCCTGCCCTAACGGTGGGGCATGGAGGTTGGGGTAGATTGGGGTGAGGCGCCCTGCAAGTACTGCCTCTATGTAGTCAAGTTATGGGACATCAATGGGTCAAGGTTCGTATTAGACTAAATAGTCTATAATTCATGTCTATCAGAGTAGATCTCATCATCCAAGTTAGCAAAGAACATTGAATCAATATTTACAAGTGGTTGTTCATGTTGATCCAAGATTGATTCAATTTAAATCAATGTTGAACTGTCTTTCCCGTCAGCTGGGATAGTCCATGCTATTGAGAATGGTTTTTGAAAACCTTTTTTACAATTTTATATCGACTTTCGATATAATCACTTTCTTCGTCTTTCCAACCGTTTAACCAGAGCTTAAAGGTATGACTAACCTTGTTATCCAATTCTACTACTGTTTAATCATACAATACATGTGCAATACGATACACATCAAATATATCACACCCTCCTCTGAAGAAGAAAACTACGTTTTACACCCTTCAACCATAAGACAACATACCAAAGCTACATTGTCACAAAGGGCTTAAAGCTCATAAACATAATATCACATCTGATACTGTACAGTGGGCGTGGACTGATCCATTGTAATGCTCTGATCCTCTGCCTCATAACTTCCAACTCTTCTCCTTCCTTCTGACAAAGACAAATCCAGTTTCTTTGTCACCAAGCTGGATATTCCTGGTAGAATTCGAGTTAATCGTCAGGTAAAGGCGTTACCAAGTTGGGCTCCCAATTTATGCTGATTTAATACCTTCTAGCATCAATTAAACTAATCTAACTGTCATCTAGAAAATGGGGAGAGGCTGATATGTGGACACTGTCTACTTATAAGCATACCTACTTATGTGAGGAACTTCGCTTTTAGATTGTGAAAGTGGCAAGGTCTGATTTTTCTAAATGGTTCAGGGTTTATCACCCTATACCTCGCAGATGGTTATGCCAATATCAAGATTGGAATGCCAGGTGGAGGCAGGGGCCATGTGTACCTAAATGAGAGCTTAATATTAGGTCCTCTATATTGAAAAGGGATTTAGGAATTGCCTCTTTGTCCCTTTGCATCCTTTCAATGGCCCAAAGGTCCAGCACCAAATGTCAGACATAGTCAGGTTTACAGCCCTCTACTTGGTGCATTTAGTAGTTAATTCCAGACAAAATGGCTGTAACAAGGACTAGAGATGAGGATGGTGATATACTTATAATTAAACTGGCACACTTCAAGTTCTAATCTCACATTCCAATCTCAAAAGCGGAAAATTCCTTATTTGTTTCAGCATTAGGCATTTTAAAGGTATACAGTGGATAAGAGCAATGAGTGTCCAATCATTGCTTGAATCACCCTAAAGAGGGCTGCCCCTTAGTCCTACTGCCAGGAGCCTTAATTATGAGCCTATTTGGCTGGTCTATACCATTAGATATACAAGGTTTTAGTGTCAGTCGCAAAGATGTGCTGTCAATGTCAAGGGACATCACAATGACCACTTCAATGTGATTTATGTCTCTACTTCCAATGTCAATAGAAAGGGCTGCCATCGGCCATATTGTAGAATAATGATTGCATATTGTGAGCAAGTGACTGGTCTGAACTATTGCAACTATGTGAAGGAAAACTGGCCATTTATATATTTTAGCATTATTTTTATAATGCATCGAGAGCAAATTACTTCAAATGGCTTAGACAGTCACAAGTACAGGCAATGCTTGAGTATGTGATGTATTCCATTATTGCTCACTAGAGCCTTTGCATAGGGAGGTCTAAAATTTTTGTGGACAGTCGAGGGAAAAGGGTCCTCCAAGGTAAAAACTCAATAATAAAATTGATGTCATCAGCTTTCCAGTGATATCTTTATAAGCAAGTACCACTTTTAGTTTTTGAGTACTGGCTCTCTTAATATGTGTGGTGACGGTCCAATCTTAAATGCCAATAAGCTCTATCTTCCTTTATTTTAGAGATATTTCTATCTAATGAGCATAATTATGCTAATTACCAAATATCCAAACTTTTTCAAACAATTGTGGATCAACAAGGGAAAAGGGACCTCCGCGGGGGATTTTTAGTACCAACTTTGGCCACCAGGGGGCTCCATATAGCCAAAAAGGACCAAGATATAGCAAAAACTCATCTATACTACTTTTTTATGTAGAATATGATAGGCCACGTTAGAAGATTCCATTTTTGGTGAAAACATTCCATATTTGGAATGGAAAAGAACGTTTTTGGGCCTAAATTGGTGTTTTTGCACATGTTGGTTACCATGGAAACATGATTTTCATTCTAAATCGTAAATTTTTATAAATTGAATGAAAGAAGCCCCAAAACAATTTCTATGCTGAAAACTGAATGTAAATACCATTTTTAGATCAAAAGTTGTGGCCAATTGTTTGAAAACGTTTGGATATTTGGGAATTAGCATAATTATGCTAATTAGATAGGAATATCTCTAAAAGAAAGGAAGATAGAGCTTATTGGCATTTAAGATTGGACAGTGACCACACATATTCAGAGAGCCAGTACTCAAAAACTAAAAGTGGTACCTGCTTATAAAAGATATCACTGGAAAGCTGATGACATCAATTTTATTATTAAAATTTTACCTTGGAGGACCCTTTTTCCTCGACTGTCCACAATTGGTCACAGATTTTGATCTAAAAATGGTATTTACATTCTGTTTTCAGCATAGAAATCGTTTTGGGGCCTTCTTTCATTCAATCCTTTAAAATTTTCGATTGAGAATGAAAATCATGTTTCCATGGCAACCAACATGTGCAAAAACGCCAATTTAGGCCCAAAAACGTTCTTTTCCATTCCAAATATGGAATGTTTTCACCAAAAATGGAATCTTCTAATGTGGCCTATCATATTCTACATAAAAAAGTAGTATAGATACGTTTTTGCTATATCTTGGTCCTTTTTGGCTATATGCAGCCTTCTGGTGGCCAAAGTTGGTACTAAAAATCCCCCGCGGAGGTCCCTTTTCCCTTGTTGATCCACAAATGTTTAAAAGGAAAGTATGAATACATGTAAAGAGATTGTGTTGTTTTCTCCATTATATGTAACTTCCCATACTTTCACTTTCGAATAGCCGGGCAGAACTTACATCACATGAGCTAGGGTAATTTATAAGCCAGGGGCCATCGCAATTTATATCACAGGTTGTAGGGATTGTTTGCCATCCTATTTTCAAAACTACCAACGCGTGTGAATGAGAAATATATGTGTAATATATGTGTGTCAGCAGAGACATGGTTTCATATAACAAAATGCTACCCAGTAGAGCATGGCTAACTCTATATACCAACCTTTTGGTAATTGAAATTGTCCATATACCATAGCGATGTTATATAATTATAAGCACAGGTGTGAATCATAGTGAAATGGCTCTTAAATAATAAAACTGAGCTACCTCCCCTTTTTATAAACTATTGTCTGAACCCTCTGATAGCATTACAGGTACCTGCAACACACCTTTCCTTTCCATGCGCTGCTTATCAGGTTAGATGTGGGACGGGTTAAAGACTTCTGAGGGGATTATGCTGATAAGGTGGAGGTGTTATGGGACATATCTACACACAGAGAAGTAAAAGAGTCGCTACGACTCTGAGTCGCAGTTTGTCTCCCATGCGACACCTGTAGAGGAGAGTCGAATGAGTTTGACTCTCCATAGTTGACCCATCAAAGGAGGGGAAGTCAAAATTGATACTTGAATACATGAGGGCATGCAGGTCAGGTGGATTGTGTAATTATGTCAGGCTAGGCTGGGGGCAACAGGTGTATACAATTACTGGACAGGCCAGGTGAGGCCTGTGAGAGAAGTGAGTAAGTGAAGTTATTTCCCAAAAGAGGTCAATAACAAGACATGTATTCATGTCCACCTCTTCTCCTTATGTGATAGGGCAAAGTTATATCTGCCTCATACTACACTCTGCAGACCATTGGCCACAAACATCAAATTAGATGCCAATGTCATAGGTCTATGTGTAGTATTAAGCAGTACCATACATTATATCTCAGACACTTAGTGCCCAGCCTTATGTTTATTGCCTTTACCCACAAATATGGTGGCTAAGCTCTATACTGTTGATGTTCTTTGAATGTATTGTAAAGTTTATCATCATATTCAATTCAGGTAAGTTAATTCAAAAACAGCTTTTACACTGACATTCATTAACTACATTATTTAGACAAATAAATACATAGTGTACTATTCTATAAAGGACCAAAACTGTTTGGCATGGACCAAATGTCTGAAGTATTGATAGTGGCTCTAGCCTGTGGTTGCCACTGGTACCAAACTAGTGCAGGTTGCCCCATCATGTGGTTTCATATACAACTATTAGCAGAGTCAACACATTTTTTATTTGAATCTTCATGGAGCGTCAAACTATGTATGACTCTGCTGTGGGCAGAGTCCACTTCACTTGACTCTGCACTGAAGGTAGAGTCAAGTTGTACAACGCCCAAGGGGTATGACTGGAGTGGCTGTGACACCTCCACCAGAGTTATCATGACTCTGCTACAAGAGTCAACTAGAGTTGACTATGGTAAAAGAGTCATGGCGACACCTTTAATTCTCTCTGTGTAGTCCCACTAGGCACACCATTTACCCAGTCCCCTGTGGTAGGTCCTTTTTGCGTTGAATACCCCCTCTTGTGCATTGTTGCATCAATTTCAACATCTCTGCTATCCGATATGTCAGATATCTGAATTAACATTTTATCTGTCCTACCGTTGATGTATTTACCTCGTTGTAGACTGGCCATAGGCCCTCAGATGAATCATTTTAGATCTCTAGAAGAAGCAGTATTTTACTTAAAGTTCCAAAGAAAAGGGTGAGCGTCAATGTCTTTAAATCGATACCATTTTCTAGCGCCAGACTATCTGCATACCTATGTCTTCTTCCCTCTACTACTCATTCTTCTCCGACCTGCTACACAGGAGACATTGAAAATACCTATGCATATTATTCATTGCATAACCAGAGACTTGGACAAGTCTAAGTTGATGTGTAGATGTATTGAGTAGAGATGAAGTTTGCATGGCCTAGACCCCCCACCCTGACAGGTAGATATCTGCTACTGGGGGTAACCCTACACCCTGGCAGCATCCCACGCCTATCTACACACCTTTACCTGAGCACAGATAGTGCCCGATTTATACTCGTGTTTGGCAACCCTGGCTAAACAAGAGATAGGTGTGTGGTGATATTTCAGTTTGCATGACTTACTGGGCTGATCTCCGATGGGCAATCTAGACGAATGTAGCTTTTTTTGTGAGCATTTTGTGTGTGTTTTTAATCTGCTTGTTCGTGTTGGGGTAGGAGGTATTGGATTGATGGATTTTACAAGGCCTATCTCCACTGTCTCCTCCAATCTCTTGTGCCTCTATATTTTCATGTTATATATCTCATTTACTTTATTCATAAATCTCTTCATCCTTACTCACTTCTTTAAAATCGTACCCTCTCCGTATCCTTTCTGCCGCTTACCTGCTCCGTGTCTCTGTTCATGCCTCTTTCCATCCCCTCCTTTCAATCCTTTCGATGCCTCCCCCATTCCTTTCCTAATTCCGTCCACCTGATCTTCTGTATGTCGTCCATTCTCTCCTTCCAACCTCATTCCTTAATGTACTTATGACAATATGCCTTTACGTACACAGAGAAAAGAAACCGAGTCAAAAGGGAGTCCAGGCTTGCCTCCAGAATGACTCCTTTTTCTGACTCTCTTTCTGACTCTCATGATGAACCTGACTCCCTTAAAAGGGAGTTATGTGACTCCCTTAAGAGAGCCCAGGTTTTGCCTCCAAAATGCCTCCCTTTTATGACTCCCCGCTACAGACAGAGTCCAGGTCTATGCTGCAACTCCCTTTAGAAAGGGAGTCTAGGCACAGGATGGCTCCTTTGGAATAGAGAGTCATAATTTATGGGTAATTCCTACCCCCTTACCCTCTATATAACCATTTCAATAGCTGTCTCCCTAGCTGACGTTTCTACATTATGTTGGTGCAATGCCTCACAAGGAGCAGGGATCTCAGAAAGATCCCTCAGAGCACATTAGTTAATATACAAAGGAACATATGAGCTTTTGGGTTTTAACTTTCTCATGTTGCTACAAATTGGGTGTCTATACCTTATACATCATGTTTGTGCTACAGTTTTAAATTAACTGTAATTATTTCATAAAATGTAATTCTGGCATTACATGTTGATGCTTCAATGATATACATGTATCAGCATAATTATCAATGTCACAAATAACATGGATCTAGAGATCTGAGCATGCAGAATATTCCCATTTTAGGTATAGTGCTACCACCTAGCAGGCTTAACTGTAACCAACTGTTTGACTCCCTTGGGGGAAAAGGGAGTAGGGACCCTTGACTCTGATTAGAAACAGAGTCAGATGGCTTCTTAACATATATGCTAGATGGCATTACAGTCATTGTACAGTAGTGTCACCTAGTGGGTTTCCTATTTCCGTTTTGTATGCTCACCTCTGTGACTCCCTTAGGGAGTCCAGGTAACCATTGACTCACCTCAGCTGACATGGACTCTGTTTGATCTAATTGAAAAGGAGTCAAGGCTGTTAGAAGGGGGAGTCAGACAGTGTGAAAAGTGAGCCAAAGGGACCCTGGCTCTCTTTTTATAGCCTGGACTCCCCTTGTGACTCGGTTTCTTCTCTCTGTGTAGGGGGTAATTTGGTGACCTCTAAAGAGAGCTAAATTCCCCCAACCCCTCCACACGCCCAAGAGAAAATATCCGCCCAGTTTGCCTCCTGCCCCCACCCTATAGATCTATGTTCTTAGAAGATGACCATTCCCTTGCTATGAGACCTATCCGGCAGGGGGGCACTGACTCTATGTCCGTACCTGCCGACTGCCAAATGAATTACCGCCCACCCAAAAACATGAGCCGCCAAACAATGGCTCCCTAAATGTAGTTGACCGCCCCCAGACTCCTTACACATAAGCTACTGCCTATGTCATTTCAGGAACCAGTTGGTGATGCAACAAGTAAAGCAGACATAGATAAACGTTTAATTTCTACATCATTACAACTCAATAACTGCCCCGTCCTCCAGAGTCACCCCCCTCCTTCCCCGCCCTTTTTGAGAGGTGCAGGGAGTCACGATCCCCTATTTTTTAGACTGACCACTACCGCTTCCGTGGGCCATTTCATATTTGAGTATCCCCCCCCCCCCACCCCCGGACATATTCACTGCTATATTATATACTACATTGTAAGCACCCCCCCCCCCCACCCACAGAGAACCCCAACTGGGTAAGTCAATAATAAGCCATGCAGAAATTATACATAGGTGCAGAGGCCGAGCGTCCAAACAAAGCCCTCACAGACACACCTGTCACGTTATCTATTCGTCTTACTGGGGTTACATGGAGTGTACAGGTGGGGCAGATTAGATATCCACACAACCTGTAGGGGGTGGTAGAGGGGTGCTGTGGTGGGAATTACAGGGGGTGCTTTATGATATGATTAATGGCGCTCTTCATAATCAATGTAAACACTTTTCTGGTAAATCTTACTGCATTTTGTACCTGTATTTTGTATCTGATCACAGAGTTGAACATGTATTCACATGAAGAAACCATTATTGATACAGCATGCTCAGTAATTGAGTCTGCTGCTGTATGTTATCAAATCATTGCATACAATGATAGAACACACAGGAGATGACCAGTGTTTGTTTATTTTCATAGCTTGAACCAGATATTCTCTTTATTCTTACACTTCCCATATTCCCTAACAATTTCCATATAAAAAGAGTTGATACCAAATAGAGGGAAAATGCCTAAACAAATAAGGTCGCAGCATACTGAGCCCTGGGCATAACACACCTTTCTGTTCCACCCAGTGCATGCAGGTGTCTCTCACTGACCGTTCCCGCTGATGACGTTGATGACGTTATTAGGTGACGTCTTTGTCCCATCTCTCTGGGGCAGGTGTTTTAGTGCTGACGACTCCCGCTAGGTGGCGCGTCACGCCCCCTGGTGGTGTGTTTCAGCACCACCCGCCGCCACCTGGCGGATTGCAGTCCAACTATAACCGAAGAGGTGAGTGGGATAGAAGCTGGGATAGAATCACGGACAGGCAGAGACTCTATTGCCACAGTCACTGTCATCCAGAACGGTATAAGTTAAGGCGAACTGGCGTCAGTGACGAGTTAACTATAGCTGATATAAATTGTCAGTTTAATCTCTCAGTACTGTTAGTAACTTGGAGGTAGCTAATTATTAGCGAGCAATGTCTTATTGCTTTTGGCAACGGAACAAATGAATGGACGGCATAATCATAGACAAACCTCTGGATACCTCTTGTCACTGAAACAATGAAAGACATATACACATGTAGATACATATGTTTCTCCCTGTCTCTCTCCCTATATCATGTCTGCCCGTATGTCTGTCTCTCTCTGTCTGACTCTCTGTCACTCTCTGTCTCTGTCTCTCTTTCTATCTCTATCTCTCTCTCCCTCTGGCTCCCTCTCTATCTCTCTCACTCACTCTTTCTCTCTCTCTCTCTCTCTCTCTCTCTCTCTCTCTCTCTCTCTCTCTCTCTCTTGCTCCCTCTCTCTCTTGCTCCCTCTCTCTCCCCCCCCCTCTATCTCTCTCTCTCTCTCTCTCTCTCTCTCTCTCTCTCTCTCTCTCGCTCTCTCTCTCTCTCTCTCGCTCTCTCTCTCTCTCTCTCTCTCTCTCTCTCTCTCTCTCTCTCTCTCTCTCTCTCTACTCCCATTGGTAAACCACACACACACAATACCATGATGACCACCACCTCTAGAAGACATGTAAATCTATAATGACAGGGAGCATGTGGTGGGTGTGAGAACACTTAGCAAATATCACCAATATAGATCTACGTGTGGATATAAAGAGCTACGGCAAGAACGTCAAATAGGGAACATGTGTTTCTGTATCATAGGAATTACTACAGATTAAGTGCAGATTGCAAAAAGACCTCAAAGACCAGGGGCGGCCTCTATATACTAAAGCTGATATGGTGCATGTACTGGGTTCCACGGGCCTGATCGGCAGATAGAGCACGTCCAGAAACCACCAGGGGCACTGGGGTCAGCCTAGGTTAACCCTTTAAGGACAGCATAGTAATTTAATGCACTATACATCTGGTCATCATGATGCATGGAAGTATGCAGCACGGGCAGATACTTGTCAAGGATGCATCCAAGCATCATTCCGACCATACGGGGTTGAGCTGATACACTCATCAAGGGTCGGCATGATGTACCAATGCAGTGACGCCTACCGGTAGTTACTCTATGGTGTATCGTGACCTGAAGGTATCATGCCGTCCTCAAAGGGTTAACCCCCAACAATCAGTGGGTGGCAGGGGCGGTGTCTTTGATATGGTGTAGGTATGTGGGCGGGTAAGTAACTTAGTTTGTATTGTGGGGTAGGGTTACTGGATCTGGTCATAATAACATTTATATTTACAGGCTATGTGTGTGAGTTAGCTACATGTTTGATGGGTTAATGTATTATAAAAAAATATATAGTGCAGTATGTGATTGTAATGCATAATATTTTATTTTTTGTAGTGGCAGGATAGGAACTGTGCAGTCTTCATTGTACATCTATTAATACTCCCTAACAAGAGATGTTATGCAATAAAAACTACTAAAACTCAGACTCATAGTACATTGTATGATTGTACAATATGTAGGCTACTAGTTTGTCAGAATCGTAGGCTCACCATCGGTCTTTTTCTAGAATGTATGTGTACATACATGTACAATGTATACAATTTATACATAGTACAGACACTTTCCAGGTCATTACGATCTGATGACGTTATAATAAAAAAAGAAAAAGAACGATTACACCACATATATATTAGTATTCGGGGTGATATAAGTATGAACCTAGACACTTAGGACTTGATAATTATGTTCATTCTATTATACGCCGGTGGCTTGCACTATATTCTTCACTGTAATAATTGCGTTTCCGAGTAGATTTCACGGGCCTTCCAATAATGTTGATTTTACCAGTGATTTGTGTATCCCTATTAACCGAGCTAGTTAACAGTGTTAACTCCCTGTCTGTTAACATATCAACCTATCATCATCATGCAAGTGAGGTGCAATGAACCCGTGGAATCAATGATATTCCAGCCAGTCTCATGAAGTCTCATAAAGATACTTGGTCAACTCTAGGCATTTTACTTTAGATTAAGCTATAAGCTCATGGATACTAATATACACTTTATGTGATTGCCTTTCCCATTACCTTCGAGTGTATCAAAAGCTAGTAACCGGGCTAATATAGCACGCTAATAGCGCACACAAGGCCCATATCAAACGTAGTTCTAAGTACCACCACTTAAACTCCGTAATTTCCTGTTTCCAATGCTCTTAGGGAATATACGGAAATGACACCATCACTGCAAGCACTACTATTATTTCGACCCATCTTTTAATTCCAGGCCGAAAACTCTCAGATCTCTTTGACAAAAATCACCAGAAGTGCCATCGGGCTACGTAATGCCCACCTCACCTGTCATTATAAGGTACAGAGTCTAGACCCAGGTGTATAAGTCACCTCCTGTAATGACAGACTGGGAGGGTGTCTAGGGAGAGTTACGTGGGTGGGAGTGGTCAGGGTGGGAGGGGGGTTAGAGAGAGGAGTACATTACTGGTAGTATAGGCCCTCAACCCTTGAACTCGGTTGACAGTGCCAAATGTGACTTATGCTGATTTTACATAAGAGATGGTTGCGCTGTTTATTGTTAGGATAGAGTGAAAAATATACCATATGTGATTGTTGTGAGATTTTTATGCAACCTATTCATTGGCTGTGTAGATTACAATTTAATATACACTTCCTTTTCGGTCTGGTAATGCTTTGTATAGTATAGAATGTTCGAGAGATTGATCATGCAAGAACCTGAGAAAGACAGGAATAGAGCGGATAGGATCAGGGGTCCAATCATGGCATTTAGGGCTTTCAAATCAGTTCTGTCCTGTCTATCTTGTTTTACCAAAATCGCATAGGTCTGCAGGATTTGCACTGCTCTATGTGGAAGTTTGATAGAGCCATGGTAATATCCAGAACGGTCATACAGACTTGAGGGATATATGGCCCACAAGAATATGCCCATATTAAAGAGCACAGACGGAAAGTGAAAAAAAATCCAAAAGCATGGGGAGCACTATGCCCCTCTCTCCTTCCCATAAGGTACACCACAGCAGAATTAAATCATTACATTAGGTGGGGATAGAGAGGCATGTATACAGTCAGGCCCCCCTGGGGGGACAGCTATACCTTTAATTAGCCCACCTTAGGACCCAGGGGGAGGCACCAGTCCTATACAGGTGTGACAAGGGCGCTGACTTTGTACTCACCGCTAAGTGCAGGCATAGGGGCACATCAAGACCTAACCACTACATTTCCCTTTCCCCGCCGCCACGCCCCCTTGGGAGCCTAATCGCAAGATATCAAACTTAATTAAATACAGGCTTGGGGACGGGAGTAGGGGCCCATAGTGTGCTGGCGATAGAGGTGCATTGTAAGGGTTAGGAAGGCAAATGTGGGACAATATAGGGGGGAATAGGGAAATTACCCCCTCCCTCTCCAATCTCTCTCCATTCCTCCACCCCTAGCCCCATATACACAGTGCTATACGCCCCAGGTGGGAGGGGCCATAGAGAGGCAGAGGTGTCATCACGCCGGTGCTGCTACCAAGCGGCCAACAGAGACCTAACATCTCCAGGTATCCCATCATCCCTTTGGGTGTTGGCAAACAGTGCTTCCACCTGGTGGGCGACCCGCAAATTGATTAAGCCCGCTGTGGTAATGATACCTGTATGGCACCCAGGAGAGAGAGGGAGGGAGGAGGGGGACAGGGCCCTATACAAGGGAGTCAGGGGCTACAATAGGCAGTTAGGTATATATGTGTATAGCGCCACAAACACCTATATTGCCCCTAGTGACGGCTCTATAGGGTTGACAGGGGCCAGGAGTGACCCCACCCCCTCCCAAACCCAGCCCCACAAACATACCTCTTTTAAGCACGTCTTGATATCGAAATTCAAACCCAGACTGCGGGTTCATTCAGGACCCTACCCACACCCTCAATCAGCATAAAGACTGCTATATCAGCCCACCACCAACCTTCCCATCTCTACCCCAAACCCTGCCTAACTGTAGCTAAACCCTTGGAGGACAACATGAGGCCTCATGCGTTTACAATATCATAATTAACTAATGCAGCTGGTGTAATTTTGTTCATATCATGCTGACTGTTCAGAAGTGGATGGACCTCGAAATGATCAGAATGATGACTAAATGCAGCATCTGGACTTACTTGCCAGGGTGGCAGGAATGCATCATGGCAACAAAAGGGTGTAATGCAGCAAAGGGCTATAGAAGGTGTTTTCCTTGGAAGGGTCAGCGTCTCACCCTCTGACCTCCTCAAAAGCAGTATTTCACATCACCATAACACTATGGCACTAAGGTCAGGAAGCTGCTGACTAAGACCAGGAAGCCCCTGCATGAATATAAGGTCAGGGGGGCACTGACTATAAGGTTAGAAAGCCACTGACTAAGGTCGGGAAGCCACTGCTTTATGGGCAGTCAGTTTGCTTCACCTAGGAACATTTACTGCACTTGCTGTTATGTACACCTAGGATTTTCTATTGGTACTCGAGCCATGCACAATTCTTCGGTTGCATGATTCTATAATTGAATATGGCAACACCACAATATTATTTTTCGTAATAAAGGTTCTCCAGTCATGTAAATGACATGAAAACAATAGTACCTCCCTCATGCATATAACTTTAAGTTGTCATTATTATCAATAGCACTTATAATAATACATGTATTCAAATCTCTATAGGCCTTGCCGATGGTCTTGCAGCCTGGACCTCACAATGCAGACAGTACATCTGCCTCCTAAGGTGTTGTATTGTGCACAGTAGGACTTAGATTAAACTCGATGTGAGCTATACTAATCACAGTATGATACATCAGTCAATAGACACACCATCCAAACCCGCCGCCCCGACATGATCCACCCCTGAGGGCTGAGATCACAGCCGCCGCCAGGATCCAGGGCCTGCCCTGAGGGCCTGATCCCAGGCACAGCTTGGTTGGGTTACAGGTGTATAACCCTTTAAGGACCGCATAGTGCTTTAATGTGTTATATGCCCTTTGTGGCTATGGTGCATAAATGCAGCTCTGGTGAGTCCACTCGCCAAGGCAGCATTCATGCATTATGTCAACCATTTGGAAGTGGATCAGCCCTGTATTTATATAATATAGGGTCTGTGTGATGCGTGAATGCAGCCGTGGCGAGTAACTCACCAGGGCTGGATTCACGCATTATGCTGACTAAAGGGTACAATCTATTAAAGTACTATGCGGCACTTACAGGTGTATAAATGAGGGGTCAGGGTGTGTAGGTGTCCGGTAACACGCCGCACACAATTAAGACACCCACGGTGCGGTGGTTAAGGCTGCTGTGTGTGGGAGAACTATCCAGGCACCACAATGGAGGTTATCAGTAATCTATGATCCTTTCTGTTATTTTTTTAATATTTCATTAGGATGGTACACTAGTATACCAGTGTTATAGCGGTATAACGCTTTGATGCATTGAGGAATAGAGAAACAGACAGAGACAGAGACAGACAGAGACAGACAAGAGACAAAAAGTTAGGGGTAGAAACAAATAGAATATGAAGCAGTTATTGAGCCTGCTTTGTCCATTATAAGTCGTTGTATAATTGCACTTAAGCTAGTTCAATTGATATCATTAATCAAGCATTAGACTATTTCTCACAATGCAAACAAAAGATCCTTGTATTCAGAATACCTTTGAGTTTGGCTTAAGTGGGGCCTGGAATAAGTTATAACAGTGACATGGCAAAACAGAAGGTATGAAATAATACACCTCCTAAAACAAGTGAACCTTGACCATTATAGAGTCTATTTGCCCAGTCTGTCTCCAAGTCTAGATGGCTTCCCCCATACGTCCACCATTGTAGACATCCGCACGTGGACCACCCACTTTCTGTACCAAAGCCACTGACAGGTGACTGGGAAGTAGCCGTGTGGCTAAGGAAACATAAAGTTTGAGGATCAATCTGTAAAAAGAGGGGAACAAAGGGGGCTTTTACCGGCCCTATTACCAAGGTGTTAAGCTAGACACTTGGCAGGTTATAGGGTAGACTTGCTGAAGTGTCTATCTTAATTCCCCCATGATGCATGTATGTTTTTTAAATGGTGGACAGACTGGTGGTGGCTGAGGTAAAGATGAATTTTATAAGGCAAAGTCAATTGTCTACCAGAGGCCAACGCTCTCTGTCGCTGTCTGTCTCTCTGTCTCTTTCTCCCTCTCTGTGTGACCCTGTCTCTCTAGGTCTCTGTCTCCGTTCCCTACTCTCCTGTCTCTCTTATACTCTCCCCCATTTCTCTCCCTGGTGGGATAATTATGCGTTACCATAGACTTGAACACGTCTATGGCCGGACATATGGTACGTTGCAGTCCGTGTTAAATAGGATACATATCGTCCATACTGTCACCTCAAACCCTTCCCCCCGTATGTCTCCCCTCCCGGCCGTCCACTGCAATCCCTAAGGACCCATTCAGCGTGACTTCCACTCGTGAGTCGGGTCTATTTATTCGGTGGTATACATACAGTTAGTGCTCTGTAATTCCCAATGGTATGATTTCAGAATGAATTAGCCAATAAAATATTGACTTCCCATGTAGGGTTTATCTTGTTTATCCTGAATTTCCCTTTATTGAATTGCCAATATATTGGTATTTGAGGTGATTGTAGAAATAGCGTTTATAACAGGCATGGCACCACTTACATAAAACACAACTCTATTACTATATAGGTATTAGTTTACTATACATGCACTCTTCATAATTACACTATGTTTACTCCTTGTATAAAAATTCCGGTTTTACAGCCCACACACAATTACAAGACCCACTGATGTTTGTGACAGAACTATCCAAGCACCGCGTTCAGTGCAGGTTTTCAGTACTGCTCACTGTAAAAACTGTGTTTAACTTTGAACACCAAAAAAGCTAAACATGTTTAATCTGTGCACACTTAAGAAATCTAAACAGACATTTTGTATGTTAAACACATCATTTCTAAATGCCTAAACACTGAAGACATGCATGTGTTTAGACATTTAGAAAGTAAACACTTATGCAGATGGGTGTTTACTATTTAAACATATGCTTTCTTTGTGTTTAGGCTTTAACCCTTACAGGCCCAGAACTATTTGGCCAAAGTAAGATATCTGCAACATGATTAGTGCACTATAGGTGAATCTGCAACAGTTGAATTTAGATTTTTGACATAAGGTTCATATTACATTTCCTGAAAGCTGTTGCAATAACCTTTCTCGTGCTAGGCCCTTTTTTTGAAAAAAATGCAAATTTCGGTAACCATAGCAACCAGAAACATTCCATTTGTTTAAATTACCAAACTTTATACTAGATTGGTTGTAATTTGAGCCATGGTAAAACCCTCTATTCTGTTGACATGGCAACAATGAAATTCTAGTCTCACATCTCCAACATGGGAATAACATATAAGTTATTGAGCTCAGTTACATAGTTTGATTTACATTTCCCATATTGCATTAAAAAATGTATGATGAGAATCAGAATGAAAAATAGTGATATCATCATAGGGGAGAATACTCAGGCTCAGCCAGTGGCCAAACCTGAATTTGCAGATATTTATCATCATTTTCCTACATTAATTGCTCTAAAATTTTAAATATTGAGCTGATATCAAATACAAGCTCATGTATGAAATGCTGAGGTCAACCCGGAGACATTGGTATGTCTTACAGTGATACACACTCAATATTTATATATAGAACCATGTAGGACTTAAGATATGTGCAAAATACGCCATTTCACGCCATTTTACGCCACTGGGCCCCTAAGGGTTAAACATATATCTACCACCTGTTCAGCATTTAAACAATGAGAAGTTTAGATACCAAATCGTGCATGAAACACATTTTCTCTAGTATAGCAATCATATTACTCTCATTATTCCAATTAGCTTAGCAGTTTTTTTATAACCTATTGGACTGAAATTTTAATTCGAATTCCAAAGTACATATATCTCTCTATAGTTCAGAAAATCTGCAGAAATGATATAAGTATTCCAATTACAAGAAGAATTATAACCAGAAAAGTGGTAATTAATCGAGTGTAAACCCCTGGCTATATCAGAGGCACAGTTTATAAACAAGAAAATGTGGCTGATCATGTGTCTGTTTGTCATGATTGGTATAGTTGTTTAAACGCTTACCAAATACATTATAAGCATGCTAAACACTTTATCAGTTTAGACTTAAACACATCTAATCTAAACACCTAAACATGTTTAAGTGTTTAGATATTAAACACAATTTTATCCCACCAGGTAGCAGTTAAGTCATTGGATGGACTTTCCCCACCCATTTATAAGCTGATCTTTGAATAAACATACAAAAGCAAAACAAAGAATCACATCATTTGAGTGATTTAAATATGGGAACATATGGCTATTATTATAAAGAGAGTAATTTTATGATTTGGGGTTTAGACTATGTGCAGAAAAGCTATAATCACTAGGGACACCTGTTCTGTGGGATATAAGAAAGTATATAGCAATATTCTCTCCACCATTCTGTTGTACACATTTCACAGTTACTTAGTATTGACTCTATGTAACATATGTGATGACACTCTACAAAAGTGTTATAAAACAATATCTTTCTGAATATAAGATGATAGATTGGACTGATAATATATTCTAATATGCAAATTACGATCAACTTACCTTAACACCATGTAACTAAACACCTACCATGTCTAAATGCTATTTATCTAAATGCCTAATAATTCTAAACACTACAAATGTAAACACTCTTTAAATCTACACATTATATATCTAAACCCTTCCTTGGTCTAAACTCTATAATTGTAAACACCTACCAGATCTAAACACTTTGCACACTAAACATGTTTTATCTAAACATGTTTAGAATTAAACATGTTTAGATGGAAAAAGGTGTCTCAAAATGTGGGACAAGATAGTGTTTAGAAAAGTGTTTAGTCGCTAAACATGTGCATTTATCATCTAAACACTGTTTTTACAGTCATATTTTCTAGTCACTCATTTACTTCAAATGTGTAATCTTTGAATTGAATCAAAAGCTTACAGGAAGGATCAGAATAATCAGCCTCATTGTTGTTATCAAGGCAGTGTAGCTTAATACTACTATGCACACATTTTCATTTCGCAGAAATACGTGGGATGGTTGAAAGTGATAAGGAGCATCTCTTATCTCCTGCACTCAATCAATCACCCACCCACCCATACAGAGAGCAGTGCACGGGGTGGTGGGTATGTATATATATGGCATCCTCCAGGGTGGCAAGCAGAAGTGTTTACAAGCATCACAAAGCTGTCAGGATTCCCATTTATTTATATAAGGGAGCTGATCAATTTGAAAACAGAACATCAAATATTCAGGCAGACTAATTTGTTGTTATCATGAAGAAAGTACGGACATGGGGAAAATTGTGCAGAATTTGTCACTATTCAAGTCTGCGTTTTAAAAATTAATGAATTACTCTTTATGTTTCATACACAACTTGAGTTTTCCACGTGTACATTGTACTTGCAAAACAACCAATTAATAATTCAAGGAGAACTGTACAGAACTGGAGGATGTCTTTTGACTTAAGCCTATTGGAATATAGAGGCAGAAAAAAATAATGTACCTATTTTCGATTTGGTTACAAGCAATCAAAGTAATCTTACAAACTACAATTAGATTGTTTTCATTAATACTCCCGTCTCATTCTAATTTTCATTAAGACTATTCTACAAAACATGCAATTTCTAGCTAGCGCCCTTATACGCTCATCTGTCTGTTGGATCCCAGCTTGACAGACAAATTAACCCTTCCCCATAATTTAGAGCTTTACCCAGGTATCCGTACGAACTAGCTACCACCCCCCCCCCCTCCAAGATCGCCCTCACACAGCCGTGTACCCAGTGGCCGCAGTAATCCTTATCTTACCAATCCCTCACCTATCACTTCCGGTAATTGCGTGCGCATTCTCCGTCCACATTCGTAATTGCGCGCGCAGCTTCTTGATCACGTGTTCTATTAGCGCTCTCATCATGGCCGTCCTTCCGGCAGATACCGGAAGTGACATGCCCGCCCGCTATCGCAGCGCGCTCCGACGGCTTATCGCCAGGGCCTTGACCGCCGACGTCGGCGGGAATAATACGAAGAAAAATGACACAAGGGGGTAGCCATCTTGTTCCAATTTGCGCCTGCGCAGTGGAGAGGAGCGGGGGTAAGTGTAGGGGTATCGTGGAGACTGGTAGGATTGGGGGGGGGCTGAGTGATGGGGGAGGGAGGAGACTGGACGTGAGGGGGTGGAGGTTGGAGGTGAGGAAAGGTCATAAATAGCCGACTAGATAAATCGTGTACAGATCTTTGAGGGTAGAGGGCAATACGTTTAAGGTCCTCTTATAAATGGCCATGTTGATACAATATGTGACATTTGTATGAATCTGCAATGGATTTTGGCCCTCAATGTATTGCGAAAAATTTCAATGACTTTTATGGACGTCAGCATAACTTCAGGTGATTGAGACAGATGATTAATCGTACCATATACCATTGCTTTTGCAAATGGCCTTCTTGGATAAGGTTATACTAGAAAAATAATGCTTATGCATGTGCAGTTCTCTACTTTAAAGTATGGATGATGGAGGGCCGTAGCAAGCAGTTCAATGAAGGGGGGGGGCAAAATATATTTCTGATACCTTTTCACCCCTTTTTACTTGACCTCTTAGGTTGGGGGGGGGGGGGGAGGGGCATTTCTCTGGTCCAAGAAGCAGGTGTGCGTGACTATGCATTGTGGACGTCATTAATTTTGTGACGTCTACAGATATTTTGCGAACCCAAATGTCAACCTCAACAAGATTTATAAATGTTTTCTTTTGGTATAGCTATAAACCAATACACTGTAAAAAAGGTGCTTAGGTTTTAAACATGTTTAGGTCTAAACATGTTTAATGTCCAAACATAATACTAGGTTTGTGTCTTTGAATCCTTCTGTTTAGGAATTAAACACTTTTATTCTAAATAGTTAAATTGAATATGTTTAGATGTTTAGTATTTAAACATTATGAAACATTGGTGTTTAGGATGTAAACATGTAGTGTTTACATCATAGTAAATCAAACACATACTAGATGGCAGCTTTGTGGTTGACTGTAGTTTCTACAACAACTCAGATGTTATTGTGGATCTATAGGTGCTTAAATCTGAATTATTTAACTTAAATTGCATGGGATACAAAAGGATAATAATACACAATGCAGGATTCAAGGGTTGAATGCTATATCACTATGGTACACTATGATTACGACGCAATAAAGATACATCTGCTACACAGACACCTCTTTTAAGAACTCTATGAATGGATAAAGCATTATCTTCCCTGAATGTCTGTTGTATTGGCTCAAGGTTTTGTCTATGTTAAAGTAGAGGCCTATGTGAAATAGTGATGCACATATTGCCCTATTAAAGGGGGGGGGGGCTGCTAGAAGTCTCTTCAAGACACTATATGGAAATTAAATTATTTATTTATTTAAATATAAATATCTAAACAGAATAATAATCTACATCTCTAGGCACACCACTTTTATCCTTAGGCACTTCACAGATAAACACAAATATATGCTAAATTCATGAATGCTAAACACTTCATTGTCCTAAACACATTGCTTTATACACAGAAATGTCTAAGCACTGAGCTAAACATAGTTATTGGTCTAAACATGTTTAGGAACATATTGTGTGGACAAAAACGGGACAGGAATGTGTTTAGGATTGTGTTTAGGATCTAGACACCTTTTTTGCAGTGTACATTAAGAACGGGTGACTTTGCAGAGAAGTTGTTAATAAAGGTTTTGAACGTTTCTGGAGCGCAACTGACAAATATGTAAATAATAGCTATATTCAACTTCAAAATCCTGCATTATTAGGCCTATGTACCACAGATAATTGCTTTGTGAATCTCCTAATATGGAAATATTTTTAAATTTAGATTATAGAGATAATTTTATGAGCATTCTGCAAAATCAAACATGACCACAACTTTATCATGGAAAGTCACCACCTTACTTGTCTCGGGAGTCATCTGTTCAGGACCACTTTACTGGCATGAGCGCTGCTTTGAAGATCCTGAAAGCCATTTCCTTACTTCTTGTAACATTATACATAATTGGTGCAAACATTTTCCTATCTGTGACCTTTCATGACTCCTACCCCTATGAAACTCCAGTGGCTGAAGCCATGCCCCCCTGGCCATGTGATGGTGATGTTCATGTATCCTATTTGTCGGCCTCCTGGGTGGCCGCCGACCTTTGTGCCCCCTGGAGAACGATTAGGTTTTGGCGGCAATTGTAGGTACAGGAGGAGTGAGAGTCGTCTACAGAATCGTGTTCCCCCTGCCTTGTCAGAGGTTCTCCTGGGTGCTAATATCCACAGTGATCGAGGTCGGTACATGCGTACATGTATATTTGCAGTTTGAGATAAAACCTTCACATGTACATTGTACATACAGTTGGATTTTATGTATATTTGAAATCATATTAAAGCTGCTATTCACTCAGAATAGCACCTCTGACACCCAATAATATTTAGTTGTTACATCTGCAAACCCAATTCACACCCATAGCGCCAATCTATTATGTCTGAAATGTAACTTTCAATATTCGTCAGTCAACTCAATAATGAAGCCACTTTATGTCAATTTCCAGGTTTATCTAAATCAAATAATTCTAGAATCTTGATGCTTTCTGTCTACCATATTTCAAATCGCTGTTCATCTTTTCTTACCACTGTTTAATTAGTAAATCTACACACAGTTGCCAATCACTTAGAGCTATATACTTAGCTCATTCACGATTGCAGCACTGTGGAGTAGCTGCATGGCTAGTGTTGCAATCTATGCATCATGCAGGGGCTGTGGGGTAGATACAGTCTTGAAGGGCGAGCACCAATGCATCAATGCAGCAGCGGCGAGTTATCCATAATGACATTGATCAGGACGCATTGAGACACTCGTTATACCGTCATTAAAGGGTTAATCCCAATAATTGATTGTCCAAGACACACAACTTCACAGAGGGTTAAAGCAATTACAGAGAGAGTTTATTTGGGGAGACTATCATCCATGGCGCTGTCACTCAAACTTGAGGCTGGAATCCCCCTCCTTATGACGTCATAACGACCCAGACAGCCGCATCAATTAACCCCCAATTATCGCCCACAGTTTCAGATTCCTCTTCCCTGGGGGCGCCACAGTAGATGTGGCTTCCAGTGGCTTCTTATCTCATTGGACGGGGCAGTGCTCACGCCTCTGTTCGGTCTGCCTCTACAAGTAGGCACTGGTCCTTGGGCCTTGAACATGTACAACGTTGGACAACGCAATTATATAGCCAGGAGAGCTTGCGGACAAGATGAACCTTGGTGAAGCAATGACCGCCTCTATGGAAGTCACTGGGTTCAGGAAGCAATTTAGTAGCAATGTGTTCACTTACCAGAACACGACATGGCTATAACTTATCCAAACTGAATTCATTTTCTCTCACGTATTTTATTTTCACTTCCTGGAAATCTCATTGGCGAGTCCACCCTATGATATAATAAAATATTCCACAGTATTTGAATTTACATTCCCAAATAATGGAAGATCATATCTATCCAGTCCCTACCCCAAACATCAGATCTACCTGGCATTTAGATGAGTAACCCCACAGTCTTATCTGCTCATTGACTTCGGCAGTTGGCACAATCCCCTTCCAAGATAACAAGGGAGTGAGCAGTAACTCAAGCTGCTCCTGAAATCTTCATCAGAAAGACAGAGAGAGGATGGGGCCCGGGTGCAGAGATCACTGTAGGAATGTGGATGCTTGAGTTCTCACCATTCCCTAGTTAATGTATTCTTTACTCCTATCCCTGGTCACCACAGACACACAGAAGGGTCCAGAAAATACCCAGGAAATTTTGAGTTTGGTCAATGTTTTGTTAAATCAGCTAGACATCTTGGTATTTTCTGAAAATGTTGTTTTATACCTATTCTAAAATATGTATTGAGCAGCAACTACCCTTGATGCTATGATATTAGTGTGTACAGTCTTAATTGAATATGGGCATAATTCCTTTTCACGACTGTAGTACACCCTGGACCTTGCATACCGACAGTACCGCCTGGTGGGAAAAACACCAACTACTAGACTAATGTGCTCTTCTTCCCTGCATGCTGGGGAGACAGGCGGGAAGATACCCTGTTATCAGAGGCTGTGACAATTTGGTTTTGCTATCAGAGCTGCATGGTCGGTGGGCACAGGGCTGCATCATGTGTCTATAAAATCATGTATGTACAGCCATATTGATGAACACCAGCTGCAGGTGCTTAAGGATTTGTAACAAGTTCACACCATGGTAATAAGCTCTTGACCATTGGGAATTTTCCACAATGATGAATGCTATGCATTTTATTATCAGTAGCCTATGCGGACAGCAGAAGAGCTGTGGATAAAGAACCCACTCAGTCTCGTTTTCGAATATGTATATTACCGAATTCCGCTGATGCTTACATAATAAAATGAACAGTTCATTAATTTGAATATGTCTCTTTTTTTAAGCAGAAGTTTCCATATTCACCAAAGACCAACTTGCAAATATAATTGAAATGTTAAGTTCAGAATAAACAAGAAATAAAGACAGATCTGTAACATGTTGATTGTCCATTCTTTCTACGCAGGTTTTAGTCATGTAATTTAAAGATATGAAGGTAATGGGACATGTCAGAGATTTAGTTGCATGCCTTCAGCTTAATAAAGATCAAAGAACATCATCTTTATGTGGCACAACTGCAGCGGACACTGTGCATGATTTCATACCAGTTTAAGGCTGAGATAACAAGGTCTGGCACATCTAGTTATAGATACAGGAGGATAGATAGGGGACCCCACACTCACAGACACCTCCTGGGGGTGATAACAACCAGCCCTAGTTAAAGTGTGACAGATAGCCGGGTACAGGCAAACAGACAAGGCACATCCTGCACAGACCTCGTCTATAACAATGTGAAGGTCCTGATACAGCCACATTCACTGACACATACAACAGTCATGTTTCTAGGCACATTACGTTGTATGGGGACATTTAATCCACTCCACCCCTTGTAACTATTTCTCGTAAATTGACATATGCAAATATGTGTTGTTCCAGTACTGTATTGTCACAAAAACACCTGGCTGGCAACGTCTTTTTTCTTACATTTTTTACCATATCTAGTGGATTCTCAGCTAATAAAACAGTTTTGTCACCTGTTTCACAACCTTCCAAATGTAGATAAGGGTTTTGATTGTGATCCAGCCATTTCATGTCTGGTAGAATTACCATGTGATGTGGTTGCAGCAAAAAGAACAGTAGTAGTATGATCCTTCCACATGAAATCCTCGGGGCAAGTGTGTAATCATTATTTGCACTAACTAACGTTAGCTGCAGGGTCCTATCAAGTCATTCTTTTTGGGATCATCGTTGCCATAATGTTTAGAGTTTTGGGAAGGGAGTTTCTGAAATACAATCATCTATCAATGTTCGTATCGATTATATTGACTCCCCGGGATTGACCCCTGTTATCCCACTAGCTTCATGGATCGATAATAGTTTGGTTTTAAGGTTTTAAATTCTCAGAGGAAATGGCTGCGATGAGGGCTAGGCCTACAAACTAAACCATAATGACAGCCTACACTGGTAGGTGCATAGCAATGTCCAAGATAAGGTTGGGACAAGGTAGTTATGACCGACAGGCTACAAGTATACTAAGATGAATGATAGTTAGCTCCCCCACAGACACACAACATCTATAGCAGACATGCTGCCCACATAACCAGAAGTCACAGGCAGTAATAAGATACACCTTGTTCCCCATCCATCCACCAGGGGGCACCCCAGAGGGCGGTGACTCTCCCCCCAGAGGTGTGCTCTCCTCCCGGAGGTCCTGCCCTGTGTAGTGGAGCGTAGCATTCCGCCTGGCTGCCTCCTGATTGGCTGATAGGTGTTCCTCCAGGAAGTCTCCATGGGAACGTATACAGGGGGTGGCAGCACAGATGGGATATGTGTCATCGTCATCTTTCTTTGCTCAACTGGTATTTATTCTTAACTTTGCAACTCTTTCTGTTACCTTTGAAACTGATGCCCCCTGGCTCTGCTATTTCTCCAGCTCGTTCTCCGGTCGTCACACCTTACTCCTTTTATGAGACCCCCATCTTCCTTCCAGTCTACTTTCAAGCTGTTTCTTCACTTTCTTCCCTCAGATAACATTGATCCCACCAACATCTGCAATGCCACTATTCCTGCTATTAATTTTATAATCATGTATATATTTTTTCTTTATTCCTTCTAACCTCCTCTAAGCTGTACATTATTGTGTCAAACATTATTTATAAAGTCAGAATCAGGAAATATGCAATTGCTTCAACTCTGTTTAAGTCATCTTCTTTGGTCGCTTTGTCGTTGATGTTGTTTCCACTGCTTCTGTTGTAGTTGCCGCTATTGCCTCTGCTGTTGTAGTTGCTGCTGCTGCTGCAATTGCTGTTGGTACCACTTCTACCGCTGTTGCTGGTGTTGCATTTGCTTCAGTTGCTGCTGTTGCAGTTGCTCCTGGTGCTGTTACAGTTGTTGCATGCTGTCTTAACTTTGCTACCAGTTGCTGCTGTTGCTACATGTTATTCCTGCTGTTGCTGCACATGTTCTTGTTGCTGAACATGTTCTTGTTGCTGTACATGTTCTTGTTGCTGTACATGTTCAAGTTCATGTTCTTGTTGCTGTACATGTTCTTGTTGCTGTATATGTTTTTGTTGCTATACTCATGTTCTTGTTGCCGTGCATGTTCTTGTTGCTGTGCATGTTCTTGTTGTTGCGGATGTTCTTGTTGCTGCCGTTGGGCAATAGTGTCCTCTCGTGTTGTCTTTTGGCGATTATTTCCATATTTCCCTTTTTTTCCTTTTTCCATCCAACCCATCATGTTGAGGAGCAGTCTCCCCCTCCACACATACACACACACCTCCACCCCTTGCACCTGTTGTCTCTGCTCTAAGCAGCCCCTTGGCAGCGGGGTAATTCAGCCCAGTCATCCTTAGGTGTTCATTTCGAGCTTGGAGCACGCGTCTAGCCGGTCTCCATGGCAATTGATAGGCAGGGATGAAGGTCAGGGCTAGAGGGGTAATTAGTGAAATGTACAACAGGGGCGGGTGGCATTTAGAGCTCATCACCGGCAGCTGTTGTCTATATAACCAGCACGACAGGGGTAGAGGCTGGGGAATGGCGTCCATGGGGGTCTACTGTCCTGCTCACAATTTGTGAGAACTAAACTTAGGGGTGTGCAGGTATTTTTAAACCTCGATTTCAATTTGATATAAGGCCTAATTACTCAATTTCCGCCGCTTTCTGGTCTATATCTATTTGAAAATAGGGGATGTAGAATAAGAAGTGAAGCTCCCACATGCGAGGCAGGCGCTCCTTATAGAATGATGAATTATTATTTAGAATGAGCTTACCAAATTTGCATATTAAATCGTCTAGCAATGCTGAACTTTTGGAGGGTCAAGCACTACAGTTCAAGCATCGCTCCACTAGATCTATGATATTATGGAAAGAGAATCCAACATTGCAAGACTCTCCTGCAAATTGGGACTGCTAGACTTTTTCCCCGTTCATACGCCAAAACAGAAAGCTGGAAATCATGATATAATATAAAAATATACTGCGATGTAACCTTGTTTTCCCTTGGATGGTATTGGAAACGTGTGATATTATCATGTGCATTTTGTATAGTATAGATTATTATGAGTATTGCTTGGGAAAAAAGAAAAGAAATTGTGATACTACAGTGTAAGGGGAGGGGGCGACAGCAGTGAAACCATGACAAGACCAGGCAAGAGTTTGTCGTGGTCATTTCTTTATAATACGACTCCATGCTGACAAGGACATCTGTGAATTAAATCACTTCTACTTGCCGAAATGACCTTTTTCATGCCCCAGTTTATGTTTTACTCTGGGTTTTAAGGACCACTTCCCAAAGGTAAAACCCCTGCAGGTGTGAGTGAATTCACAAACAGATTGTTCCCTCAGCTTTCATATGGGGTCTAAAGACAGGAAGCCTTCAACAATTATCAAAACTCCACAGAGCAGGTGTTGAAAATGAAATTTATGACAATCAAAGAAATAGACCTTTTTCTCAGATCACATCAAGACATCCCGGAAGCAGACACAAAAGGCCTATAGATGGTTGTCAGTGTGGCCCTATGTAGGTAATCAAAATGGGCGACGCCAATGTCCGGCGGACGTAAGCGTACATAATTGTTTGTCAGATGTTGGGGTGAGAGCCGATTTATGAAGATGGCGCGGTGTGAGGTCGGGGACCCTGTATCCTATGGGGTATAGCATGAAGGGTATAGCAAACTGGGAAGGAGAGGGGGTGTAGGGATAGGGGGACATAGCTCCATGGCTCCCGGATCCATGGACTGAGATCAAAGGGTATAGCTATTTGTCTGTTTGTAATTGGTTTTATTATCCAGAATTAATGGGTATAGGCTAAAGATTGACTTATATATTATGATTGCCAAAAGAAAAGACTATTGCCAATAGTTATTTTTGTTCACCAGGTTCAAATGCAGAAGCCACTTGACCGAAGGTCTAGTATATCCTGCGCTTTCAATGTACCATTAGATTTTTGAAAATGGAAGACAAACTATACAGGTGGCCATCAGTTCAAACAGTGTAACACTTACAACAGTATCTTTCCAGATGAAACTTTTTACCTCACATACTTATGTTTGTCACTTATTGCTAGTCTCCAATTACTACTATAGATACTAATATATATCCCCTCTCCTCGCCCCCACCTTCTCTGCTTCTGTCTGCCTGTCTGTCTGTCGTGTTGTCTCCCTCTCTGTCTCTATCTAGATAATATATCTGTCCCTCCGTGTGTGCCTCTTAGCTAAGAGTTAGATAGAGTCATAGACAGAGAGACAGAGACAGGGACAGAGAGAGAAGAGATAGATCGACATGCAGACATACACAGATACAGATAGTGCAGGAGATTGATAGGTGAATTACCTACATGTGCATCAGCCATTATAACACACAGCAAAACAAATTGCAGACCTGATCAAGCCTCCATGGTATGCATCCCCGACAACGACAGCCAGGCCGCTGGGGAGAGAGACATATAGGAGTGAACTGAACTTCTGAGCTCCGTTAGCAGATATAAGACTGCTAAACACTCCGGACCACACACGCAGAAACTGAGAAACCCAAAGGTAAAAAGTGACAAAAATGTGACCAAGTGGTGGCGCCCACCCAGGAGTGAGGCGATACGCCGATTTGTACGGGAACAATGTGATGGTGGCTGGTGGGGGAGGAGAGGGGGAGGAGGGGTGTGGAGAGGGTGTGGGGTATCTGTCTTCATCTACATACTGAGAACAGGAGGTGTGAGGCATGATCTGGAGGAGGAGGAGGAGGGGGGGGTAAATGGAGGCAGGTATTATAGAGGGTATTAGGTGGCAATGGGCAGGCACCATGCAGGCTCACGTGTTAGGTTATACAAACGGCGTACAGGCTATACCTTTAAATTAAATAGGGGGTGGTAAAGTACACAACTATTATATTTGGTCGGACGAAACTTTCAGAGGAGGGGCAAGACAAAAGAAACAAAGGTATGACCGAGATAAAAAGATTTGTTTGCTAAAGACTGTGTCACGTATGCAGCCCTTCCCTTATCCCCCCTCCTCCTGCACACTCCTGTACAGATTGTCGTCGAAATATGACGGGGACGCGGAAGGCAAAGGCAATATGCATCGGACAGACAGTGCAACAGGACAATATAGAAAGAAGGACTGTATCATGATGAGGCAATGGCCGAGTGACAGGCAGAAGGCAGCAAGTGGTGCATTGGCAACGCGTGTGGCACAGACGGCCTGATATATGGCACGTGTGGCAGTAAAATACTCATGCAAAAAGATGTAGTCTGTTTTAGATGACAGGCTCCTCTCTAGATGATCATGTCAATTTGTCGAGCATCCCACCTATGTCGGCCCTCCATGACAGGCTGAAATGCCCCGGAAATACCTGAAATTCACAGTAAATTGACAGTATACATTTCAATGTATCTTGCACTCGCTAGACGTTTCTACTATTTCCCTGTGTTGATAAGGAACTATTATTATAGAGTTCTTGAAATTCTCACGTGCAACCTCGTATTGTTTTATCCTTTAAAATGGTTAAGTTCATCACGTAGATTATGAGAGTCGTGTACTCAATTTGGACTTGGTGGGGAAACCTATGCAGGCGGTCAAACTTGAGATAAAAGCTCCTGTCCTATATGTATTACTCAACTTGCAACCACAAGTCCTTAGTTTTTCCTTCAGTTATTTTGATAAATGTGCGGATGTACAATTCCAATTGAAAGAAAAGGGCTTAGATTTTCATTTTAAACAAACCTACAGTATGCTATCGACATATGCAAGAAAAGAAATAATAATATCTGTAAATAGCATAAAGGTCCCTAGCATATCAGAATTATTGTTATGCACATCACCATGTAGAAAATATTCTTTTTTTTTATTAAATACATTTAATATAATATCAACCTCGAAAGTCTCCAAAATCACTTACCCTTTCACTGAACAATGATTCAACTCTTCAGATCCAATTCCATTTCTACTTGAGAGATATACCAGAATCCATTTACAAACTAGTTGTGGGTTCATCTTGGGCTATTAACCAGTAAATGGCCATTCAAAGTAGCCCACTTCTAAAGGCACCACACAAACAGACAAGTCATCTCAGCCCTGTCTCCCTCCTCTCCCTACCTACCCCTCTTCCTACCAGTATCTGACATGAGAAATCTTCATTCCTTGTCCACAGAGTCCATCCAAAGTGTCAAGTCTGAGGATACAGTTTCAATGGTTTCAAAGGTCCCAGTGGACTCCTCTTCTCCACTATAGAGACTTCTCCTTAGGGTCAGACAGGTCAATGGGGCCAGCAAAATGTGCGTTTATAACATGGTCAGGGGAAACATAGGTAAGATTTATTCATTATTAGTTGTGATTTTCTGCATGGGATGCATGTAGGGTTTTGCAGTGGTACCAATGCCTTTCAGTACTGTTTCACTTTCATGGTAATTTTGAACAAACCTCTCTCGAAATATTTTAACTGCATTTGATATCTTGTCAATGAAGGTTGGGTGTACAAAGTATAGTTAGGTTAGCTGAAACCTACATTATGTCTGGTTCGTTTGGCCTGATGTTGTGACCCTATAGAGGAGAAGTCATGACTGGACGCTGAGTAAATGACAGGGTACTTGCTGGTGCCGCCGACAGGGGCACAATGGAAGCAGACGACACCTGGAATATGGGCGGGAGTCATAGAACGTGAAAAGGTATACATTGTACATACATGCACCCTCAGAAAAGTGAGCGTCACTGTCGCCAAAAGCACTCTCACCTGAAAGTCTGGCACTGCCTGGCTTTCAGGTGATAGTGCTTTCGGTGACAGTGACGCTCATTTTTCTGAGGGTGTAGACAAATGCAAACGCCCATTGATACCGTCTCTGCCGTATTTCACGAGTGGGGGTTAGGGGCCATATTCTTTGAAGCCGCCTTTTCCAAGCCCATTGAATATAGCCACATTGTATTCAATGGGGGGGGGGGGTCATTGAATAATGCCCTTCCTATAGTTAAGCATAGTAAGTCTTGTATTTAAAAACAATAGGTGATGATACTCTGCCTTTATCTGGAAAATTTCAAAAATCAGAAAGTATGTGTTGCTTAACTGAGATCATGTTTGTTTGCATATATGATACGAAATGATTGTGTATTATCGCCCAGGATAGGACAGGATTATCACCTCAACTATATAAATATGAAAGATATAACCTTAGAAATGGCTTTAAAATGCTGAAAAATATTTGTTCTCCTTGTGTGTGTCCAGGTATCCTGAAACACATGTTATGATGTAAAGCCCCGGGGGGGCACTCAGATCTGAAATGACTACCCACCTCCAAACACCCCACCGAAGCGGTAGCGGTGAATCAAAAAATTAGGGGGCGGTGACTCTACGTACCCTCATAAATAGGGGGCGGTAACTCTAGAGGAGGGGTCAGCCATTGGGTCTCAGTAACATATGAATGATAACATGTTAAGAAAACAGTTATTATCCATGTCTAATGCACTGATTGCATCAGGAAATACAGATAGTGTTACAGGGATACCTAAAATAACAGGGACGGTGACTTATATGTGAGGAAGCAGGGGGCGGTCTTTTGTATTTATGAGGGGCGGTGGTTTGGCGGCCCCTGTTTTTAGGCAGGCGGTAGTTTTGCAGTCAGCAGGTACTGTCATAGAGTGAGTGCCCCCCCCCCCCCCCCGGTGTAAAGCTCTTCTGTCAAACTGCATGATGGTAGCAGTGTAGACCACAGACGTCCAGCGGCGGTGGATGGGTAGCAAACAAAGATGGCGGCGGGTGTGGACAGCTGGGTCTGGTTGCCGGTAGGTGTGGGTGGAATGTCGTCTGCTGAGAACTCTGTCAGTTATCTATCTTTATTTTGGCGGGAAATTTGATCTGTGCGTCCTGGTGGTGGTGTGAAGGCGACGGATAGAGTTCTAACTGTTTCTGTGGTGAATGACCCCCCCCCCCTCCCCACAAGCTCCCCTCCCACAACACACACACCTCACAGCTTTGAATATCTTCATAGTCTCATTCATCCAATTTTCTACTTTCGCAACTCTTAATCGGGATTTTAGGCTTTATCATAACCCACCTATTTTCTCCCTCTGACTTAAATGTATTTACGTGCTTAACATGTATATGTACATGTTTAGGGTTTTCAACATATTGGGTAATTCAGTCTGTTCTGGGACTTTCCTACTTTCCCATGCCAACCTCTATATTCAACCGTAGCCTGCAATATCTAAACTGCACACAGAAAACTATTCAAATACTTGCCGAAGTCGGCATAAATGGCCACCTCGTCTGACAGTCACATACACCATTTCATTCATTCAAAATATAAGTATACGTTTCCCTGCTGTCACTGGTATCCTGTCAATACGTCTTGGAACTACTGACTCATATAGTTGCAGTCAAAATACATTCAACAAAAACACCCACCCCCTAAACACCACATATGGCCTTTGACCTGAACCTCCAAACATTCGGTGCAGTATTAGGCAGTTATTAGGATAAATGACAGAGGAGATCGTATTATGCAAATTGGTCATTGAGTGCCCGTATCAGCCCCTAGCCCATCACCTTCCCAGTCTTACTGTCCTTTCATCTCCACAACCCTTATGGTCATCTCACCTAGGTTAACCCTTTAAGGGCCGTATAGTGCTTTAATGTGCTATGTCATTTGTTGCCCTGTAGGATGCAATTGTCGATCCTTCCGGTGTGTATCAACACCCTTGGGTTGGCATGAAGCACTCATCATCGCGATGAAGGGCATACTGCAATTACTTCACAGTAGTACGATGTGCTGTGCTGAAATGGCCATAGGTAGGTTAAACATTTAGGTCTCACCTCTCACCTTAATTTCCACCAATGGGTCTCATACATATACACAGTGTCATTTCTAATTCGCTCTTTTAGTGCAAAGAAACCACCTATTAAATTCCTGCATAAAGCACTGGGTTGATGGACACTTCACCCTATTATCGCCCACCCTATCTGGGCTCTGAAGTTGAGGCCTGCCGCCTGTGGGACTATATCAGTGTGTGGACTGGAGACTGACACACGACAGATCTGATCTGCATAGAAGAGGGGGAAGCCAGGTATAAAGGCTGAGAGAAGACTGATAGGAAGGTGGAATGTGCGCCAAGTTGGGGGACCTCAGATATGCTCTTTTACAGAAGTCTATCTCTATAATAGGTCTATCTATACTATTATTTCGTTTGAGAATAAATTGAAGGTGTTTGATAAATTGAAGGTGTTTTGCCAAAGACCTAGATACAGGATGTTGTGTTTAGGTAACATAGCCATAAAAGTAGGGTAGGGATGTCATTATTTTTTAGATTATTTTTTACAGTCTTTAATAACTTGATAGATTTAGTACAATTTGTAGATACATTGCAATTTTTGGCCGAGAAAAACATGATGTTCATGCAACGACCCGCGCCTCATATCGTCCAGTCGGGCAGATTTTCTGATCTGACATTTGACCTGAGCCACACGTTGTATTTGGACTCTTACTGTTTTAGTGAAATGTGGAAGACATAGTTTATTGTACATATGAAAATGTTATGATGAATCGATTCGTGAGCTCTTAATGCCGGGGGTGCCTGTACATGTGGGAACCCAAGTGTGGTAAACCAGTGACAAGTATGTAAGAAATGAAGCTCAAGATGGAAAAGCCACAGGTGGGGGTGGAGAGGATGGACAGACGGGAGAAATACTATAACCACTGCTGCCTAAAAACTGGGAGATAAGGGCCACAGACTGGACGAACGGGACTCACCGAAGGAGGAGGAACCTTACCGCTAACACCGATGACCCCCTCAAAGGGTACCTCAAAGGGGTGCCGCGTGTAGCATGTCCTCCCTGATGACACCCCCCCCCCCCCCAACACACACACCTCCAGAACCCAGCCCACCTCGGTCCTTAAAGCACCCCCACCCTATCACATACACTCTCCCTAACCCGCCACAAAAACACTGATAACTCCCCCAAAAGACATTACCCTATGAGGCTTGGCTTCTGTCGCCCGCCGCAGACTCGTCGCCCACTCCTCCCGGACCGGCGGCTTTTATGTGGGCTCCCACCCTACAATCTCCGCCGTCACTCCCCGCCCACCGGCGTGTGATCTGCGCAGGCGCGGCCACGCCCCCCTGGCCCGGCGTCGGCGGTTAATTGAATCAAATGTGGAGCATTGTGATATGGTAATTAGGGAGGGTGGGAGGGGGGAGGGGAAGGGTGTAATCACAGAGGGTGGGGAGTAATCTGTATCAATTTAATGAAGGCCATGTGGCTATGGTCAGGAGGATGGGTGCGCTATGGTTGGCAGATCACAGGGGGTGGGATGGGGTGCTGGGTGGGGGTGGCTCTCATTCCTATATAGTGAGGGTATATGTATGTGGAATGTGTTTGAGATGGTTTAGGCATTGGAGAGATCATAGAAGGGGGGGGGGGGCTTCTTCCACCCCTATATATATTTAAAGATGCATAGGTTAATCGAAATGGATTGAGAAACCCTATTGTACATACTGGTACTCGTGCTAATCAAGCAACGCGTCTTGCTGCCCTTCAACACTTTATTCTTGTAAATGTATTGTCTACCTGCTTGATATTATGTTTTACTAGTACATGTATATGAGGTCGAAAACCTCAACTGGATTTGATTCTTCAGTGCAATATATTAGACAGCCCTCCCATTTCCGCTTGTCATGTTATTATTAGTGTAGCCTGTCCCCATGCACACATAGTCCTTGCACAGTGTTGACGTTAAGACGACCCCGCCCTTACCTTAAGGTCTGCATCCCTGTACTAGGGTAGGGATGATCCAGCAGTTAAACACAACGATTGCCTGTTTCCCGTCACTTTCTGCCTATAAACCTGTCCGCCACCATATGACAACCACTTACCAATCGTTAACCCTTTGGGTGCAGCATAGTGTAGGGACTAAATTTGTGTGACATATATATATCAGATGCCGCGCGTTGATGCATCATGGCGACAAATGGACATGAAACCTTGAGGCACCATGCTCCATATGAAGGGTTAAGATCCGTCTTCCCACGTGTAGGGCCTAATCATATGTTTCACCGTGCATGAGCTATTTGGTCCACAGAAAAAGAGTCCTACTTCATATATACCCCAAGCCATCTGCATGTTATCGTTCTGTGATACTGTGCGTTTGTGTATATAGCACAACCTGATTTGTTTTTTATCCTTTCCAAGTTTGTACTGAAACTTCATAATCAATTAAAACATAGACTGCTTTGGTCTAGACCGAGCTTGACCAAGCCTGTGATTATGGAATTCTATGATTTACAACTGGACAAACTCCCAAATACAATGTCCCTCATGCAAGGAAGCCAACTCGAAAATGAAGCCATGCAGTGCAGGAAGCCAGCCTTTACATATTAAAACACATACCCTGGTATGGTTAGCCTATCCTCACTCTCCACCCCGGGGGGGGCAGTCAGTATAGGAATGGGTACCAACTGCGGTAACCACCCCGAAGAGCTGTCGCTGTGCGCGCGTCGGAGCGAGAAAAAAGGGGGGCTGTTAATCATAGAAAAGTAAAAAAACTAGGGGCTGTCAACGACTGGAAAGTACAGAATCAGGGGCTGTGACACTTGAAATAAAGATAATGAACCCTTAAATCTCATACATGACTCCAAAATAACCTCACGTTGAATGGAAGAGGCCTCTTAACAGTGGGCTGTCATCTGATCTCTTAGAAAATAGGGGGCTGTAAAAATAATACACATTTTCAAGGGGCTGTCAAATGACCAAATAGGGGGGCTGTAGTTTCGCAGTTGGTACCTAGCATCAAAGAGTGACTGCCCCCCCCCCCGGGCTCTCCACACACCCTGAAGCTGTGTGTTTATAAGGAGTACTCAGTAACAAACTACCCCTCCCCCCCATCCTTACCTCACGCCGTCAGTTTACAGACAGCAGTCCCCTCGGCCCTGCTCGTGAGTGACAGGCATTGTGCATGGTGAACCAACAAACCTACTCTCCTGGGGCTCAGCTTACAACCAGCCCCTGTGTTCTTATACCATATGTCTCTATCAGTGTAACCCTGGAGGAGCAGGCCTTATACAAGTTATGGGTGGATGGTGTCTGTGTAAGGCCTCAAAAGTTGTGTTTCACTAAATTTGAAAAACATGATTAAGCCTTAATTTCCGCTTTTAACTATTAAATGATTGCTTGACGTTGCCGCAAGGTTTGAATTGTATTAGTCGCCATGATGCACGAATACAATACTGTGCTGGCGCATCGTTTCGATAGTTCATATTGCATCAACCTGTAGCTTGGGTATCAGCGAGTAACTCGCCATTCACGAGTAATGACAACAAATGGGCGTATCACATTAAAGAGTTATTCATAAGTGAGTATCTTCATATTCAGATCTAAATCTAAAAGGAAAACTTCCATTGCTCAATCCCCACTTAAAGTTTGATATCAACCAAAATGAAAACCACTTCTGTAATTTTAAACGAGAAAGAAATTTGAGGTGGGTCCTGTTTAGGTGAGCAAAGTCAGGTTACTTGAAGCATAACTTATTTCCTTTTGGCCTAAAGAATCAGCTGGGTGTGTATGGAGGGGGAGGGGTGGCTGCTTGTGGCTTGGGGTGTTGGATAGAGAGTGTTTGTGGTGGCAAATGTGCCCCAAAATAAGGCTATCAATGAAGTACATTCTTTGCATATATTCCTAATAGAATGCATCCATAGGGTGACCTGCTTCACTGTCTCTTTGACATAGATCAACATCACATTGCAATGTGTTTAAGTGCATTACTTATTCAAAAGCGTATTCATTGAGGTCCCCCATTAGGCCGTTTTATTCTGATAACTTGGATTACGGATCTGCCCCCCAAAATATTTGCTCTGAGTGCCCGTAATCCAGTTATCAAAAAAAGGTGGCCTTAGAACACTACCACATACATGATGATGATGAGCTACGTAGTTTGGCCGGTATATAATGTTATTTCTTTGAAGTATTCAGTTTGAATACAGTGCAAAGGGAGGAATACACTTTTATTCCCATGAAACATGTCACTTTCAATAAGATAAGCCAGAATAATCTTTTCTAATAAGAACTAGTAACAAAAACGCTGGAGTTGAGGTTGCTACATTTATAGTTTATTTAACAACATCCAGTAGTAGACTGTAAAGTAGTACTAATTCTGTACATTATAATTATATATATGGTTGTATTTGATGTATAAAATGTATTTACAATGAAGTAACTTTGGTCAGATCTCAAACCACTTAACCATTACAATAAGTATGACAGTAGTATTAAGTGTTGATTTACAGTGCTCATTCCCAACTAGGGGAAAAAAGAACATTCCCTGTACAATGGTTCTTGTATGCCGATCAATTATTATCATAAAAAGACCATCTCCGGAATCTGAATTGCAAAGTTCTAGTTTGTAAAACAAATGGCATATGCCAGTATACTACTTAATTATACATGTCTATTTTTATATACATTTGAGTATAGCAAAACCTGCCATTGAGCGGCAAAACTTGCCTTTTGGTGAAACTGAATATAATATTACATTAATGTAAATCTACCAGTATAATCACTTACTAACTGATATTTTACACTGGCATAGATGAGTATCAAATATTACCCTTGTGAAAATACGTTTTGATTCATGTGTATTTACAGGATGAATGGCTTAGGCAACTTTACTATAGAAGGAGGCAAGTATTAAAGTGGGAAAAGTAGAGCAGAAAGTCTTCATATAAGGCCACAAAAAGTGTGTTTCAGGTAAACATGGCCAGGAAATAAGGTTGACTTATTTTCTCTTCACGTTAGCTTTTGAACGGGAGAGATTTTCTCTGTGGTATATGTCTGGACACAGAAGAATGCTACAAATTCAATAAAAGTTATTTTTCAAATTGCAAGTTGCATAACAAGATTGGCCCTGTTTGGTCTGGTGACCTGAAACACACGTTTTAGTTCAGTTTAGGCCTATAAATCAATACATAGAAAGATGTCTTAAGAGCTACCTCCTTAGTTGAAGTGAATACACAGAAACAGGGGGAGGGCACACTACAGAGCCACCTGTTGCTTGTGCCATTGTTCATTTTCTAATGTCATCCTTGTTTGAGATCCAAGGGAAAATAATGTACATCATTTTGATTTACAAGTATTAGCCTTTTACTTATAAATAGATGAAATATGGCTGACAGGCATCCTTAAGTCTCGTATACTTGTATATGTTATTGTATCTTCTCGGCCACCAGCCTTAAAACATACATCAGTGTGTACACGTGTGACAGTCAGTAGGACTGTGTTTGCAGTTCTATGAGACAGGTTTCCACAGGGGGGAAAAATCATTTCTGACCCATTTAAAAGCAGTCTTATTATACCCAAGTCCATAGTAAATGGGGGCTATACATAAGTGTATGCCATCAATATTGACACATGTGAAATATAGAACAAAGGCTGTCCTGGATATTTTCAAATATGGCCTTCATTGCTTGCAGGAACATGCGCTCATCGTTGGGCGCTGAGGCTTTTGATACCACAAGAGAATCGCACAAGGTACTGCATACAAGAAGTGATGTTATCTCAGATTAAGAGTTTATGTGCCATTTGCTTTTGCTTGGATGCTAATAAATACTACCATTTCACATTTCGGAGTCAGATTCTTTGCACATGTTGTTCATGGAGAACGTCAGGCTCCCAGTGAAGAAGCCTCAGAGTTGATGATGCATGGGTGCAGAATGTCTAACAGGGCAGGGTTCAGAATCTCTCTGCTGTCTTCCTATATAGCCCTGGACCCTTGGCTGACAGGTTGCAAACCACTCATTTCAAGCCATAATGCTTAGCTAAAGGCTTAATTCTGGACTGTTCAGGGGCCTTTAGCCTCAAGGCTTATGAATGCTTCATAACAGAAGCTGGAGTGGCCTACCTGCTGACTCATCCTGTACTGCATCAGTCTTTTTACAGAAGTGTACAGGGTCGAGTCAGCAATTTTACCAGAAGATGTGTGGACACCTGTCCAGCAAGCCATTTGCCTTTCCCAGAGCCATTGCAGTTGCAGCCACATCCCAACTCACAAGCAGCCATCCGGTCGCTGTCATCATCCAGAAGCCAGGGGCCAGAAGCCAGTATCAGGCAGGATCCCGACTCATGAGCTCTTGCCTGGACTGCCACACGCAGACTCACTGCCCGTGTCGTCATTCACGGGCACCGTGGAGTGGTTGTACAGCCCCTGGGCCATCAGCTGGATGGCCAGCCCGTTCCTGACCCCCGTCGCCTTCTTCATCTTAGCTCTCTTGTTCTGGAACCAGATCTTGATCTGCGACTCGTTGAGGCCCAGCTCCTTGGCGAGGTCCTGGCGGCGGGTTTCAGTGAGGTAGCGGTTGTCGTCGAACTCACGCTTGAGTCTGGCGAGCTGCTCGTTTGTGAAGGCGGTCCTGGGGCGTTTCTCCACTGGTAGCTTCTCCTTCTCCTTCTTACTGCTCGGTTTACGTGCCCTGGGTCCTGGGGAAGAGAAAGGATGGGGACATGGTTAGATTGTGAACAATTTGATAACGCAAGGTATTCAGGGTATTGTTATGGTTGATATTGGCAATCTCTCTTGTGTTATTATGCAATGGTTGATCATAGGAATCAATCATATAGATACATATAAGCGATACAGTTGTACAATATTGACAATATTGCATTAAAATGTCGGGATGACAATATGAAATGCTAACCTTACAGTTTTCTCGTATCACATTTATAATATATCATTATTTTTGATTTTGTATTTGCTATTGCTGTTGTTGTTTTGTTTGTGTTTTGGTGCCGTTTTGTGTAATATTTTGTCTCAGTGTCCATATTATGTGTATTCAATGTGGCATCTAAAAATATGTAGCTCCTACTGTCGCGTCAAAAGGAGTTATGTTTCTCTCATCAATAAAACAATTAACCCTAAGCAGCTCTAGGCAGCCCTGAGCAGCTCACCCGAGCAGCTCCTCATTAAACATTAGTCTGTGTTCTCTGAGGGGTGAAGATAGAGCAGGGATAAGAACCCCTCTAATCTATACCCACCCCACCCCCTCCCTCACCCCCTATCACCAACTCACCCGCCCCCTACCGCTGGCTCACCAGGCCAAGCCAAACAGCAGGACGGATTGTGGGTATATGGAAGTGACATCAAGAGGGAGGACTAATTGCCGACACGGCTTGATTAAGAAAGCAACCTCTAGGGTGCCTCGATTGATTTTCCAGGGTCATGATCTCAAACAGAACATTATAAAAAGCCGTTGGGGAGAAGCACTTTTTTCCTTGTGGTTGAGCTCTACGCAGGTTTTGTTTGATGTTTATATGATGTACTGTACGTAATGGGGGTAAATTATAATGCATGATAAAAGCAGTAACAAAAATATAAGTCTATCTTTCCTACACCATTGTCCTGAATATGGTACCATCTGATTAATAGTCAAAGCACAAAGTACTGTCAGTTTACACGTTTCTAAATTATGTGGGCACCATGTCCTGGCAGTTATTAGAAACATCATCCACATATCTCACTAAAATATACATATATAAACATACATCCGACATCCCTCCAGGTGTCTGGCACCCTGTAGTGTTAATGAGCAGCTAACCACCCAGTAATCACCCCATAGTGAGCAGGGTGCGTCTCTGATACAGCCTGCCCTTCATCTAGGCACACCTCATACACACCCAGCCACGCCCAGCCACACCCCATGCTCTTATCTCCACCCCCACCCCCCTCAATCTACACACACAGCACTGCCTCCTGCCTCCTCCAGGGTCGTCTTGTCTGTCCATATCAGCCCCGTTCTGTGTCGGCGCCCACTAATAAGGACCCATCACCATACCTCATATGGAGAGCTAGGGCTGGTCCTGCCTCTTTATAGGTTGGTGGGTGGGTGTGTGGGTGTGGGCGGGGAGCTTGGTTATCAGTTCATACTCATAGATCTACCCCAGACGTCCAAATCCCATAATATAAGCCGAAGACCGCGTCGTGGTGCCACATTGGGAGGAGCTTATCAGCAGTGTCATTTAGGTTGATGGGATGTGAATTCCTAGTAAATGGTAATCGTCTCTGAGCGATATGATTAATTTCCTCATACCACACCATCCATTGTATGTGTCATATATATCGATCTCTCAACTCATCGCCTATCATTGTAGGTCTATGCAGCACAGACAAACCGATGCAATTGGTTTGTTTGTTCTGCACCTAAATAACCATATACCTAACTGAGAGGATGATGCAGATTCGCACAGACAACAACACTTAATAAACATAATTTTGACAGCTATATGAGATTGTGTGTTATCTTTGTCTTGTAGCCCTGTCGTCATCCTCCCACCTGCTGGTGTGCTTTATGGCCGGCAGATGGCGGTAAGGGTTGTGTAACTGATCCAGTATAGGCAGACAGTGTCAGCCCTCCCTCCTACCCTTTCACCCTATAATATGTTGTCACGATGCATGATTCGCCAGGGCGGCAATCATATGATCATGCATCATACCAACCCTTCGTGAGTGTCAGCATGATCCTTGAAAGCAACATTTGCGAGGCACTCGCCATGCCTGCATTCACCAATGCATCATGACGACAACGGAGATAATGCATCAAAGTACGACTAGTATAGTAGAAGGTCCTTAAAGGATTTAAACCTCTTTCACAGCACACCGTGGGCCCCAGCAGGCTCATGTTCCGGACGGACGGCGATGTGCCGGGAGCCAACCCACCTCTGACGGACCCCGACCGAGCACGGACGGCCTCTGCAGGCAGGGGGTGGAGGAAAGCAATGCTTGGGAGTTTTAACATCGACAGTGGTTGGGAAATGATATCAAAACTACATGAGGCTTGAATATACGTTATGAGGTCGGTACGAAGGGAGAAATCAGTTGACATATATGAGGAGGGAAAGGACGGGACAAAGAGACAGTGAAACAGTGATTCAAAATGGGACAGGGATATAGATTGTGTGGATGTGTGTGGACGGGGGGTATAATTCTATCCGATATATCTTTTTAAACATGAAGGGGGCTTGATACATCAGTTTCGGTACAGTTAGCATACAAATTATGCTGTAGGAAGAAATTGCAGGCACCAGTCATGAACCATGATTATAAATGTTGGAACCGGTAACAAAAATGCATGGTTTGTATCAGTGGCCTTTCCCTGTAACATATCACGTTATACTATCAATATCAAAGGACACCAGAGGGATCCCCTTGTCTGTCAGAGAAATAAGGATACAATTAACCATACCAATGGTCAGGGTGACAGGAGCAGTGACATGTTGACAAACCTCCAGGGCATGGACACACCTCTCCTCCAGGGTCACACTGGTCCCATCAGTACTCTACTCAGCAGACCGGGTACAACTGAACTCTGTGATCACTCCAGGGTGAAATCATCCTCACGACCACCCTACACCTCTCCTCCAGGGGGCTACAACAAGACTCTCACAGGGAGTCCATGTATAGGGTAAAGTCTGCTTTTTGTGATTTGGCTATAGTCACATTGTTGTTGAAAGGAACCAATTGTGTGTTTGATGCTTAATAGCAGTATATACCTGAGGCTAATCGAGCCTCTTTTCATTAGAAAAGAAAGATTTATTTCAGGTAAAATGGTAATTTTACGGTAAATACAAAGGGGAATGTCAGTCAATTCTTTCTCATAAAATATTTCTTTTATAGTGATAAGTCCCTTTGAGCCATATGAAGCTATATGAGACCTCTTCTGTCCTTGTTATGGACATTGATACCATTGTGGTAGTTGTGCTAGTACCACCCAAGGTAATTTCCTCTCTCGTGCAAAATAAATCTGTCTATCAAGACAGCCTTTGAGGGCCTTGCCAAAAACTGGGAGATGAAGTATTATACCTAGGACAGGGGACCCACCCATGAGTGCCAATTTACCCTTCAACAACAAGTGGTTCCACTTTACCCCTCTGATACCCACCCACCCTTGCCCTTACCCTGTGTCCGATACCCTGGTCTCATCTCACGGTTGGGTGCTGCAGGGTGGGCTCTTATCTTAGATAGGCCAGTAGCAGCATGGTACAGCTATCATATTTGGTCACGAAGCTGAAGATAAGTTTCAACTCCCAGACCCAGTCAAAGACTCTAACCCCACCCAGGCTCCACCCCTTCCACCATACCTCAGACCATTAAGAAGAGTTTGATTCAGCTAACCCAAAAACTGATTAATAATTACTCGAAATCGATGATTTTGGGGCACCAAGTGCAATACCAAGACACCATTCGCGTTTGATTTCTCTCTTTATGTGTCACCTGAATCAAAGTTTATCTTGTGGCCTGACTATCCTTCTTGGACCTTGCTCCTATCATTCAGCCCCCAGCGGACCCGGAGTGGTGACGTGCTGACGTCGTTCCCACGTCGTTTAGTTCCCACGACGGCCGTTGGGGGGCGCGTCGGTTCCTCCTGCGTGCCCGTCACCGCTGAGTGCTCCGTGCCATGTGTGTGTGGGGGGAAGCAGGTGTGGGTGGGGGGGGGGGGGGTGTTTGCGGAGGGGGGGGGGGGGTGAAACAGTTTCATCTCAGGGTTTCATACATTGATACAATGATATTTATTGAAGCACTTTGGATGGGTTTCTCTGCTTAGAAATCACACGTTCTCCGGATACTCTAACTAGTACCTCGCTGTATCGTGTAGATGATTTAAACAACCATCAGACGTGATAGTGCATATAATTATGCTCTCACTTGAGGATGAGCTATTCTATTAATTATCTGATCACAGTAACTGCTTATAGCATACCACTATGTAGTAATAAGTAATACATCATTGGGAGCAATAACATCAAATGACATTATTGAATATTAGATATGGTTTAAATACCATACAATAGCATTTAACTTCGAACATTTTGGGAAATTCCAACTAGGCCTATGATAAAATTGATACAGCATAAACCAAACTGTCCCTGCCAAATGACGCATTCTCACTGTTTCCACACAAAACGGTCGAGGATTTATCTCCTTGTCGGCAACATGAGTCGACTTGTCATTAGGCCACCCTGCACCCCGCGCCCCCTACCACCAAGAAGCACCAAGAACATAGAATAGCGGCTAACAGCCCCGTGACGCCGACATGCCACAGACAAAGTCTCTTAATTCACTCTCTAATGCTCTTATTTATTTCTATTTATCCCCTTTGGTGGTTCCCACAACTTGAGACATGAGCACAGCTTGACTCCCAGTGACAAATTCGTACATGTATATTTTGTATCAAATATGGATGTCAGAGAGGATTAGATTTTGAGAGTTTCACACGATATCGTATTATATGTATGCACCTGTTGAGGACAATTCCCACCAATCTCCTGTCAATGGGACTTTTTAGACTCCCAGGCCACCCCTGTCATACCAGGAAGGGAACTCACGTTACCATATTTTTTTAAATCTCCATACAGCCATCATATCCTTGCATGATAATACATAAATCATATTTATGTCACAGACTGATGTTTTTCTATTCTTAGTAGCGTAGTTTGTCGTTGCAGTGAAGTCCTTTCATCACGATGTACTAAATATCTCGCTCTGGAGTTGATTTTCACAACAAGAACAATCGCTGTCAATGTGTGTGAGCATAAACAGTTTGCACCCTGCCTCCAATCATTAAGCAAAAAAACAGATGGTCCCTCACATCCACACCATTCACTTTCTAAACACACAGCGGCAACTCCAATGAAACCTGATAACAGTTAAATGGAGCTGGGTTTATTGTTGTCGGCCTCTGATTGACAACCCAAGAGCAGCTCGCAGTAAAGCTCCTGAGCTGGTCCCTGTCTACCCTACATACTAGAGGTTGGTTGTTCACCGACCAGGTATGCTGGAATACATGAAGACTAGGATGTATCGTGGTTGCTCTGTTAGAGATTTCCCCCCAGACAATTGACAAAGCCAGGCCATAGCCGTCGTACTTCTCCAAAAATATGTGTTAGTCTTGAGAACTGGTATCCTACGATAGCATTAGCTGACTAAAATGGTTGCGGGTAACATTAGGACTCTTTCCTAGTTGTGGAACCAGTCCCTCAGTCCCAGCCCTGCTGCCCAATAGATTATCCAAGCAGTCTCTATGAGTTACCCAAACAATAACAATAACAACAACCTTCACCACCACGCGCCGCCACCGCCAAAATAAACTCCCGCCAAGCCTCCTTCTGATAACTGACGTCGGCGCGCCATCTGTCAGCTATTCATGACATCAACGACGCGTGACGTGACGTCATTTTAATGAGTGACTCAACAGAGTGTTTAATTAGCAGCCCGGCCATCAGGGTGTGTGTAAAGAGGGCGTTGATTGGTGGAGCAGCCGTCACACGTTTGTAATGAGGTCTGTGATTGGCCGAGCAGCTGTTGCTCTCTGTTTAGGATAGGGATCAGGTCACTAGGGAGCTAGGGATGTCTCCGGGGGTACCGGTAAAGCAGCTGTGTGGATAGGGTTCTAGACCCCTTGGTACTAACGGTAAGGTATTTTAATACATTATGCCCTTTTGTGCCGGCCTTTTGTCGTATTGATGTAGCTCTGGCCGTATGGTTATAATTATCACACACAACTCACTGTATTCCCCAACTGGCTTCCCATGTGGCTTCCAGTTTATAGTTGCCTCCGCAGTGTGTGCCATACTTAAATAATAACGGACGACTTAGATAAGCATTTTGTATCTATCGATGGACGTAACTTTGTGTGACCAAGAAAGACAGGCAGATAAAGATACAAGCTACTGGCGGATTGACAGTGCTCACCGATTGCACCCCTGCACCCTCTGCCTTCCTTGGGCTCACACTGGATCAGTCTCCTCATACATTCCCCAGATGAAGAAGTAGGGTTGAAATTAGATGATAATGAAAACAAGCTCATCGCTGGGGGAAAAGAGTTGGTTTGTGTGTAAGTTACAGAATGAGTGACTGCAGAATTGTACGTTTACAGCCCATCTGCCTGACACCAAGTCCGCATTATCAGCTCCCTCTCAGCCCCTCTCAACCCCTAGCGGGGCCCTTGATGGGGGGGTCCCCATGTCGCATGTCGATTTTAAGAAATGGCCATGTCGCATGTCTATGTCGCTTAAAAATGCTCATGTCCCATGTCGATTTTAAGAACTATCCATGTCCCATGTCACTATATTTTTAAGCCTCATGTCGCATGTCACTAGGCCTCATGTCGCATGTCGAATTTAAGAAATGCCCATGTCGCCATGTCGAATTTAGGGGTCGAGGGCCATCCTAGCCCCCACCCCTACCCCCATCACGTCCACTGTCATCCACAAGGACAGCAGAGTGCGTGGGGATATAATGTAGACAGTCACTTCAAAGCTGGTGTCTAATTTCATTGAGTGTTAGCCACAATAGTATACTAGTAGTTCTCTTTCACAATACGAGCAGGTTACAAAATGGAGTCTGTTACATAGGGCTGGGTGGTCCATGGAAATACAATGCATTGGGGAGAAAAAGCTAAAAGCAAAAGAAATCTAACTGTTAAACAATCTGTGATCCTAGACATATGATACTAATAAGAGAGGTACCAAATATGTGATACACACCATGACAGACTCACTGGTCTGGCCTCATGCCTGGTGTAGAGGCAATAGAACTAGGTACATCCAAAGAGGTTTTTGAGGAATGGGCCGGCACCTTGAAGTGGCAGTGACGCTGAAGTTGGTCACACTCACTCACCCCCAATCACACATGCTCACACCTCCCCACACACCCTCACACCTACTCCCCCATGCATTCACTCGTGAATCGCTCGTTTGCCTGCATATTAATAAATCCCAGGCATTATGAGGATGGCAAGCCTATAAGGCAGAATTGTCTGAAGATAGAAAATGTCTGAGGTTTTGTTGTTGTTAAAACAAATAACATTTCTAAGTTTTGAGATTTATAAATGTCATTGGATAGGTCGTACGATGCAGTTTGGCAAGATGGGGTCGACAACTGAAAGATGCTGTTGGCTATAATGAATCATCTCTTGACATTTAATTGATGTGCATGATTGGTGGCCTGGTAGTGAATAACTCCTGTTTGGCCAGATAACAGGCTAGACCAGTGACCATCTACCTACTGCCAACATGGCCAGCACTTGCATCAAGCATTGGAGCCCAGCATTAATGAGGGCTCCAAAGGTAGATATTATTGAAATGCAATTCTGATGTTACCCATGTGGCTTTTCATAAAGTTGGTTTCTACCGGGGGCTGACAGATCCAATAAAACAAGGATCCCATAAACACAGCCCCCCCCCCCCCCCAGCGAGCTGAGGGCGACCCCTGGTGGCTGTAATGAATTTGTTTCCGGCCCATGAGCAGCTCTCTCTGTCCGCAACGAGCAGCACTGAGCAGCCCCTACAGAGCAGCAGGCTTATGGGAGGCCATTTAAGATTATAACAATTTCCTATTATAGACATCACATTCAATGATTGCAGAAAATAGTTTGAGAAATATAAAAGGTGGTATCCGGAAAAAATGTTACATTGTGGAGCAATATCTAGCAATTCAAGAGAAGAAGAGTTGCTTCACATGTAAACTTTATTTTGCATAATATAAGTGGGGTGTTTCTGATACAACCCTGTGAGGCGCAGTTCCTCTGTTCCTCATTATTGGATCGATCGATTTGTAAAGGATTTCAAATTTAGATTGAACACATTATTATATACACGTATATATGCATTTGAAGCCACCCTTTTGTATCCACCGCCCCTGCATGAAACAACCATTACTGCTAGACTCAGTCTCCATACTGCAGGATGCCTGCTGGTGACGGATGGCCGGCGTGCAGGGAGGGGTGTGGTCGGGCTGTATCCCCCTAACACAGAGCACATGGAGCAGCATTCCGGGGGCTAATACTCACACCCCCAGACACGGGATCCATCAGGACACACTCAGTTTGTGTCCAGCCCAATTAGCCTGCAGGGTACCGAGAGGGCTGCACTGACTCAGATCAGTTACTACACTAAGGGTTATAGCCCTTTAAGGGCAGCGGAATGAGTCAATGCACTATGCCCTTTTGTCGGCATGAATGCAGCACCAGCAGTGATGCATTCACCAATGCAGCGCTAGTAGGCTATCCGTCAGTCCTGTCCTGGTATATCATGACAATAAATGAACACCATACGCAGGGAGAACTCCTTGGGTCTTTATGCATGCTTAACTTAATCTAGGTTGAACGTTATAGGGTAAATCCAAGCCCCCAGTATAGATTGAGGAATGGTGCAGAACACCGATGCCAGGGAAGAGCCGCAGAGGGATCACAAGAAGCCAATGCATGGCCAGTTTCAAACCTTGCATGCTTTGAAAGAAGAAGACTTAGTACTTCTCTGCAGGACAATTTAAACTTGACTCATTAGTTGACCAACAGGGGAAGCCACATGGAAGCCACCCTCTTTAGAAGCCACTTCTTTATTACATTTAAAGCCATAGCGTCTACAGCTCTAAAAGAGCTTTTTCATCAAGTCATGTATAGTTGGTATACTGGGTACCTCAGGCTTAAGAGACAATAGGGAGTTGACCGGAAACCACATGCTCCAGAAGCCATGCTAGAGGCCATGTACATCGTAATTCAACCACGGCTATTTAGCGCGATTGGTAAAATAAGTAACAATCTTCTGAAGCGCTGATTCCACTGCCGTCAGCTGACGGATCCGTCGGCATTACGCCAAATTTTTTTGACGGAACTGCGACGGAACTGCGACGGACAGCCCAAAAACGTCAACGGATGTACTGATTCAGCTTCCACCGGTCCGTCCGTCGACGGATCCGTCGACGGACGGACCAGTGGAAGCAGGAAAATGGAAATCCGTCCGTCAACGGGTGACGGATCCGTCACCATTTTGGCGGATCCGTCAACCATTTTGGCGGATCTGTCAATATCAAAATATTTTAATATTGACGGATCCGCCAAAATGGTGACAGATCCGTCACCCGTTGACGGACGGATTTCCATTTTCCTGCTTCCACTGGTCCGTCACTTTTTTGGCTTTTTTGGATCACTTTTTTGGCTTCCACCAATCCGTCCGTCGACGGATCCGTCCATTGACGGATCCGTCCATCGACGGATACGTCAAAACAGGATCAAATATGGATAAAACACAATCAAATATGGACGGATCCGTTGACGGACGGATTGGTGGAAGCAGAAACTGGACGGATCCGTCCAAAATGGACGGATTTGACCTATCCGTTGACGGATTGGTGCGATTCCGTCGACGGACGGATCGCAACTCGACGGCAATGGAGTCAGCCCTTGAGACTGAAGGCAACAGGGGAATCTACTATTCAATTACATGCAGTCTGAAGCTAGAAGAGCATGATACTAATTGACTTCTATGTCGACTTCCTATATGTCACTATAGATCCCTATTTACTTCTCCACTTCCACCCCCACGCCCACCCCCCATACCGATAGCCCTGACGCAGCCTCTGTGGTTGAGATGTGCCCGGTGTGGGGCGGTTACAGCCTGTTACCACCACAGATAAGACGACCCGGCCTCACCTTGGGAGCTGATAGCAGGCTGAGGGGTGACGAGGTGAGTGACGAGGTGGGAGGGGTGAGGGAGGTGTGAGGGGTGAGTGGGAGGGGGGGTAGTACTGTTTTATTCCACAAGGACGCAGAGCCGAATATATTGCACTCTATCATGGCTTCCCTAATGTTAATGGATCAGGCTGGCTACATCTCGACCCATGTAAATGAAATAATTATCAAAGTAGACTTTTGGCTGCTACATACTAGTATTAACGCCCCTTACTCCCGATTTCTCATCGAAATCTCTTTGTGAGTATTGAACTCTGCCATCTGGCTCTAACTTGGGCCATAATTATGCACTTCCTTCCGTGTCAAGTTTATGTTGTTAATATTAAAATGCCAGATTAAAGCTGTACCATCCTGGCAGATAGCAGACTCCACTAGGTAGATTTAGCTTATGGCAGAGAACTAAGTTTGAAGACGCTAGCAGGCGAGGGGTGGTAGAAGGCCTGGTGGGGATTGGGAAGCGGGGGGGGGGGGGGGGGGGGTCAGGAGGGGGCCGGATACATGCCTACTCAGGTGTTCCTCCTGGTGGTGCAGATTGATGACCCTGGAGGCCCCTCCACACCTGGATCCGATCCGCAAGTCTTTAGGTTTTACCCTCCTCGCCTTTTATCTGCCATTTCTGTTGCTGCTTTTTGTGCCTTGTGTAATAAATCATCTATTTAAGTACAGATGTTCTGGTAATCCGGTTTGCTGGGAATAGGAGCCGGATTAGTGAAGAGTGTCTGGGTTATCGAAAACAATTAGGCATTGCGGCAGGAGACAAACACACCTTTTAATCATTGCTGCCTATATTCTGAAATTACTTATTTTGAATATTCCTCTCTTTGTATATAAATGATAATATCCTATTTATAAAAATGAAACAGCTTTATAACACACGGAGGATGGTGACAGATGAGGGGTATATTCTGTACTCTAGGAGTCTTTAGCTATTTACGGCGTGCGTTGCCATAGGGAGTTTGTTGCATGGCAGCTGTGATTTCTGTGTGCAGGCATTGTTTGAGGCAACCCTGCCCATCTCACCCCACGTCCTTAACGCTTCATCTCCCTACCCCCACCATCACCCCCAGCCGTCCAACCCCTGACAAGCCCACTGTCTCTGCACGTGGCTGTCTAGTGATGAATTTGACGAATTTGTTTATCTGAGAAATTTGAAAAACACAGAGCGGCCTCCAGATGTATTAGAAAAGGGAGATTAATGTCATTCCTGGGCGCGTGACGAAAATATAGACATTATTATATTATCACATTCCGTTATCGTGGACTCAGACCATAATGGTACACATTCAAGGGTTAATTGTGTAAATGAAATTAGTCCCGTATAAGGCCAAGTAAAATGTGTGCTGCATACAGCTTGATTGTCAGTACGTACGAGTAGTCCAGAATATTTATATGAAAAAATATATGGCATTATTGAAATTGACCATTAAGTTTTTGTCTACATTTGGAACTCGGATGACCCACAACTCACATACCAGTATAACCTTTATCCCGAAATGAAAAGTGGGGTATCCGAAGTTATTCATTGAGACCGCGGCAAATATTAGGGCGGGGTCGCGGATGGATTTTAAATTGTCTCCAAGTATCTAGTCAATGCTTTGGTCCTAACCATCAGGGAGGTGAGGTAAGATGGAGATGGGGATTAAACCGTCCAAAAAGACACAGATATATTCTGAACGTGAATCCAGGTGGCAGGACCGAGACTAAAAACTGATATTGAGAGGTATCGGGAGGGGTGGGTGGGTATCGTACGGTATCAGTTATAGGGGAGTTATCTAAGGGCAGCAAGAGGGCAATGTGCCACACCCTGACTACAGATAAGACTGCTAGGTGGCAGTATCCTACACATACAGGCTCCATCATTCACTGAGACACCACCGGAAGGAAGCCGGCACGCTTACTTATAATCGTATGAATATGAAGAAATCAGGTGTTGACGTTTTCCATAGGTATACTTTATGCATTTATTTTTCCATCAACCTTCTTGTACCAACTCCTCCATGCTTTATTTTTCATCGTGGAATTTTCAGAATGAAAAATAAATTGACATGTAATAATATATTTTTACATGCATTCCATGCCATCTGTTATTTTATGCTTTTATAATTGGATCATATATCATACATGCTACTTGGCGTTATGGTATGGGATATCGTTATGCTTTGACTACAGCCGAAATAAATACTCAAAATGATGCCCATGGAACATTAAGCATAGGAAAGTCCATTCTGTTCCGTGTGACAGCGTCGGGGTTGAAAGTCAAGTCTGGACGATGTCCAAATGACTCTACAGGAAAGATTTATTCACCAATTATATTTTGTGGCTAAAGTGAAAACGTGGGAATAGAGTATATAGATGGAGGGTGTGGTCTATTGACATGTGTATACTGAGATGGCGTCTGTCTAGGGGTTGATATAGTGCAAAACAATTAGAGTACATTGGAAGTACATTGGAGCTTTCATATTAATGCATCTATAACCTGAATGCATGGCGGGCTAGCGTCACATGGCTTATCCACCATTCCATTGTTCTAAAGCTACAGCCTTCAGAATTTCAGGAATTATACAGACGCTATAGTGATTGCCATAATAACGGTTAAGATATAGAAGCACGCGCGGTGGAGGGCGGGTGGGTGTCTGAAGGGTGAAGACTTTGAGGGATACCAAGGGAGGGAAAGTCGGGCAATTTCTGCCGCTGGCTCGGGAGTCGGAGGATGTCTGACAAACTGTGGACTGCGGCAAAGTAAGCGGCTGCAGGCAGCAGTCCCCATCTTACAGCCCGAGACCTCACACCCCGGACAACACACCCAATGAAGGACGGGGGACGACGCGTCCACTGGGCACCGGAGAAGGACAGGGCGGCAATTGGCGACTCCACGTGATTTACCGCCTCGCTCTGGTCTCGGCACTGGTCACATGACCGCGCACTGCCTGTCGGGATAAGAGCCCCCCGCCCAGACGCCGGAGGTGAAGAAGAGTTCGTCTCCACGGCCACGTCCATCAAACCCGCGTCTCCATGGGAACCTAGAGCTAGTGGGAGCAATTCGTCATTTTTAAACTACTCCCCCACCCTGCCCTTCCCGACGTGCTTCACAATGGAGCCGCTCGTCACTTCCGGTGCCTTACATCCGCCTCCGGGTAGAAATGTAATAATTAGGGGAAATTGACATGCGGCCGACGATGAGCTGCTCGCAGAATCAAGGCGATTTATTGAGAGCAAATTATTGAGCAAATCGGGGTCACATGTCGCCCGGTGCCTAGGACTGGGTGATGGCGTGTGATGCTGTGTGATGGTGAGTAAGGGGGGACATCACAATCATGTAGTTGGGGGCGGCAATTTAAGGGGTCGTGACGTCATTGACACTCACTGACCTCAAACTGACGCCTCTAAGGTTGCAGGGTGACGCCACATGACGTGGTTCAGTAGACATCACAGAATACTACATTACAACTTCTATGCTGCCCTTAAATGATTAAGACAGTTTTAGAATTGTTCAGATTTAGAATTGTTCAGATTATCTTATCAATTCCCTATGTAATTGGATGATAGGATATGCCTTCTATACACCTACACACAACCTGTACACCACAAACAACCACCATAACATGCAGGAGTGAGTTTGAGGCTATTTACACAATATAAACATCATATAACAGAGGGCTGAATCAGGGTAGTCGTTATCAGGTGATTGGGATCCTTTATACTTTTATTTTTAGTCGTACCTTTTGATATATGTTTATATGTCTATACGTTCTATGTCTATGTCAAAAGGAAAAAGTTACCAGGTAGCTGTTATATGTCATGGGACTTTAGAAGATGTCAGAAGAGAGCTTTAACATGTTATATTCATGGCAGTATTGATGAGGCACTCATCACTCATAGTCCGTTATGTTTTATTTACATTTAGGTTATCTACATTATTGTTGTATTATGGGTTATTCCTTTTATTTCTATGTATTGCTGTGAATTATTATATTATGCATATGTCTGTATATTATACATTGTCTACATGTCATGTATGTGAACGGCAAACCACTCAATACGACCTAGAGCCATAACGACTTGTTACCTAACAAGTTTGTCACCCCCACCCACACCTTGTCGGGTCGGGTCTTGTCGTGCATGTTGAGTGGTCGCGTCGGTTGGTGTGAGTCGTGCTGTGATGTGTTATGTGAATGTCTTGTAAACCTGAGTTGCTCTTTAAAAGTTGAGCTGCTCATGTGAATCTCTGTGAGTAGAATGTGCTCCTACCTTCCCATGGGTCTGCTAGCTCAGAATCCTGAGTGGATGTGGCGGCGCGTCTCTTTCTGCGCCCTAGAATGGAGAGGGAGGATGGTCAGAGTGGGGACAAGAAGGACAGGGGTAAGGGCAAGCCCCAGGATACAACCCTCAGACAGTAGAGTAGTATATCTTGTTGGTTTCTGTTGGTAAAGTGTATCTGTTAAACAGTCAAGTATTGCAAAGTAGGTGCACCATAGTAGATAACAATGGTCAGAAGGATACTGCCCGAAATATATTTACAGGGATATCATACATGTTTTACATACAGGGGATATTTACATTTTAATACAGGAATATACAAATTAAATAAAAGTGCAGCAGTGTATAGATACAGTGAATATAATACAAAATGTGCCGTTATATATGTTGAGTACGCTGTCATATTCAACAGAAAGCATGCCCTGCAGGTTTGTACCCAAAGGGAACAAGAGTCAGGCTACATTTCTCTGTCCTTTAACGTATAATCTTTACCACCTGCTTGGTACACATAAATCACTAATTCACCCAATATATCCAAGGCAATCACACAGCATAACCCATGTATTAACTGAGTTGCTGAAAAAAAGAAATTGTTGACCCCAGCTCTGTTTGGCAAATTGGACGTGGAAGTAAAAGTACAATAGCATGCAGTGTCTGAGAGAAGATTAATTCTCCTGTCACTTTCCCCTCATCTAAACATAGACTTTCACATCCCTACGACCCCCGCCCCTCCCCACCCAGACAGAGGCCCAATACCCATGCTATTCATGAGACCAAAGGAAAGCTTAATTAATACCCCTCAAGTCATTTGTCAATTGATATATAACTCCTGGTTCTTGAGGTCAGTCAGACTGTCTAATGTAACAAATGGTAAAATTGAAAACTGACAGAAAATGATAGGAAATATGGTAATAAACACCATACTCCTATGTTTGGCATCTATGCCTTCGAGATTGCCGAAATTGAGTCGTTGATTTTAGATAACCCAAGCACATTCCAATGGCTATTACAATTTCCCCTATTTTCCTAAATCCAAATTAGATATTTATATCAATTTTTGATTATTTGATTGATAAAAAACACAAATATTCATTGCCACTATGTCTTGTTTCACGTGACTGCATGGCCTATAGCTTCACCCCCTTCATACCCACCGTGTTCACCCTCCCAGCATCCACCGACGGAAATGGTCAGGTAATTCATGGGGTACTTTTTTCACTTATCCTTTCTCTCACTCACCCCTCCCAACCCCAACGCCCTCTATTCTCTGGCCGTGGCTGAGATTGAGTTGCGATAAATTACACACAAAGAGACATAGGAATGATAGTTATTAGCCCCTCCCTGCCCCTATCTGGCGGCTGCCGACAGTATCTGCTTTGATCACCGCCTGTTCTGTACCAGACGGCCGTACACGTGTTCTACCAGTTAGTCCAGGTCTGTCCCCCTCCACAACTGTAGGTAGAGGTCCAGGTGGTGACACAGCCATATCGATTATCACTGGTGCCAATCTTGCATATAAAACCTGCATGGAACTAGCCAGGACTTCAAAGCATCATGGCAGACATGGTGACGGTCATAGTGACAGATCCATGGGTCTAGGGAATCAGCTGCAAGATGGCTGTGGTCCAATCCAGACCATACATAGCACCAGGTCTACCTGGCGGATGAATGGGGAATCATAGGTTATAGCAGACGACAATTTGCCCCAGTCATTGACCAGGTGCAGCCACAGAACACGGCCCTATCTGATCTCACCGTCCCTGCTGTTGTGTGTGAAGTACGCCTCAACGTGACAAACTTCTAAAACACACCCTCCGTGAAGTATGGACACGCTTATTGTGGCCTTATCAGTCCTTATCTTTAGGTACAGGTTTCATTGCTTTGATTGGGAGGTGTTCATGGTCCCTGATTGTTTCTGTGGTGGTTATATTACTGGAAGCATGCTAGGGTATGGCATTTATCGAGATGCATCCAGTGCACGGATGAGTCTCTGGATGTAAATGCATGCACTATGATCGGTACTATCGGTTGGCTGTTGAGGGGGGCTTAAATCTAAATTTAATGCTGAGATTTAAAAGCGTCCCAACAGCACCAAAGATATGTGGCTTCAGCTAGTGTACCATAAAATGTACTTCATTGAACTGGTCAATGGTGGTGGCTAATGCATGACCTGTCCACTCCAACTAGACTACCCATGTGCTTCTTTTATTTTTGAAGGTTCCTCAGGTCAGGGTATAGAGGCTATATACACATACTACAATATGGCGGCAGGTTTGACTTTGCAGACTTCAAAAGCTGTAGACATGGCTTCTGTAATAGAAGCTGGCTGTGGTGGCATGTCAGCCCTACATTGCCTGCTGGTGGGGTACTGGTAAGACGGTGTTGTTGGCCCTCTCACACCACCATCACAACCCCCCCCCCCCCCCACACACACACACACACACCAGTACCCACACATCTAGTCCACCCTTCTCATACACCAAAGTACCCCGCCTCCCCGGGGGGGGCACTGAGGTATGATTTGGGTACCCACTGCAGCATGACTCTCCGGAGCGGTGACGGTCGAATGTCAGTAGGGCTCAAAAGGAGGGGCGGTCACTCCACTCCCAGGTTAAAAGGGAAGGGCGGTCACCACTAATCCCATTGGGAATTAGGGCATAAGGTTTTCTGGATGATGATTTCTTGAGCTTATACAGCACTAATTGATCACCAAACCATGTCTGATTGTGAGAAAGGGTGAATTGTTAAGCTTGCAGTGCTAATTGGTAAGTTTGCAGTTTTAATTGGTGAGTTTGCCATTGCTCTGTCTGGACCTTAAACCTCACTTTCTCCATAATAGGGGGCGGTCAATATGCACATTTTCCCTTTACTTGAAAAGGAGGGGCGGTCAGAACACTGCCAGAACTTCTGAGTGTAAAAAAGGGGGGCTGTAGGGCGGCAGTGGGTAGTCAGCATCAAAGAGTCAGTGCCCCCCCCGGGCCCGCCTCCCACCGTGCAACGCTCTGGACATCCACTTCCGGTCTCGTCGACGGCGAGAACACGCACGAGACTGGCGGCCCTTTCAGTAACGCGGGTCGCGCGTGAGGGTCCCTCCGAACTGGGATGGGTGTATGGGGAGGGGGGGGGGGGTGAAAAGTGAAATACTGAGGGGAGGTTGGGAGGGGGTGAACTATGGGTGTGTGGGAGAGCGTGTACCATGTCCGATAAGAGTTGCTTCAAAAGGGTTGAAAGTTGAGGGTATACTGAATGGTACAGGAGATACCATCTGCATTGTGTCCGTCCTAACAGATGGACATTAATTATGTGTTCTGTTTTATTGCTCTATTTGTGAACTGTCCCTTCCCTGATCTTCAAAGGGACCTGTTGATGATTTACCTTACTGGCATGCATAGCTTGTATGTACAGACTATGTCTATATCATATATTTATTCGTGCTTGAATTGCATTTGATATTTGTATTTATATTAACCACATTGAGTATAAGGCACTATAGATAAGTGAATAGGTGTATAACTATTTGTTGATTATCCAAACTTTAAGGATTTTCACATCTACCTGTATAAGCATTCGAAAAATAATGTGTACCACCATCCAACATACACACTATACTTCTCACCTTTTTACCCCCCCCCCCCCCAACCACCAACTCCACATTACCCATTTTATTCCTCCCCTCTCTCACTCCCAGCCCATATCCGTTGACACATGTATCGTGTCTCTAGTGCCCTCTTTGGCCCCTACACCCCTTCCCCAAGCCATGCCCATGTCGTGCCCGTCCCCCAGCCCTATACCACCCTTCTACTAGAGCCAACTCCCTGTCAGCCACCGTGAACAGGGGGTCCCTCTGGGGTCCAACCCTACCCTGCAATTTGTAGCAATCCCAAGGTGTGAGAGCGGTGAGAGGCTATGGGATCCCTGTGCAGGGGGCGGGAGGGGTAAGGCTGGAGGATGGTAAAGGTTGGATAGGGGAGGGGAGGGGAGATACTTAATGTTAGGGATGTGAGGGGAGGTATAGAAAAGGGGATAGCCTTTAACTATTCAAAGATACATTTCATGTAGTATGAAGATCTCAATGTGACAGGGAGCACATGATAAAATGTACTCCCTACTTGAAGGTCTGGTGATTATAGAGATATGTTGTTGTGGAAATATTAATAAAATATAAAAAATAGATATAAGGACTAGATCCTGTGAAGATCAGTAACTATCTCTAGTATCTAGGGTGATAAAGGGTGAATACCAGCAGCATATCTGCCAAAACATGTCTGAAGTGTGTAGACCTACAGTGAAGACATATTGTCATGTATGTGTCAACGCATGTCACAATTGTCTCTATCTCTATTAAAAGAAGCTGTGACAGCCATGTACACTGGTACTAAACGTGGTTTATGTAGAACATTCGACATTTATTACATTTTGATATTTTTTTAAATCATCATTTGGATTACCCACCGCTCTGTTTAATAGGTCTATACGGTAATCATACTTAGCTACCATGATTCTAGTGTGAAAAATAATCTGAGATTGAATTGTCTTCTCCAGTGGACGCCTATTTCGAACAGAAATACTTATTCAACACAAAGAAATGACAGAAATCAGTGTACCACATGCCTGACATGCCCTTGTGCTATCACAGACATACTATGGGTATACATGGAAAGCTTGTCATCATTTTTCACCGACTACTACTGATAGCGACGGCGTAACACAGATGATGCAGATAAAAACAAAGCACACTTCAAAGAACGCCGACAGCAGAACAGTCGGTCGTCGCAGAGACGTACACAATTGCACCAGATTTCCACCAGCAGTGGGGCACACGTGAAAGATGGGAGATCAAGATGATTTAAGGGGTCAGAGAAAAAGACGTCTGGACGGGTGGGGTGGGATAGGAAGAAGGGAATGCATCTGGGGTGCACTGCAGTGCAGGGAACACATTGTTGTATAAAACATGTTATATAAAACCTACTGTGAGTGGGATGGTTGGCTGCAGGGTGGGGTGGGGAGAGGTCTGTGTCTCTGGGTGTGTGACGTGCGTGGATTTATGGAGGTAAGCTGCACGTGCTGTTGTAGAGGGTCGTAAATAATCTACAGATCTGTGTCTGTGTGAGGCTGATACAGTGAGGGGGAGAGGGAATGTGGGGAGAGGGAGAAGCATTTCAGAGAGAGGAGAATAATGGTGGGGGGGGGGCAGAGAGGAGACACATAGCGAGAGAAGACAGAGGGAGAGACAGAGGGAGAGATTGGCAGAGAGAGGGAGATTGGCATTCTGAACAGAATGGAGAGATTGAGAGACAGAGACTCAGACTCAGACGTAGAGGCATGCATAACCAGGGAACACATGGAAAGAACACCAAGAGAATCAGAAGCACTGCATCGAGGGGGGGAATAAGGAGAAAGCATAGTTCTAAGCAGGACATTATAATCGGACTCAGCTCACTTCTTCTTGGGACCTGAAAACATTGCGGGGGCGACCACGACATTCTCATCAGCAGTCGCCTCCGCCCACCAAGAGTTCTCCCCGGGTGAACGCCTCACAGCGAGCTAACCCCATCCATATACTCCTGCCTCAATCTCCGCCATCCACCAAACCAACACACGTCTCCGCATGTCCCCCAACCCTACACCCTGACGGTGTGGGGCCAACAGGGCCCGATAGAGTCGCTGACAGTGTGTCGGCAGGGGGTGGAGACATCAAAGACCTACAGCAGAGTTGCACTTGATGAGCAGGGCAACTGGCGGTGTGAAAGGTGTGAAAAGAGACACCACTCTACTCTCTATGTCCTCCAGTGGGTACAACACGTGTCCATGGCCAACGTTATAGGTTAGGAAAGGGGAGGGGGGAGGTTAGCCTTTGATTCAGACACGTCCCCTTATCATGGACCAACTCTTTGATCCTCCGGGCGCGAATTAAGAAATCGTTGTATTTGTCAGCAGCCGTTCTATGGGGAACAGGGAGTGTTAAAAGAGTGTGAGCCCAGTTAACCCTTTGGAGACAGCGTGAGCCGTAAGGTCTTATCGCTATGATGCACCAACATAACGCCAGTGAATAACTCGCCAGCAGTGCCTTTGGTGCCAAGCCCTTAGGATCGCCATGATGCATAAATGCCGCACCGGTGAGTTACTCGCCAGCGCTGCATTCATGTATCTGACGGTGGAAGAGCATAGTACATACAATGTAATAATATGCTGCCCCTATATGGTTAAGCGTAGGGGAGTGGAGTATACCACACAGGAGGAAAGCTTCGTCACAGAAAGAAATGTCCTTATATGTGTACACATATATATGACAGATGAGGGTCTATTCATGTGTAAGATGATCCCATAGCTTTGGTGGATTTTTTTGTCACATTTCCACATGGCTTCCATAGAAATATGTGAATGTATAGATGAGTCAAATTGAGTGGTTTATAATGTAAACACGCTAAACGTTCAGTGGCCATGAACCCTTTGCTGTAAAGGAATGTTAGTGACATCTGATCTGAGCATCTTAATCCCTATGGTAATCAAATTTAGGTCCATATTTACTTCGATATTTCCAAGCCTGTGCAAGCCTCTAATATGACTCCATTCATATATGCCAATTTGGAAGAAGTGCAGAACTTTCCAATATGATACCCGAAAATATAGAGAATACAGTCTCCTTTGCTACACAGAGAAAAGGAAGGGAGTCATTTCGGAGTCAGAACCGAGTCTAGCTGACCTGGACTCCCTTTAGAAGAGAGTCAGAACCAACTGACTCCCTTTGATCAAATCACATCTCTCCTGACTCTGTTTTAAAAGGGAGTCAACCTTAGTTGGACTCTTAAGGGGCAAAGGGAGTCTGGGCATATAGGAAGGGAGTCAACAACAGTTGGTTCTGACATGTCCTGCTAGGTGGTAGCACTATACTCAAAGGAGTAATAATCTGGAGGCTAATATCTCTCTATCTATCTAAACTCATGAATATTCATAATCATTCTTACTATGAATAGTTGCAGCATGAATATCTAGTGTCAGCTCCTAATTTGATAAAGTGATTAAGAGTTGGTTCATAATACTAGCATAACTATGATAGTTGAGGTATATGACCTTTCATAGACACCCAGTTTGTGGGAGTACAAAAAAGTTAAATCCATGGCAATTCAGATGTTCATTCATATTGACTAGTGTGCATTGAGGGATCTTGAATAAATATCCCTCCTAGACCTTGCAATAATATAGTGTGGAAAGATGAGCTCTGGTAACAGCCATTAGGCATGTTGTATAGAGCAAAGGAGACTGCACATTATCATTGTAATTGATGTACAACTCCCTTCATAAAGGGAGTCAAATATAAGCTAGACTCCCTTTACAAAGAGAGTCAATGTTGAGGTGGACTCCCTTTAACTAAAAGGGAGTCATTTTGAAAGCAAGGACGTGGACTCCCTTAAGGGAGTCACAGTGACTCTCTTTCTAAAGTGCTGACTCCCTTTCAGTCAAAAAGGGAGTCATTCTGAAAGCAAGACCTGGACTCCCTTTTTGACTCCCTTCCTTCTCTCTGTGTATAGATATATATACGTGTATTTTCACTCCCACCAGTACACTGGTGACTGGTTGCGTCGTCGGTGTCCCACAAGGTCCTTCTCTGGACCCCCTCCACCCTCCCAACCCCACTCTCAGTGTGTTGTCACCCCAGTCTTTGTAGTCGTCAAGCACTGTTTAAGGCGGGATCGGATCGTCAACAAACATCACACGAAGAGAGCAAGAGAGCTGTATCGGGTTTTAGTGGCTTTTGATGGAGTTAGAAACGAGTTGACATTTTTACTTGTATATTGGCAAATGAAACTTAACCCAAGACATACCGAGGGAGCCCGGACTGCGTGAGGGGTGCGAATTGAAACGTATCTGAGAGGGCGGGGATGGGGAGCTGCCTTTGCCGAGGACAGGGAGGGCTGGGTTCATGAGGCTTTAGTGTCAGGACGTGTGAGGTGAAGAGTCGAGGTAGGAAGGTTCGAAGGGACACATATGTATGGAGACAGGGAATATGAGAACAATAATTATTGATGGTACATTTATAAAGGGTGTAGTTGCTAAAATGTATACTGATGGGATATTTTAGTTGATCAACCAGTTATCAACGCTCTATGCCCGCTGGATTATGCATTTGACCCCTAGGTATTATCCTAGCCTTGGTCAAACATTGGGAAGGACCGGTACAACCCTCCATCCTTCCCTACAGCTGTCTTGCCCCCTGGCAAAGTCAATTTAATACAAGCACACTATATTTAAGTTAATTGAGAAATTGAGAGAAGGGAAGCCTTGTTGAAGTTGTTGAAGGGGTGAACAGTGGAGTGAAATGTGTCAAAAGAGAAGGGAGCCAGAGAAGGGCAGGCAATGCCAAAGGGTCTGAAGCAAGGGTAGAAAAGGGGAGTTGAAGAGGGAGGACAGCTGGCTTCAGGAAAGGGAGAACTTTCCACCCCCACCCCCTCTCAAATATAGCAATGGAGTATCAGGGCAGGAGGAGAGGGGAGCTAGATTGACTATGAATAAGATTCAGAGATTGGATAAATGGAAAGTCTATATCACTTCAGTGTAGACAAAGAAGTCAGTAGTGGTCGTCCCTATACTACTCCTACAGCCCATACAATCCCCCCACTGGCAGTAGCTACAGTGTGTATCTCCACCCCTACAATGGGGCGCTAGGGACGTGCGGCTGTCACACGAGACTGACGTCGGCGCGCCCCGCCGCCTGCCCGTCAACGAGCAGCGCCCGCGGCTATGGACGATAACGTTGACGGCCGTTTTGTAAAGCGCCGTTTATGCGCGCCCGGGTTAACCGGAGGTTCCCGGCCGCCCACCGCCCCCTTACCGGGTAATAGGCTGATTGGGAGCCGGGGGCGGTGTGCGGGGAGGCCGCGGGACGAGGTGGCAGGTAGGCCGATAGAGAGGCGTGATAGACAGAGAAGTCAATCTCTGCAAGTTTTGCCCTTTTCATCTGATTTTTTTTTCTCTTTCTTTTCAATGATATTTCACAGCTCTGTGGCTTCTTAGATGCTCTCTCAGTGGCTCAGTGATGCTGATACTGTGATACTGATACCGATCCGGATTATGCAGTCCACCTTGAAAGGATTAAGATTGCTACATTGTAGATAGACATGAGCCCCTTGTCCTTGCCCTCAAAATTACACTCTCGGTTCTCCACCAGTGTTTCATGATAGCGCCCTCGCAACGCGTCCAAAGGGACGCGGTGTGTCCCTCTAGCACATCCCCATTACCCCTGCATATTCCTTCACATTATTCAAGCACAAGCAACTCCTAGAATAACACGATTGGACTTTTGAGTTTGGCTATACAAGCATTGGGGTCCCCTCCCTATTACAGACTACACTCCGTGTGGCCCTCGCCCATCATGTAGGGCCAGCTGTTCATCAACGCATTGACAGAAAATTAGCTACATGTAATAACACGTCTAAATCATAATTGAAGTCAGTGTTGGACAATGACTTGGACACCCTCAGAGGGAAGTCACGTTGCCTGTAGGGCCTGGGGTGATTTGGTGAGGAATGGAGGTGGGGTGGGGTGGATGGAGGCGAGAAATCACAACATCTGTTTTGAAATTGGATTGAAAACGCGATGCGGCCATCCGTCGTCAAAGTGACGTCATGTGTGAACAATTAACGTCATTGTGTATGAATGGATGGTAGGACGTGATATGGGAGCATGTGTGTGTGTGTGTGTGTGTTTGGAGGGGGTGTATAGAAGCTATTCACTGATGGCATAATTCACAATACAGGCATCAAACAGAGATAAGGCCTAAATAACCGCCACTGTTTGTTATCTGCTGAGGGCGCGAACGTAGCCTCTTTTGTCGGTTGTTTCTTCTCGCCTATTATTGCACTCCCTCCTCCCCCTGCCATTCCCTCCTCGCCCTCCCTCTCCTCCCTCTCCTCCTTCTCCCCTCTGCACCCTCCCTCCCCCTTCCCTCTGGTCTCTCCCCCTTCCCTACTCACACAACTCCAAGTGATTAAGTGTCTTTGCAGCTACTCTGCTGGCATACTAATTAACAGATTAATGTTGACACGTGACCCTAATTTGCATGAGGACCAGTGCGCAGGCGCACAATGACGCGATTGACTTTTGGCCTGTTGTCTGTGACGGGCCACATACACTGCGACACTCGACGATTAAAGGGCACCACTGCAAGGCTGAACCTTGCCTATTGAATGGCATGACAGTTAATACCCAGAAGAGCATGTGTATGTTTTTCGGCTCTGACAGTAAGGTCAAAGATATTGGTGAGCCCTCCATATCGCTAAATAACAGTATTCTACCAACCTGCATCTCTTACCCATACCTGGGTGTCGAACTAGACCAAAAGTTAAGCCTAACCCCCCAAATTAACAAAGTAAAAAAAAGTCTAGGAAATAAAATTTATAAGCTGAGTAAATTGCGTAAAAATATGTCTAAGAAAATAAGCATTCAAATATATAAGGTTATGATCGCGCCCACACTAGAATACTGTTCATTTTACACTGGGAGCGCCCATGTCGGTGAGCTGTTGAAGCTGCAGAGAAGGCAGAACCATGCTCTTCGTATTTGCCTACGCACTGGTGTCAGAGGAGTCAGCATTGACTACCCACATACTGAATCGGGTATGGACCTATTGGAGAGGCGACGTAAGGTACAGCTCCTAATGATTATGTGGAAAAAGGGGCATGGAGGAGAAGCCATTGAACAGTTTAATGTACGCACTCGAGGAGATCTTAAAATTCGGTTTAGGAAAAGGAGGGCAAAAACTAGTTTTTATCAAAAATCCCCTTATTACAGAGGGGTGACTCTCTGGGACACTTTATCTAAAGAGGTGCAGAAAATTGACACCAAAGAAGCGTTTAGAACCAAAATTGAGTCTATGCCTCTAACATTGCCCCGTATGTAACTTACATGTATCATTCTGTGACTGTTTCCGCTACCTAACTTCGCCTACCTCTGTACATAAATTGCCATTTACTCTTATACATTATTTGCTATATTTATACATTTTCATCTCAAGAATCCAAATTGTTAAGCAGCGCATGATGAACCCTATCTGCAATTGTGAGGCATCAGCGTGTGCGAAGAAAAACGTTCTATCACGGAACGATCGCACAATAAATTAATCAATCAATCAACCTAACTCAGTGTACCCTTGCGGTACTACGGCCTATCAGTAGCGTGGGTGTCCAAGTTAGGCTGAACCGTCATGGTGCTAATACACAGGGTAGGGTCTGTCCTAAAGAGCGTCCTAAATGCATGACCATACAGAATAGCATGTTTATTAGTCAGCCACTGACATGATGGACTTCTACATTATACCCCACACATTGGGCCACAATTTCAAAGAAGCAGTCTCGTCTCAATCATGAATATCGACAGCAAATGACATTTTCCTCAAGATGTCCATATAATCCATTCAAATTGATCATGCATGGTCATCTGTTGCTTTGATATAACATTGTTCTCAATATTTCCCGTCAGAAGTCAGCTCCTCTTGTGACGCAATTGTAATGTAAGATCTAAGCTTGAAGTGGAATGGTAACATGTATGCATGTCAATTTATATGTATAGGGATCGTAAAGACCTGGTTATTTACACAGATTTCAAGCCGTACTCACCACAGCCTGAGGGGAAGGCAATGAGGGAGGTTGCTAACCCTCCGCCCCCTGCCGGCCATTAATTCTACACTAAACCAAGCGTAATGTAATCGGAAATGAACATCGCGCGCCGCTCATGTCAAAACAATGGCCTCGGGGGACGTGCACAGGGGCTAGTGTTGGGTGGGGTGGCAAACAGAAGTTCTGGGGTGGGGAGGTGTGAGTGGGAGGGGGTGGGGTAAAGGGATCATGTTGGCATCAAAGAGGGGTTCTATTAACATTGCCTCCAGGGACTGACTGGATCATGTAGCAATGCCCAGGGGGAACTGGGGGCATTGTAATGAGGAAATGACAGTTTGTTTTAATCATAATTGGTGAGAGGGTGAGAGTGTGAGGGGTAGCTGTATCTGAAGGGGTAGGTTTGGGAAGGACCATTATTGGTATGACAGTATTATTATGTGTGTGGGAGGGGTGTCGGAGGGGAGATCTGAGGGAGGGGCAGATTCTAGTCGCCTGGATGGCGATGGCTGCTGACAAAATGGTGTATCTAGAGGCCCACTCCATCCTCTAATCAAAGAAATATTATTTTAGGGAATGGCGTGAATCGATCACAATGCGATAAGATGTGAAAGGTGTGAAATGTTACCCCCCCCCCCCAAATCCTTCCCCGTTTATAAAAAATGACCAGTCCCTTGTGAGGAGCAGCAGAAAGGGGTAGGGTGTGTGTGTGTGTAGCACAAACCTGACAAAGACAGGGGGCGACCCACAAGTCTCCCCTGAGGGGAGCTTGTCAGGACAAGGACACAGCCCCATCTGTCTACAAGCCTCCCCTGCCTCCACAGGTGTCCGCAGCCACCCTCCCCACCTGTAGGCCTCCTCCCCACCCCGCCAGCCCCCTGTCACTCTCACACAGCAATAAGTGCAATATACTCATCATAATTGGCCATTTATGTGCCGCTGATGATCCCATTACAGTGCCGGCCTCCCCCACAGTAAGTGATAAGGTGCAGTAGCTCGCAGGCAGCCTGCTACGGGCAACAAACAACTACAAATTGAATAGACTGCAAAAAGTGCCACTTTAGCCCTGAAAGTGATACTGTAATTTTCAGATACAAATGATATCTTTGCTCCTGGTCTACCTCCTCCCCTGAAGCAAAATGGCAGGATATATGGGGTGGCTGTGTATCTGCCCTCTGCATACAAAGCTGATGGAAAGATGTTCTAAAAAGTGCATGGATTTATTCACATAATGATAAAGGATGGAAATCAGATAGTCATAGTGATAAGGTTTGATAAGTATTTGATAATGATGAATCTCAGGAATCATTTGGAGATGAACGTCTTTACCCTTTTCCTCCTGTCTGTATCTGTAATCTTATATTATTGCAGTATATCTACGTTGAATGGCTGTCAAGTGCTGATTAGATTAAATCCACATGAAGAATATCAAACGTGTAATTATCATATCTACAATCAGAGTGCATGTTCTTTGTGTCTTTTTCAGTGGTCAATTTGAGCTTCAAGATGAATGTCATGTGATATAAATCTGTTGTTACAAAAATATAAAATGAGTATATATTTTATTATCCTTGCATCCACCACATAGGCCTATGAGTATAGACTTAGATGTCTCCCAATGAGCTGTGGGAGGTAGGAGGAGAGGTTTCAGGTGGTGGTGTGGAGTTGACTGGTACGTCACAATTACTGCTATCTCAGTAGGCGATGTTTTAATCCCAGCCCTCTATACCCAAAGCCAGGTGCAGGCACCCCCTCCCTCTCCCCTTTACCTGAGTTGATTACCACTGTCAGGCCTGATGACGGGCTACACATCGCCAACATCCGCCGTCTCACCACCCTCCACCACGTGGTTGTGTACCTAGTTATGTGGCTTATTAGTGGTTAGCAGGGGAAAGTGGCCTGGAGCAGGCTGGTGCTGGGAGATGGAGGGGTGGGGGGGGGGGTATCTATCTCCATGGAGTTTCATGCAAAGCCACCAAACCCCCTACTTTAACAACGACATCACATGTCTCACCACCATGCAACTGCACATGCACAATGATATATGTACGTCCAACGAACATTCCAGCCAGCTTCATCTGGTCCAATTCCTTCTCATGTTGTTTTCTCATTTTCATTTCTCCTTTCAAATGTCCTTGGATCTCCAATCATTGCATGCAATGATGCATTTTGTCTGTGAAGTATTTGGGGGGGGGGGATTTGGGAACCTTCTGAAATGTTGACATGTCAGGCTTCACACAGCGCACCCTTTTTCCTGCACCCCTCTTATATTATTCGCCTTTTTTATATCTCCGAAATGCTAACAATCTCGGTACAAAGGAACTTGTTCAAGCTATTTTTTACATACTATGGTCAGAGTACCTTTTGAGAAATGACCCAGTATACTTGTAAACGTATGGCAAGGTTACCATTATCCCCCACGACCCCAGCCATTACAGAAGTGTACCTCCTGCCTCCCTGCAGGGTGCTCCGGAACTGGGGTTGACCCCCATCCACGTTACTACATCCACAAACACAGGGTTGTGAGATGCTTTATTCTGGTGTCCATGAATGCCACCATTACTGCAGGCAGAACCACCCCCTGTAGCATACAAGGATGAACCCCCTAAATCCACACCCCCATCAGTCACACACTACAGGCTGTGTTCACTGTTTAACTGCAGCATGGTGATTTAATGCACTCAGCTACCCTTCTGTTAGTTATAAAGATGCCTACAGGCTTGATACACTCCTAGAATGTCGATATGATGCAACAAAGCAGTGCTGGTTATTTACCCACCTTCGCTGTGTCGGTGCAGAAGCCTTGATTTATATCTTCAATACTTAATTTATTCACACACCTTCAAACCTCCAATATAGACCAAAGAAAAAAACACAGGGATTTTACATTGTTCACTAAGCTTTGAAACAAAATAAAATTATGCTGTGAATTTGGCATACAAACAGCTGAAGCAATGATCCGCGAGCCGTTGGCAACATTGTTTGGGAAGCAAAAAGGCCCATATGCCATAAAAACACACATTTTACTTTTGGCCTCACCCACCCCCTGTTCCTCCCGCATGCCTGCCCTGATTGAACGATCATGTTGCTACTCCAGCAGGGTACAAATGGGAGGGGGCGGGGAGGCAGGGCTGAAGCTACATAGGAAGGGAGTATAGGGGGTAGGGAGGGTACGTTTCAGGTGTGTAGCAAAGAGGGGTGGTATAGTGGTGTTTTTTCCCATGCAGGTGCGGGCTGCCTTTCCGACCCCACAGCTCACCCCCAAGTCGTTATTATCTTATTAACTACCCCCAAATAGGCCACTTTCACCCTGTACCCCCACTGCGCCAGCGCGCGCCGTTCACTTGTGCTTGACAGCTTCTACCCCTCCTTCTCTTCTTCAGGCAATCCCCAATGATAGAGTCCACAATATAGAATAAAACTCTGCTTTAACCCTCAAACTCTTGGCCCTCGGCCAATCTTTGATACAGGGGGTTTCTCGGTACAAATAGGCATGTCATAGTTCTGATTTCAGTATATTATTTAATTCAGAATTTCATTGAATATGTGCAATATTACAGTCTATAATACTGAAATTAACAAAAAAAATCTCTGGTTCATCCAGAACAGCTCCACAGTCAATTATGGTCGGGGGTACAGTTTGGTACATAAAATGTTGGGATCATCCAACATGTTGGGTTGACCCAAGTATTGTATGATTGCCAAAAGTTGGGCTCAGCTTAAAGATTGCCGCAGTTGGCTCTGTACCCCTTCTACTCCCCCATATATCACCAGCTTCCCCTCACCCACTGCTATACACACCAGCAGCCAAATTACCCCCTCACCTTGTAGCCGTCCGCTGTATACAGGCTGTAAGGCCTTCATCTGCAGCCATCTGTATCAATTGCTGCTCTTGTCTCTATTATGTAATTTAGCCCACTGTAATTGGCCCTATACCTGCCCCACCGGTGGTGGTATTGGGGACCAGCCAAAGATTCAGTCCTCAGCCTACCTCCCAGTCACATAGCTATAATCGAGCTCTGCCATGTTGGCAGTGTCTCCAAAAATCAAGATGAAGTCAGCATGAGACACCTATTATAGATCTGATATCAGTACATGTATGATGGACTCATCAAGATCACCCTTTCCCCCTGAATAGTTATCGTTACTCAAGCTGGGTGCAACAAATGGGATGTCTTTTATTTTTTCTGAATATCGCTAAACCAAAATACATGCACATTCGCCAAGGAGGTCCTTTAGCAGCAGGCCACCTCCTCCCTATAGCCATGCCCACCCAGCACACAGCGCACTCTCTCTGTCCTCCCACAGTCTCCATTTCAGCAGACGACAGTTTAGCAGACGACATTCCGTGTCTAATATCCATTTCAGCCACCAGGGGGCGGGTCCCAAACCCAGGTGCTGTTTGCTGGTTCCCGCCGACGACGTAATTTGTCCCTACAGGAGAGGCAAATAGCTCGCCGCACACACCTCCCTGACTTTACTCTATTCTACACCCCTCATTTACTTCTCCATACCTCCCTTAACCATTTGAAGACAGCGTAGTGATTCAATGCGCTAAGTACTATGCTCGCCAGTGTCTGATATATGCACCCTACAGGATCAATGCAGAGCCGATGGGTGGGCATGATGCACTAATCCAGCGCTGGGTAGTTACTCGCCAAATCTACATTAGTGCATCATGGCGACAAATGAGCATGAAGCATTGGGACAGCACACATGCCACATATAGCTATTTATATTCAGTCCATGGTTTCAGTACATTGCAAATGGAACAGCAGCAGGGAGACGCATGAATAGATATTCTGGGTATGTCTTTCAGGGTGGTTCAGGTGATGCTTTGGATACGTGAAAGGTAATTAGGATTAGGAATACCTTTATAGTTCCACACACACACCAGTTCAGTAGTAGATACCTGATAGACTGGGGTAGGAAGGCAGTGTGAGGTGTGCGGGTGTTGCATTGGGGGCTGGAAAGGAGGGGGGGGGGGGGGGTATCTGACTTTTAGGTCTGACTCTGCATTGACTTTTTGATTTCCCCCCTCCCCTCTGTCATCAGCACCACCCAGGTGTGTGCGGCAGGTATCACGGCATGGAGGAGGACGCACCTGCTTCTACAGGTGTGTGGAGCTCACTCAGGTAGGCAGATGGACGTGTGGAGGCTGTGGTTAGATGTATGAAGGGAGGGGCAGGCGGTGGGGTAGAGTGATGACCAAGTATGAGTAGGGTGTCACTTTTGGTGAATTATTCAGATTAATGTTTTCATTGCACTGTGAGTTATGCTATGTTTTGATAACAGTGTTTTATAATGTCATCGATCATGTATTATGTGGAAAAGGATCTCTGGCATCAGTTGTGATAAACTCACGTCAAAAACTTCACAATTTCCAACTCGAAGGCAGTGCAAGCGACCAAATGTGTCTGTGTATATCCAAGTTCCTTACTACTTATAAGCAGTACGGAAACTCATTTATTACTACAATCATGCTCCTGCACCCCCAGCCCACACCAAAAAAATATATATCAATTCCGGAAGTGGCCGTCAGTTCGCTGTTCCCCGGCGACGTCCTGTTTGCCGGCCGGGTACCCACCGACACCAGCGACGACACCCACGTGACGCAAGATGGCGGCGCCCAGCGGTAACTCAGGCTGAGGATTAATGGCGGCTGTATGCGCCGCCAGGGGCGCTGTGTTACGGCTGGGTGGGGGCAGATCCCGGAGTTGGGGAGTGATGGGCCTCTTGGTGTGTGTAAAGTTAAGGGAGGTGTCAGCCACTAAGGGCACCCTGGTGGCGAGCTATAGCGAGAGGGATGGCAAACTGTGTGTGGGCTCTTTTACAACTATTTCAGAGTATCCCTCTATATAATGATATTAATGTACACTGAAGCCAATGATGCTTGAAGGGCTAGGTGTCAGAATTATCGATTTCCGAGTCTTTCACGTCTATCAATCAATATCTTAAATCGCCGAGCTGTTTGCATTGGCTTCCTGGTTATGTAGTACTTGATATTGAATGAATCACGTTCAATACAACCGCGAGTAGAGAAAGTGAAGGAGAGTCAATTCTTATAGATACATGTACATTGTACACAATCCTCACTCCATATACAAGTGCTGAAAGGAGCGCCCTGACACGTTACCATGCGCCTGCGTCAAACCGACAACGCCCTATACCAGTATACTACTCACAACCCGACGAACACACAAACAACACTGAAGCCACTCGCTATGGACTCCCTACACCTCGAGCACCGCTCCGTCCAAGTGGCTTCCGGACCGGCGCGCGACGCTGTTTGCGCACTCACGATAAACAGACGACGACAGTTTCCGGTTCCGTTTCCGGTTTGTACCGGTGACGTGCCTTTTGTTGTTGGACGGACGGCGGAGGCAGTGACGTCCATAGTACGGCAGGCGGCGGGACGTAGATAAAGAGAGCCTGTCGGCACATAAATCGTCACGTCGCGGGGGGTTGGGTGGAGTAGTCGAAGGCAGTGGGCGAGTGGGGGTGGGGGCGGCGTCGCGTCCGTCAAAGTGAACTGTTTCCGGAGGCGTCTCAACTCGCGAGAGATCTCGTTCATTACGGCACTGGAGTCGCGGCGCTCCAATCCCGACATTCCTTCGTCTCCCTCCCCTACCCGACCACTCTCTGCTCCCGTTCCTTCTCACCTTTCTTCACACAGACATCACCGCGCGCCAATACATCTCTGCCCTAATTGATCCTACTTTTTCCAACAAACACTCTTTTTAATTAGAATATACCGATTGATCAGGGACAGGAAGCAAGCTCTCGCTCGATCCTCTCTGGAAATACAGCTCTCAAAGCATGGTCAGCTTGGGAAGGGACGAAGCCAAGATCAATGACAGACGCTATCCTGTTGTCTGTGTTCACTGCCAACTTCAGCTTGGTGCAGTGTCCTGATGCAGATCTCTGCGGCGGAGAGTGCAGCAGCTCCCCCACAACCGCCTGTCGGCACCGTTTAATTGATTCCGCAAATTACGGCGCCGCCCCAGACAACAACCGGATGAAAACGTTAGACGCCGGCAAGATAAAATTTCCGGCCGTCAGCGTGAGGCTAATTCCCGCCGTCTGTGCTCGTCTCCTCCCGGCCGTTTAATTAAAATACCTCCGCCCTAGATATGGCCTGTGTGCGTCGTTGGGGAGGCGGGGGAGGGAGAGACGTCGTCGGGCAGTGGCCGTAGCAGTCTGCGGACACGGAGGTGAAGGGAGGAGGAGGGAATACACCGTGATGGTATTGTGTAGTGAACCACCGACAGCTCTGCCCATGGAATTGTACAATGGTCAAGATATGAAGAGCGTATACAGATTGACTTTAACAATGCATTGAGCATGCAGATGGATGTTAAGACTTAAAATCTATGTGCAGGTTCAGTATTGGCGTAATGTAAGGCAGGGAGTGCATGCATGGGTGTTTAGATCGGGGTCGGTGCATTAACGTCCAATTTTTAAGAGGTACAATGGTCATAGGATGCATAATACAAAACATAATATGAGTCATGAATATACATTACCGGGTAATACATATACACGTAGAGAAAGGAAGCAGTTACTCATGGGGAGGAAGGGTCAGTGTTCTACTACGTTTATGACCCCCTTTTCCCGACCTCTAGATCACCACACTCAGTGCCACCTCCCCCAGTCACCTCTGCTCAATACCCATGCATATTTATGCCCTAATGGCAGCACAATGCTTTAATGCATTGTGTCATTTTATCGTCATAATAAATGAAGGCATTCTGGTGACTAATTCACCAGTGGCGAATCCAAGCATCATTTTGACTCTTCTGGACTGATACACTCCCGGGTGAAGAGTCGGCATGATGCACCAATGCAGTGCCAGCATTGCAGCATCATGTCGTACTTAAAGGGTTAACGCACAATTTCAGTGATGGAGCCGGCAGTATTAATGCTGAGGAGTCATGACAAGGGGCCGGCTGACAAATACTTCATTACCTCGCCGCCTCACATGTAGGGGGCGCTAGCGCTGACTGCTCAATACAAGCCCGCCGGAAGTAGCCGCTAAAAAGGCCCACATTGTTGACGACGTCATGGAAACGACCATGGCTGCCATCATGGAGGGAGGTGGGGCGGGGAAGGTAGACTGGATGAGGTCCTTGGACGTTTATGAACTCCTCATTTTTAATAACAGAAGGCTGGTGGCGACGGAGCTCTACCTTGCTAAAATAGAGGCGCCAGGATACTAGTATACACAACCTTACCAAAATAATATAGGTATAGCAAGGCTGTCATAGAGACCCTTGCAACAAATCATAATGTGGAGGGGGAAATAAACATAAATGCCAATGACATTGGGGCACATTCATAGTTACAAAGTGGAAAAGACTTGTAAATGAATTCACTTGCCTACTAAGAATAAAATTATATTAACAGGATTTTTGAATTAAATGTGAATTACCAACGACCTTGAGCAAGTCTTAAATGAGTGGCTCAGCAGAGAGTGTGTGGGAAGGGGTGGGTGCATGAGTAGAAAAGGATTGTGGTCGGTTATGTCCGGGAGATGGCGCCACAGGAAGAAAAGACCCGGATCAAAACCGGAAATGGGAACCTATCTATCTGCAGCGTCCACAAAAATGGCCGACAATTCAATAATCGTTTCCTGCCGCTGCATGGAGATGTCCCCTGTATGCGCATACTACGGCTTAATATTGGGTTGAGCGATTGAAGTGCTTCGGAGTCTTTTCTATACTAGAGAATTGAGTAAATATGTATTAATATCGATGGATATCCACTCATTGTTAACTAAGTTAGGAATTATTATATCATATTATTGCAGTATATAACCTTTTTGAATATAGCTATACGTGATCTAGTTTACAACCTCTCAATTTCAATTAACCGCAAAGGAACGTACATTTTTGGTCATGGTAATTGTAGCCCACCACAGCCTGGACTTACATGACATCAATCAGACGTATAAAAACATCTGGATATAATGATAATGATATGAATATTGTTAGCCCAGTGATTATCTGTTCTGTGATTGTTTGATAACAATATTGCGTAGGTGTACGGCTGCAGAAAGCGGTTAACCGGGAGTCCAGGGACCTCTTTCAGAACGACTGCCGTATCTGTCGGGGTACATAAATTAGGGTTTGACGATGACGATCAGGTTCACTTTGTACTGTCGGCAACATATTTTGACGGCCCGACAGATACGGCAGTTGTTGTGAAAGAGGACCCTGGGCAATGGTCAGCTTGGAAAGTGCTAGTAGTACATGGAAAGTTGGCATTGTCCCAGGGTAATTAATTCATGGCAGTGGTATATATGATGAGAGGTAATGAGTTTGTGCCGAGTGTGTCCGGGTCACAGTGGGGGGGGGGGGGGGCGTCTGATGACAATTAGTGACCGGCCTCCACACCCGAAGATGAAGTATCCCAGACTGTGTCTCTCTAAATGCTTTCCCTTTCCATGCCTCTCTTTCTGAGTTCTCACTAGGCTAGTAACGTTAACCCTTGGATCCCACGTCCTACCCCCTAACCCCTACCCCACCCCCCCCTCCCCCGACGTTACGGATCCACTTAATTCCCTGCATCCTGTCCACTTTTTGACTAATGGCCCCAGCACGTTGTGTCCCTCGCTATCTCTGCTTGCACGTCGCGCCGACGACGACCAACTGAGTACCGGGAGGGACTGGGGGGGGGGGGGGGGAGAAGTGAGTGTGTGTGTGGGGGGGGGGGGGGGGAGGGTAGCGAGTAGCGCTGTGTGGGGAAACACCGTGCCGCCTTTTGTGTCACTCTGCGGCGACCGTCGTTTATCTGCCAGCGTCCGGGAATCACGCCTCTGCTACCGATAAGTTCTTAAGCAAATCAAACGCTCGTAAATTCAGCTTAACCCCCCCCCCCCTCCCATCCCAACTACCTCCCCTAACTCCACTCCCCTATCAAGCCCTTTCTCCTCTCATTCCCCCCTCGTCACCTATTTAATACTAACTCCGCCTTACCCCCTCTCCCCGGACCCGGCTGCTTAGGTCTCTATGCGGATTACGTTGACTTCATTTCGCCTTGTCGTCGTTGAGGCGCGCCGTGGCATGGAGCTAGTGAGGCCTAAGCACGGGGCTGAGGAGGTCTTGATAGGAGGTAGGGCGGGGAGGGGTTATGGTCCCTGGCCAGACCCCTCCCACAAATCGGAAAGTGTCCTGCCAGATCCCTTACAGATCGGGAAACCCGCAAGCATGATTATGACACATGAGTTATAGACATGAGCCAAGTACCAAGCACATTTGACCCACGTACCTTCGGAAGGAGTGAAGCCCCTACAGAAATGGCTCTGATATTGTTAATGCCCAGACCTCTCTTTCAGTGAATCAGAAACCCCTGGATGTGGATGGTCAACTACAAGTCTGCTAGGAAGAGGGGGTGGTGCGCATACTGCAGGGTGGGGGGGGGGGGTGATTGAACATCCTTTATTGCCGCGTGATTTAGCCTGGCACGGCTGGGGAGCCCTTCCCTAATCCCTTGTCACTTAGCCCCCTTCACACTCACACCCCCTGGCGGCAGGCCTCGTTAAAAGCGGAAGATCACTGCCCCCAGCCTCACCGCCACCGCCTCGCCGCCTGGCGGGACAAGCGAGCAGCTCATATCACACTTCCGGTTGCTGGTGAGCGGCGTGTGTTCATTTCCTGCCAGTGAGGGATGCTGGGAGGACCTTGACGGTGACGGTGACGTGCATTGAAGGGATGTGAGCAGTTCTGATTTACATTTATCATCCATTGAGCTGCTCCCCCATGTAGGAGAGGGTAGGGGGTATTTTAAAGCCTCCATTTCTCTAATATAAAGACTCTATGGCTCTACTAACCACACACCCCACATCCCCCCAGACGCACTGCCTGCTTCCTCTTATGGCACTACACGGTCAATCACCATCCCCTGAATCTACTCCACTTCTAGCGTAAAGACGGTGTGTTTCTTTGCAGGTCACACACCCCAGACACCCGACTCACGATTCCAAAATATCCCTATCATATGTCTTCTCCTGTCCCAGACCCTGCAGATATGGTATCATAGGGAGTACATATACTTATGTTAGTGCTATATTTCTTAATAACATTTAATACATGATACATAATAATGATTTATATAGTTATTTTTAAAATACTCGAGTCGGGTCATCTGTCCCATATATAGGTATTGGAGTTCATGACGTTGGCATGGGATGGGAAGTGAGGCTCATCAAAGGGAACCCTAAACCCACCCATGTACACCCATGCCCCTCCTGTCAGAAGCCAAATATACATAATGGTACCTGTACACGCCACTAGGTGGCAGGAGCGGCAGGACTGAATATGTCTTGTCAGTGGCTGACTAAATTGTGTGTATACATACAGCCTTGTTTATGAGGGTAGTTTGTGGGGAAGAGCTGTGACATGTTTTCGTTTAAAGTCAGTGAATTCCACTTTACTTCAAAATCAATATCAAGTTAGCTGATGTAGAATCCTTCGCGCCTGCCCATTCTGTGCCTCTATGGTCTCAATTCAGTTCACACTAAAAATGAAACTATTTAGAATCACTTTCCTTCTAGAAATGGTGGCCCTACCTTCTCTACATCCCCTCCCCTACACCCCTATCCAACCCTCAACCGTCTTTGAAATCAATTGACCTTTCACTGGGCGTTGTCTGTAACCTAATACGTGCATTCCACCCTTCAGCCAACCCCTCAACCTGGTCCCCACCCCTCTCTTACCGTCTACCCCTGCCTCTACATTTATTCCCCTGCCGAGTATCTATAAGTGGTGGCCTCCCACACAAAGAGAGTGGCCTGCTGCAACCAAACATTGGGGTATAGAGTTATGATATGGTCAGCTCCCAAACCACAGAATTGGATGGTATTGGTTATCTTTGGTTATCTTTGATTATCAAGATAATCTTTATATCTGTGTTGTCTGCGCATGGCATGGTCACGTGGAGAGTACAATTTATACCAAAACAATTGTTACCAAGGGTACACGTGGCATGGCTACTATAATATTTGTTGGAGACAAATGACTAGATGAGAAAGAAGAGATGTAATACTCAAACTATAGAACTGCATAAATGCATGACATTGTGTCTATATAATTCCAATATGAATTGTTTGTACATAAATATAACCAAGGGAAATACTTATGTTTTCTAATGCAATATCAAAAACTGAGCATTGTTATTTGTTAATAGCACACACACTGTGCGAGAGTTCTCTAATGCATTTTTCTCTAGGTTCATTCAAGTTTAAATGTTGGTTGCAATTTCCCCAATGTCTAAGGTATGTAGACCCATGTATCTAAATGTTAAAAACTGACACACACAGACATGCACATGTAAACTGCAATTTTAAGTTGGCTGTGTATAATAACCTAAAACCTTTTACTTGTGACACCGGCTCCCATGTACACCATGCACCCCTCACCCTCAGCGTGCCAAGTGTCCTATCTGCCAGCACACTACCCCTCACACCCAGGTGAGAAGCACCTTAACTACCGTCACTCCTGCAGCTCTGATGATGACCCACCCATGGTAGGACACAGGCCCCATAATGAGAGCAGACAAGCGGAAATCGTAAAAACTGTCCTATAGTGGGTGACACTATGCTGTATTGTGACACACCCGTGCTACATGGAAGCATGGAGGAAGCCAGGACACTGGTGGTTTTAGGTATTATAGCTGCATGGGTATGTTTTATAGGTATAGGCATTGTAATGGGTAGTGCTGCTAGACTATGGGAATTCTATGGGAAATCATATTTGCCAAAGTTGCTATTATATCAAAAACAAAGACCTTTACATTAGCATCACAGTGTCAAATTGCGATTGTTGGTAGAATTAATGCTATATAATCTGTAACTTGGTGGTAAATAAATATTGGGAACCTCTAATGAATCACGGAGATAGATATTTAGAGTATGGGTGAGTAAACGTCTCCTATATATTTTCTTGTGGTGCTATTATGAGGTTGATGTTCTCTGAGATCGACTTGTTGTGTCTTTTCAAATACAACACCAAATACAACACATTGACACCCATTACAACCCAACACGCGTACTCCTATAACTAATGCAGTTCTAATGTGGAATGTTTTTTCGTGCCAATTGATTTTCCTCTATAAGCCTGAAGCAAACACAAAATAGTAATATGTTCTCCAACAAAGTGTCCATTGGAGGCAGGCAGACAGCTCCTATGCGCTATAACTCTTTTATGGTTGATGTGATTCACATTTGTAATTCACATAGTTTATCTGATGACGAACGACAGCCCAGGATGCATTGCTTTTAAATTTGTTGTTACATATTTTGAACTGAGACCACGTGCTGTATATATTGTAAATTTCTTTGAACTCCCCATATACAAAGATAGTCTTTGTGGTGTAGAGATGTTGTCCATTATGCTGCTGTTTGGGGTTTCTACAAGTGCTCTACTTTCTAGCAATGAGTGTGGACTCTCACAGCATAAGGATACTTGTGGAGTGTTCCACTCAGAGATTGTCAGTGGGGGAAAGGTGTTCTTTCAGAACTTGAGGACTGCAATGAATTTATTTAAATCCATGAAGTGCATAAGTTGAGTTTGCTTTTTAAAAGCATGTCACCCATGAGATTCTGAATGCGTATGGTGTACTCTGTATTCAGTCCAGACTTAGACATTGAAACAGAATAGAAGTTTCTCCCCTTCTTAAATATGATGTAGTGTGTGGTTTATAGTATGAAAAGCTAGCGCTTCTATAGATATATCGAGGTTGTGGTCTTCCCCATATCACTCTCCCCCCGTTTACCCTAACAAACAGTGTCACTCGCCGGTCGTCTTCGCTGTCAGTGTGTGGGGACGCCCACCCTGAGGCTTATATCCACCCATTAGACAGTGTCAGTGTAAACTGCCAGTCCCCCTCCTTGCTACCCCAATAGACACCGTATAGCTGCTGACCACTAAATGTCAAGATCCAATTAAATGGAAGCACTCCAAATAAAGGTGTGTTTCACCTGTTCATAATATATAGACTTTTTTTTCAGGATTTTAAAATGATATTTACATGAACACGTTTGGAATTTTGTTGAAGGCTGGTGCAAATACTTTGTAAGAGATAATCAAATGTATCTGCATTTTGCGAAAAGATTCCAGGGGTGGCCCTGTTTTTCTATTGTATAGGTGCGCTCAGGGCAAAGGTCCCAAATTTTACTTTTTCTTATAGCCTTAGGTATGGTCAGTATAAATGTCACCCCCCCCCCCCCCATCCCCAACACAGAAACACACACCACTACAACACACTCTATAGACACTGACCGCTAAATGCCCAGATCCAATTAAAGCTGGCTCCTTTCGATGATTGGGTCCTCAGTGGCCAGTGCCATAAAGCCCTAAATCCTGGAACCTGAATGGACCCTTGGGAAGCAGGTAGTCAAGGCTCCCCAATGCTGCCCACCTTACACCCTCTGTGGATGAATTATATCTTCAGGCATTTTAAGTGTAAAATAGATAGTGCCCCCAGGCATGTGCTAACCATTTTGCTGAGTGGCTAATGCCCTGAAGGCATGCGTGCCTATACTGATTGATATGCTTCAGGGGATTGTTTGTGGAGACATTTCTGTCAGGGTAAATTAAGTAATAAGTGGTGGGGTTTTTACCAGTTTTAACAGGAGATTTTGGTCCATATTAACATATATAGTCAGATATGGATATCAACATATCCAGGTGAATTCTCAAATTTCAACAATACATTGGGAAAACACCAGAGTATAAAAGCATTAATAGTGTCTTTAATAGCAAAGGATAAAATAATAGTATAAACCAACTTATTTTGTGTGTAGCCTCCCCCAATAGGTGTCAGAGCACGCAGTCAGTACTAAAGGGTTAGGAGGAGGACGAATGGGGATTTGTTATTGAGTGCCCCTGCACCTGAGGGGATGGGGTAGGGGTGAGGGGTGTCGTATTTAGAAGGAGTGACTTATTGTCGCCTAATTCAGAGCCTCCTCTAAGGGTTTAAGGCTCGTTATGCACATCAACCCGACACAAAAGGGTTAATCTCTGTAATACCCCTCCCTATGAATACTCACAAGGGGGCTGATTTTTATGATGCCTCATATCGTGAACACACAACACACAGAGCCCACCCTGTTTAACTAAATACTTGTATACAAATACCTACAACAATGTCTGAATTATTTGAGAGCACCATAAATGTTTGCACAACCTATGCCCCTTTATACATCCAGTGATAATAATACCCAAGGTACCACTTATTATGATATTCTGTACCCCTGGCCGCTGGCCTGGCTATACCTATCACGCCTATACACACATCGACATGGTGGGTCTGTGGCTATTGGTAATCCTGCAGTAAACATCCGCAAAAAATCAACCTTACCCCACAGGGAGACTTAATGGATTAGTCTATTAAGAGGCCACTAACTCACAAATAAGAGGAAATATATGTCAGAAAGTTGCCTTCAGTCTATGATAAAAACGGACATTACCTGTATCTTTATGTACATCGATGACATTAATACCCCCATCCCCACATACTCCGTGCTTCACATAAAATATGATTTTGCATATGATATAAGTGTTTTTCTGTTTAATTTCTCCACCTTATGTATGGAAGTGTATGCTAATTAGTCCCTTCTCATAATCATAGTGTATCTCATCCCCAAGATCAACAATTCATTAGGTATTGGCCATCCTAGAATAGAGCGAAAATTTGCGACGCATCTTGGAGCCTTGTATGACACACAAAGCCCACATCCTTCTCCTCCTCCTGCCCACCCCGACTCATCCCAGGCCCCCCTGTACCTGCCCCGTCCCTGGCCGACTGTTGCCGGCGTCTGCCTGCGTCCAGAGAGGGGGCAGCAGACGCTGCGGGCTCATCCAATACTTCATCTGCTAAACAGCCTCATGGCCATCTAAAATAAATCTAGACCCGACTGCTGGTGTAACCCTTTAATTGCAGCAAAGTTCTTAACTCCAAGACGTGCTTTTGTCAATATGGTGCATGAATACACCCATGGTGAGTATATCGCTAATGCTGCATCCATGCATCATGGAGATACTATAGGGTTGATGCCTTCTCAAAGGGTCGAAATGATGAACTAATGCAGCGCCTGCGAGTTAGCCGCCCGTGCTGCATCGGTACATTATGATGACAAATGTACATCAACTCTGGGGCATCTTTCCACCCTCAAATGGTTAGGATGTGCAAATAAGGCCTTGGCCTAAGAGCCGCCATCTATCTGTGTATCTGCACAGACTATCTGTAGCAGCTATCTCTACATATCCTGGCCTTTAGCAAGGAGAGGAGATAAAATCCCCTTCACGGGAATCACACAATGAGCCCCCACAAATTTATAACCAAAGTCCCCGGCAGAAAGGGCTCGTGACAGGCCTGAGCCCTTTCCACTGTCGCGATTAGAATTAAAATGTCTGATTTCTCCTTGTTTATTTATCATTTTGTTTCAAACATACTTTCCTTACACTATATCTTTGTTGGGTTAAATTATTCAATTTTTATTGGTTATCCATCTCCGATAATTTGCATATTTTTGAAAGGATGTACTTTGCAGTATTGCATCAATTATAGTATTACATATTGACTTACACTTATAATGGAACAGTTTAGATTTCAAACGTTGACTTTCTGCACCTGCCTGGCCCAATCCAGGAATACCTCACTGTCTGTATAGGAACCCAGGCTATCACGCAGCGGACCAAACACAGAAAATAACATTACATGCATGAACACTCTACACAATAGGAAAGAACGGCTTCTTTATGAAAAGACTCAAAAGAGCGTGAACATTTTGGTTTGGTTTGATTTGAGGAATTCATTCACAGGTGGTGGCTCGTGTGAAAGTTTCCATACATAAAGAGCACCACACACGTCGTGGGCTCTAAACACTGAGATTGTTTTCCACACACATACAAAACACATAAAAACACTTAAAAGGTGGTTTCCTGTGATCTGTAAGTGGTTGGTTTGGTGCTCAGTGAGCTGGTAAAACTAGGATATATCACTAACTAGAACAGCTGATGGGAGTGGCTGACTAATGCCTTCCACTGACTGCATCCATGAACAACTGGCTTTATAGATACACTGACCAACCCACCTATATATTTTAACTGACCACCCTATATAGCCAAATCATAGATGCATCCACTAAGCACAAGGGCTCACCCTTCTTTTATACACAGTGTAGAACTAGACATTGTGAATGGTCATCTCTGGTGGGCTTTGATGAGGGTGGAATCTGCTCAGCAGTACCTGATTCTAGTTTTGTGAAGCGATACAAACACCTGTGCAGTTTATGTTGCAGGAATGTATTTTATATTATCTAGCAAACATAACGTGAGCCCAAACATCGAACCTTGTGGTACGCAGTTATTATTCCCCTACCCCTACACTGGGCGTGAAGTTAAATGGAAGAAAACATTGAGGATGAGAAAAAACAGCGTTCTGTCCATATATGAGGCTAAATGCAATGTTATTACATTGTATTACTCTTGAGTTCGCAGCTCTTTCCAGTAATATGCAATATATTCCATGATAATATGATTATGTGTACTGCCTGCTACGACTGTTCCATATAATTTATTCAGGTATAAATCGCCACCGAAATGTGTTAATTGATTTGTGAGCTAATGGCTTCAAAGTTAGATGGAATTGGTATATATATACCCTATACCTATGCATGGTGAGAATGAACTTAGAGTTTTTTGGTCATATGATATCCTGTGTATCAAGTGGGCTGGCCAGAAATGTAGCACAAAACCGGGGTACAAATGGGAATAAAATATAAAGCAGAAAACAGCCTCTGCACTCGGCATGTGCTGCTTGGCCGGGGTGTGGGAGATAGTGTGTATGGGATATCGTGTTGGGCACTTTGTGGTCGTGGAGACCGCTGCGGTCCGGGATAGACAAGATATGGTTTCAATGTTTAAATGTCTTCTTCAAAAACTAGCCACGTCGAAGCTGTGCTTTAACCCTTTTCCTGCTGGCCTTGAAAAACGTCATTTGGGACTTAACCACCGGCCCTATGCCATGGGAATATGCAACTTTGCAAGTATATGCTCCTTGGGATAGTGGCTAAGGAGTAAAATAAGTTGTATTGGAGACAGAATTTATATTTTTCTGACAAGGAGACGTAGTATTTATGTTAAATATTTTTGGATTGAATCAAAAATTCCTATTCTTCATACCATAGCAGGTGTTGTAATAAAGTGATATTGGTGCCCTAGGGTAGCAATTTTGCTGCCCTAGGGCAGCAGCGGTTTTTCAAAGGTATTTTAGATGCTGCCCAGAGGCAGCAGCGGCCCTTAAAGGGTTAAAACTCATAATTATCTTGGGGTGACATGTAGTGAATGATTAGATGAATTTCCCCACTTCAGAATTCTAATATGTCTCTGGAAGGTCAAAGTATAGGACTCTCACTTTGTTTGATACATTGTGTATTGAATATTTATTACACTATTGGTAATGCAAAAGCTGTATATATCATGCAAAAATTCAACACCTCGATATAGTTCTTTGTATAGTATCTCCCCTTCCCAAAATTAAGTGAGGGGTTATTGGCTTTTAAATATACATTTTGTTTGGGGGAAGTTTTGTTGATGTCGGTGTAGAATTATATATCTATTCTTAGAAAGTAGCCACGCAGTAGAGCTCTATACCTGTTTACGTTACTCTGGGGAATGGCGACTGAGTTAATTTGTTGAATATGTGATTAAATGGTTCTTTGGTGAAAAGCGGTGTTTGACCAGCGCCGCCCCTGCCCTTGTGGTGACGCGTGGGTCAACTCAACGGTACTTTAACTTCTATTCCCTGGAGAACTGACCACACAGACTGTATTAGCTCGTATGCTCTGGTGAGTATCCATATTACCATGGGTTAATATTTAGCCCTACATATCTGAGATGCTAAACGAGTTGCAGGTATAAGTGACAATACTCCATACCCTCCCTTTTGATGCAAATCGCTTAATATGAATTTTGGCATAGATGCTCTATGCAGATGATATACAGGTATTCGGAGGATTTTTTGGGGGTAAAAAAAGAGCGATGCCATTGATACTCATACCCCCTACCCACAATCGGCAATGCTGGGCATTTCCAATTGATATTATAACATTGATGAGCAGTACAGATACGAGTATAGATAAGGTGAGCGCCTTACCTGATGATGGGCGGTCTGAGTAGCGCGTGCAGTACACCCAGGCGGGCCACACCAGGGGGTCCTTGGTGTCCACAGCACCTTGTGAGGAGGAGCTCGTCGTCGACGTGGCGCCGTCAGCTGATCCAGCTCCCGCGGCCCGCGACGCGCCGCCCGGAGATCCACCACGACCATCTCCGGTGGGGACGGGCGTCTTGAGGAGGGCTGGGGAGCGGGGGCCGCCGGTGGGAGGGGAACAGGAGGAGGAGGAGGATATACTGGACGCGCCTCCAGGTGATGCTGCTGGGGATGAGGCGCTGGAGGAATTAACGCCCGGAGAGCGTGGATTATGATGATGTTGGTGTTGGTGCGGATGGTGGTGGTGGGAGAGGTGGTGCAGTGGGGTGGGGTGGTGGTGCTGGTGGTGGCCGGGGTGGTGGTGTGCTTCTAGGTAGGGGTGGTGGTGATGACTACGGGAGGAGAGAGGCGTCTTGATGGTGGCGGAGGCGGTAGGTCCAGCTGCCGGCCCCGGCTCGGGGTAGGTGAAGGAGGGGGAGGCGGCGGAGGAGGAGTGGGCGGGATGGAGGGGCGGGGACCGGGCGGCGGGCGGCGAGGACGGAGTCACGGCCGCCCGTCGGGAACCCGCGGGGTGGTAGGGAACAAACCCCTGGGCGCGCCCGGACGTGAAGGCCGCGCCCTGGAGGAGGGAAGAGTTCCTGTGCTGTATATACTTCTGTCCATGCACCAGGTGGTCTATACCGTGAGGGCTATAGTGCCGCGTCGTCGCGACCAGATTGGCGACGTCCAGAGCGCGCGCCGTTGGTCCCGACGTCGACGTCTGTTTCCGGTGGTCGCGGCGCGGCGCCGGCGGCGCGCCAAAACTGGCCTTCAAGATGGCGTCGATTGAGAAGTTTGTGAGTCTTACCGGCCCTGGAGCAGGGACCTGGTGCTGGGGGTGGTTGTGTGGGAGGTGGTGATGGTTGGACGGCGCGACCACCACGACCGGGGGTGATACCCGCTCTTCTGCGGCCCGTCGCCGCTCGTCGTCGGCGTTAACGTCGGCAGACGGCGGGGAGGAGCAGGAGGAGGGGGACTCAGGTCCCCTGCTTCCTCCTCTCAGTCCTGGAGGGGTTGGGCTCCGTCTCCGTTCGTCTCCGGGGGAGAGAGGTGACGGGGGAGGAGAGTCAACATCGACGTCGTGGATATCATCGTCGCGACCGACCATGGAGGAACTTCCGGTTGCGTTACTGCATTCTCCGTGGACGCGACACTGAATCGGCGACGCTGGTCGCGAATGGACGGATACAGTCAGCGTGGCTTGTGTCGACGACATGGTCGTGGTCACAGGGTCTATGTGTTCCTCCTCCTCGGCGTGTCCTCCAGGGGACATCCGCCCGTTAATGCTGACACCGCGCCCGTCGCTACCCCCGGAGGAGGAGCTGGAGGAGGGTGCGGGGCTGGGAGGGGAGGGGTGGTGGTGGGAGGGTGTGGTGCCGATACAAACACTGCTTCCGGTGACGGAGGCCACGAGCCGCGACCCCAGGCTGGGCGCCGCGCGTTCCGTCTCCATGGCCATCATGGTGAGTGCGTGAGGACGCTACAAGGGGGCGCCACTGTGTGAGTGGTTTAGGTGCAGAGGGCCAGGTTGGTGGAACCTGTCAATAAGTGGTGACTAGCAATAAAACGATCAATATATGGTCGCTATCAATGAGGCAGTTGCCAAGTATAGGCGTCCACTTGGTCTTCTATATACGTAGCAATTTCTTCAACTCAGGTAAGTCCCATACTGGAGGAGGTAGCTGTCACTGTCCATATAGTCTCCTCCTGTGCCTGTGTACTCCTCTGTAGTGAGGAGCCTCTATCCCTCCAAGGGGGTGAGCAATGTCTAGCCACTGAGCACTGTCTGTCTCTCCTGGTAGGATATAACTGGTAGGTGAGGAGGTAGATCAGCTACTGTCACTGGGTCCCTGGAAGATGACGACACCATTTGTATTGAACCCCCACGTCCTTCAGGTGAGGTGGGTGCAGTGGGTGGGAGGGGGTGAGTTGTCTGTGGGTGTGCTGTGGTCACCAGGTGTGTGGTAGCATGAGTGGTAAGTGTCCAAACTGACCTCCAGTGGAGCAGGTATAAGTACAGTCTGGAGGACTCGGCCTGCAGCCCTCGAGTGTCCTCCTGTGTCACTCAATGTTATTCTCCAAGCTTAAGCTTCCGTCGCTGCACACACTCCTGCCGCCGACCGCACACCAGTCCTACTCAATGTGGTCCGCGCGCGCCGTCCTCAAATGATCATATACATTTCAGCGGCGCTCTGGGTGGTATGACGTCACGAGAGCAGGAGCCAATCAGAATGCAGCTTTTGGGAAGGGGGATGGGACCGTCTGGGTGGGGATGGGAGAGGTCTGTGGTTTGTGGAGGAGGGTGATGAGGTGGGAGGGGTGGGACTGGGAGGAGATAGGGTGAGTGTGAGGGGAGGCTTGGGGGAGGGGGGTTGTGGGAGGTATTTAGAGGAACAAACCACGTGATCTTTATACTGGTAATTAGCCCCTTCACAACCAATCAGCCCTCAGCTACCGGACGGCCTTTGATGTCCGTGATGTATTCTGGAAAAGTCAGAAAAGATTGGGGTGAAAATAATTTAAAATACAAGTAAAAAGACGCTGATAAAGAAGAGTGTCTTTGTGTAATATAAATGCTAATGTGTCCCTGGTGGTGGGTGTGGGATATATATCGTACAGGGACGTTTGGAGTGGACATGTATGCTAAGTGTGGCTTATTGATTAGGTCATTACACAGGCCTTCTCCACACACCAGCTCCTATTACTGTACTTAGCAGCTTGTACTAACACAGTGAGGCATATACCCAGCCATATAACCCTTTCCCTATTTTTATTGAAGAAGGTATAGATAACCACAATTTCCAACAGAAATCCTGATCGTATAGAGAAAGGAAGGGGTGACGTGTGTTTCGAATTACACGACCTATACCTGCTTATGTATCCTACTTGTACATGTGTATATGTGTTATCAACATTTCCAAGAAAGATTCAAGAATTATGTACTATACATATATGTATAGGGTGCATTCCAACCTACACACGGTATTCGTTATGTAGCCTTTTCATTTCCATTGCAGAGATATCAAGAGCAAAGGTATAACACCTATAGATATATTAAAGCAAGGTAAAGCTCATTTCACTGCATGGCAGATTCTGTCCAAACAAAATAATAGCAGGTGTTTTATATGAAATATGAGTAAAGTTCTTCTAGCTTGGATATTTATATACGAGAATGCTGTACACCAATATACAAGCTATACAGACATCGACAATACGTGTAAACTTCTTCAATACAGTGATAGAATTCTGAAATACAAACAAGGACCGGTCCCAATAAAGGGCTCCATTGGGCGCAGACACCTGGAGTTATAGAGGGGTGGGGCGACTTGATACTTGCTAGATGATATATTACCAGCATTCATTTTGACAATTCATTTACCAATTCAATATGGCAAACATCATTATGGGTTCTGTATAGAGTAATAAACCACTGAGGGCACTGTGTATTCGATTCGTTAGGGGACTCTATAAAACGGCTGTTGAGGTAATTAATTGTGCTTGAAATCTACGGGGCCGCGGCACGCTCTGATAGCTTTTGGAAATTGAATTATTAGGAAAGTGTTTTCTGACATAGAAAGGCTCTTCCTGTGGCCCTGTATATATCCTCTATATACTGCCTGCTCAGGTGGCGGGGAGGGTGGCGCCGGGGCCTGCTGCACACACACCCGGCCAATCAGTCATCCTGCCCGTCTTGTTAGCAACCCTACACAGCAAACCGTGAGAAATCTGAAAGTTGCCCTTTTTTATCCATCAGAGTTTCATGTATTTTAAGTAATCTCTTCCTTTTTAGATGTTTATGTTCGTCTCAGGCAGGGGAGACTGTTAATAGAGGGACGGAAGTACGCGCAGATAGAGAAGGATCTGTTGTATCAGTTATATATCTGAGATCTGTAGGATGTTTATGGACATAGAATGATGACGCGTCGGGACGACTTCCTGACGCTGATCTTAGGAGTAGAATCAAAAATACATACACACGACACACCTGCTAATGTGGATGCTTTTTTTCTTCGTTTTCCCCCAAAATAAGTCATATACAGCTATATTGAATAATACAAATATGATCTCAAAATATATATTTTGTTTAGTAGGCTTCAGTGTTCAGGTAAACCCAAATAAACCGTTTGAAAACATTATCTCATGTTCGTCATGATGCAATCCATTGAGCATTTACAACAATATTCGGTTTGAATAGATGAGTAGATAACAGAGAGCAACTATTCTTGACGTTCATTATAGAACGATCACATCAATATTATTATACATTATGATTGATCACCGTCAACCCTGTATAGCTTATAGCATCATATGTTTAGATGACTGGATGATGGTGATTTTTGTAGGGTTGTATGTACGTAAATATAAAATTCAACCCTATAGTTTTCAAATTATATTACACAAGGAACTTGAATGAATTAGCCTCTTTTTAGCATTGTCATTGCATGGCCACACACTTATGTGTTCATTTAGGTTAATCTGCTGCCTAGTAACACAGAAGTGGGGTAGGGTAGGGGTAGGGAACGTGCTCGGCAGGTAAGACCGCCTTCTCTGCGTCCTCTCCGGCCCTTCCCGCCCCACCTGCCGACTGGGAGGCTGATGTACGAGCGGGGAGACGGACGGCCAGCATCAGGCGCGCTATGTTTGCTTTAGTTGGCAGATCTCAAACCAGGGGGCGCCACTGAGTTGTCGTTCTAAACGGTGAAAGTACAAATGTAGTTTCAGCACATCCCATCTATATTTGTTGCGTTACGTATATCTACGTGTATTCTAATTCAGCTGAGAATCTCACAATGCACAGATTCAAACATTCAAAGGACCCAAATACACGTATATGATATTCTATTACTATCAATCGGGTATTAAGGTATTAAATATACAATAGTATGACATGAGTATGCCATGCCATATCAGCATACATGAAGAATATTGTTATGAATCAATCATGGAAAGTACACATATATCACTGTTGGGACTGTGCACAGGAGTAATATGACAGTCATTTGTTGGGGTCATTTGTTAGAAGCATATATAATGTAGAAGTGAAGAACAGCTATTACTGTGACAAGTCCATATTTCCTCTTGGATGGCCGAGACAATCACGAAACCACATGCACATCTATATTTCCTCCCAGGACCATCAAACCATGGTCCATGGAGTGCACCTGGGACGATGATGAATGTATTATGAGTCCGAAGGTTCAATTTATGGTCACAAACGAGCTGAGCACCCTTGGAAGATCATGAATAAAGCAGGGGTAAATATGCAGTCCCATTTCCCCTAATTTGAGGCTGCAGAGTAAGTAGATGCATGGCCTTTCCTCATCCTGCTCTGACATCACAATCGTTGAGGGCAGGGGACCTATAGGCTCCTTTGCTCTTAGTGAATAGTGGAAGGGGCCAAGAAAGAATTGAAGTTCGGTTTCAGGCAATTCTCCCCTAATTGATTATTCATTGTTTAATTATACTTACTCTAAAAGTTCTATATTTTGGGGGTATTATTTTATACTGGGAAGCAATGTACATAATAAAGTGCACAGCAAGTTCTGAAATACCATTCTACTAGTATATAGGAGAGTCGAACTATGAACAATTTAAACATGTTATGATCTCATGCTGGCCTAAAGGATGGGTGAGGGGATTGAAAGGAGAGTGGGTCGGGGTGGGGGTGAGGGGTCCCCTTTGCTTATGGTTACCAACAGCTTGGAGGCGTTCATTATGAATCAATCAATCACGGACAACAAAAGCTTATCATAATTCCACCAATCCTCCTATCCACACACCACTGCATACAGACAGAGGCCCTCCCATACACAAACACGGTGGACACTACAAAGCCTTACAAACAAGGGAAGCATGGACTTGTTCAAGTCTTTCGTGGTTCGTCAGAGGAGTATTGTTAATCGAATGAGTCATATAGGGTAGACTGACCTAAAGGTAACCACGTACCATGATATATCCACCTTAATCTTGTAGTTATTTATGTATGGTATTGTCTTTATTTCTCCTTTGCTGGAAAGAGTAACACTTAAACTTAAAGTGTACTATGACACACAAAACAGGGCTGATCATGCACGAATGACTACAAAATTAAGGTGGACATCTCATGGTACGTGGTTACCTTTAGGTCAGTCTACCCTATGCATTGTGGTGTATACATATTTTCTTAGACTTGACACTACAAATACCACAGTGTTACAGCCTGAGGCCCTTTGTACCCTTTGTAGGAGGGCTCTGGACAAGCACACCATGATCCACATACTTCTTGTCTTGGTGAAGGACCATGGAGGTTCGGTACACAAGTCTGATAGAGTAAAGGGAGAGGTGATCTGGGACTGCAGCAAGTCCAGATAACATGGAGGTACATGGAGGGGGGAGACAACCCACAAATTGAAAAGGATGAACAAAGCCGCTGTTCCCCGCCTATTTGTGTCCACGTCTCCTATAGCCACCTGAGGCACGCCCAGTACCAGCGGAGGCTATATCAACTAACCAGCGTCCGGGGTCAGAGGTCACCGAGACGCTACCCCGTCACGTGACGTAGTTATTATACAGAGTTGTCTCTGAGGGACGCCGTGACGTGTAACGTCGTTCATCATCCCGCCACCAGGAGGCGCGGCGTCTCCATAGCGGAAGTAGCCAGCCCCTAGGCATGCTGGGTACAAAGGGGTGTGTCTATAGGAAGCGGAAGGATGTGGCCCACTTGTGGCGCCATCTGATGGCATGTGGAGACGTTAGTGAGGAGATTTAATAGTGTCTTCATAATGGGGTGGGTCATGGGGAATTGGCTGGGTGGGGGCGAGGTGGGTGGGTGCACGGGTAAGCGGTTTGTCTGTTCAAGTTATCTAGATTCCACTGGGGTAAGATTGCTTCACGTTATAGCCTGATATATCCCGAAATCAAAAATACACATACTTTCTATTGTAGCAATTGGAAGAGATAATTGTAGCAATGGGAAGAGATAATGTTGCAAAAGATGTGGGGCCCTTAATATCTTTTCTGTCTTGCTCGTCCTCTTCTGGTGGAGGGGGTGGGGTATGGAATTATGTATAGGTGTCCTCCACCCTCATATATCTACAAAACGTTATTTGGTAGTTGTGTTACAAGTTATTGCTATAGGAAGCTATGGGAAGATGCTGCCGTGGTTATATTCCAAGCAAATGCCGAAGGTCGTTCAGATTGAGCAATATGTCTAGCGTTAGTTACATCACATGTTCTAACCGCACGCCAAAATATCACTTACCCATTCTCTATCTCTATTCACAGGCCATTAAACTGTACCGTCTTCATCGTCAACTATAGCCCGCAGGACCACAGCAAATGGGGTGTGGGCAATCAGAGGCAATTGACTTTAAAGGTTCAATATAATGACGTAACTGATATGCTCATTAACGGTAATTATCGAATATAGTTACAATACAGCCACCAGTCTGGGTATTGTACCGTGTCATACTGACTGTTTCTTATTGAATTATTTTTGGGATGTAGAGAGACTGCAATAGAGGAAACTATCCCTATACATGTATATATACTGGGTACTGAGGCCTGGGTAGGCCTACTGCATCATGAATCCACCATGCTAACCATTACTCTATGGGGGACAGGTGACATATGTAATGCCCAGGTTAAACACACTCAGAATACTCACACCCTGTTTGTACCCTAATTTCGGACCTGAGATTTGGCTGAGCTGGTTGCTGGAGGTTAGACTGGTTATACTGGTACCAATCAACATGGCGCTGTACACAGGTCATCTTGCTAATACGGAATAGGTATTTGATACGGACAGCATAGATCTAAGTATAACACCTACCCATATTACACCAAGGCTCGGACAGCAAGGTACCCTGCAATGGCATGAATCAGTATGATGAAGTGTTCAGTGGGATGTGCGTCACCAGCTTACAGTTTACCTGCTCAATACCGACAATTCCATATACTACTTGATGGGGGAAAAAGAGTAGTAATCAACACACATTATGATTGTACCGGGGTAGTGGTAATTTTTTCCATATTAATAATATACTCTGACATTTATAATGCATTCACACCAAATCACATTATACCTCCACCACTTCATGACACGCCCCCCCCCCCCCACCCCCACCATGCCGACGCTGACTGCTCTTCTCGATGTTGGGATTATCAGAAAATGACGCGGGCTATGTCCACATCACGGGGCGGTACCCAATAGGCCGCACGTCACCCCCCCCCCCATAACACACACACACACACACACACCACCCACCTACCCCAATACGCCATCCCCGTCTCCTCACTATGTGAGCAGTGTGGGGCTGGGGTAGGTGGGGCGGGGGGGGGGGGGTCTCTGATTTGCTCGCGCGTCGTTCGGCCGTCAGCTCTGTGTCACTTTCAATTTGCTGTCGGCTCCATCAGAACTGATTGTCGGACAATTGTGTAATGGGATGGGAGAGTAAGGTGGGTGGGTGGGTGGGTGGGGGGGGGGGGGGGGGGGGTTTGCAATGTATGGTAGGGAGACGATACGTTGGCTTGAAGGGCATGGACATGATTGAAAATGGAACAGACGGAAGGGACTCCCGTTCCGAAGCAGTGTGTTGCGATAGATGTGTCGACTGAAACATGACCATGCAAGAGGGAAGATGCGATGGTATAGACTTGCTCAAGTCCTAGAATTTGAATAAAGACAAAAAAAATACTTTTCTCAACTGTCTAATTCTAGTGGGAACAAGCAGTGGAGGGGAGGAGGGGGCGGGGTAGTGCGTGGCGGAGTAGAGTTCTCACTGATGCAGGCCAGTCTAGCGATGGGGCCAAAAAAAAAGGTGTGTTTCCAGTAACATGGTCCTGGAGACATGACCCGGCCGGTCGGATTTCTTTGTTTTTTTTTGTTTTTTTTGCTTCCTCCCCTAAAGACATGTGATGACCGTGAATTCCTGAATATTTCATAGAATTTTTTTTTTTTAATTCAAAAAAATCCAGCAGGGGTGGGGCCCCGACTCCCCAGGTTTCCCCTGTTGGTCCACCATTGTCTGATATTCCTGTTATCTATTTTTGGGGGAAAATTGATTTTTCACTCTAAAATCGTTAATAATTGTCTGATTTACAGACTGTAATATGGCCCCAAAAAAAAAAATCAAAAAAAAATCGCCATTTCTGCCTTGGTAGACCCGGTCGGGTGACTGGAAACAAACCTTCTTTTTTTTTGGCCTGGTGTACAAGGTGCCCACTGGGCACGAGCGGAATATATATTTTACACCAATAACATTCTTCCCTATACATTCGCTGCTAAACTTTTAGGGTGCAACTGGTGTCTCCACCTTACCCATCTGGTTTGACTAAACCTAGAATTTACCCCCGAGCGGAGCATCCCTTCTGCCTGATTGTTCACATGCAGTACACGCACCTCCTTGTCACACGGTAGTAGTGCTCCGGGATTGTACCCGTGGAGGGGGCCTGTCTCAGGTATATTATTACCTCACTACTTATGATACCTACATAGACCAGACTGGTTTAAATCAGACACATCTGGTAATTAATATAGACTATCAATCAGTGTTGATTACTACTACAACTTCTATATAGTCCTAATTACCCTCAGAGAGTCAGCTAATTAGGCTGGTAATCATCCCGAGTTGGGTGCTCTGAATAAGGCGTTGATCGGAAACAAAGGTCCCAATCCCCGTGTCACTTTATCCTAGCAACTACAACCCGCTGTGCGCATGCGTCGCCGGAAACGACGTGGAAATGAGGCGCCGACTCCCGCAGCGTCAACTTGCGTCCGTCCGCGTTGACGCGTGCTCGGGAGCTGGTTTGGACGTTAATAGTGCGGGTTTCTATGACGGGTAAATGCCAGATATGTTGCATGTCACCCATCCTCGCTCAGTTATATATTTTTTTAAAAGACCGATCTCAATTTCTTTGGCAAATTTGGAGAAATTTTCATGTGGTTTTTTTGAGGGGGGGGGGATATTTTAAGCATAGAAGCCTGCATAGAAGTGAGGTTAAAATGCAATATGCATGCTATACACTCTAAGAACAGTGTGTTACATTTACACACTTATCAACACGATTTTCTGCTGCCACTCTCAACACACTACACACTACACACCCTTTGCCAAATGTGTGTTGATCTCAAAAGCATGAAAGTGTGTTGCAAATTTGTGTGTGTAACTCCTTATTAATATCCCCGCAACACACTGTTCTTAGAGTGTATGTAGCTATATGTAAATGGAACAGTGAGTACCAGGTAGGCGCCCACCTATATTCTGGTTTAATAGAGTCAGAGCACACTTTTAAATATTTTGGCCTCAGCATGTGTACGTCTGTTGGGGCGAGCTGTTCCGAGTGAGAGGTGAGACGAGGGTGAGATAATTAGGGGAGCACAGTGAGTGCTCCGGTAATGAACTTGAGTAACTCACACCATTAAGTGCTGGGATGGGGGTGGGGGTAGGGGTGGGGGGGGGGGGTCCTAAATCTCCAAGCAGATTTTCATTAACCATCGGATACTGGAACCATAGAGGCCATGATCTGCTGGGGTGGCACTGATGGGAGCTAAGGGTTATAGACTGCACCAGCGCCATCTTGTTTTACACTCCCCATTACGTAGTAGATAGCTCACGAGTAACTGAGTGTATGTCAGAATAACCATGACAGACTGAGGCCACCAGTCACTCTACTATTGTTATTTTTACATAACTCAGTTACGAGGGGGTTATCTGACTTAACATTCGGTTATGTAATAGATAGACTACGGTTATGAGAGGCTAACTCAAAATAACCACAGTAAACTGGCTGGCACCCTTATAGGGTGCCTGCCACTCCACTAAAGTTATATTTTATCTGTCTATCTGTTTTAAACCACAGCTGTGAGGTTATGTGCCCTCCACCGTGGGTTAAGGGGAAATAACAACGCAATGATGGTACTTCCGTAGGTAATTGGCTGTGCACAGAATCCCCCGTCAGGTTCCAGGACCTTGGCCGTATTGCTGAGGCAGGGAAAGACAGGATTCTGCTGTGCCTCGAGCACTGCTGCGGTGAAACAGTACTGAGATTGGTTGCTAAATTGCCGGGCGCAACTAAAACGATGAGACATGGCCACCAATATTTAACGTGAGATTTAATCTCTATTATGGGCTAAAGTGAGTCAACAGGAAGCCCGTCTCCCCCACACCCACCACGGCTAGACAGCCTCGAGTGGTGGCGTTTGTCTTCGTTATTTATAATGTTAGCAGCGGATCATGATGAGGTTTCTCTCATAAGAACCCACTGAGAACAGTGCTTCTCGTGTTTATATGGCGGTATTGGATGTTATGTTGTTATTCATAGTTAAGGAAGGGTATTTCCACAATATGTTTTTATTTGCTGATCTATCCATTTTGTAACTATAGCATTGAATCTGATGAAGGATCACGGTATCTGAGGTCATGTTTCAAATTACAAACCAGGTGAATCTGAGTTGTTGGTCCTATACTCCTTATATGGTTGAATCAAATTTATTAATATTTGGTTTCCCCTGATTTGCTGTCTCTTAATTCTTCTGCAGAGTTCTTCTGCGCATGCGTCCATACTTCCGAATTTCAGGTATATTTTCTCATCACCAGTCTGCGAGCAAGACCTATCCCTATCGCCTTCCCCGTATAGCTACATATATCCATCCACTACTGGAATCTCTCCCTCCCTCTCCCCCCCACCCCCACCCAACTCCCCCTCATGTCTGCACCTTAGAGGTATACATTTGCAAATTGCTTCTCCCCGTGCATGGCTGCCTCTGGTAAAGCAGACCTATACAGACTGTGTAGGTATACGGACGAATAGGGCAGTAGTAGTGAGCGCCGCCCATACCGGCATGAATCCCTCCTCCCCTGCCTCCCTCCCCCCGCAGTGCGCGCCGTACCCTGGGTGGGGAGTGATTGGTTGCTGACTGCGGCGAGCAGCTCGGTGGCCGATGAATCCTATCTCTGGTGAGCAGCTCGTCCCCGCGCCGCGCCGCGTCCTGAGTCACTCACACCGATTGTGCGGCCGCGTCGGGCGGCCTAATTATCACCACGCTTTGATCTGCCGCGCATCTCACCCCTAACGCTTTAAGGCAGTAAAGTGCTTAAAGGCAGCGCGCCCTTGGGGGACATGATGCATGAACGCAGCCCTGGTGAGTAGACTCGCTGGGGCTGCATTCATACATCATGCCAAGCTATACGGGGAAGATGCACTTCCAATCAATGCCAGAGCTGCGTTCGTGAATCGCGCTGTTGAGGGGCTTATCGCATTAACGCAATATGCGGCTCTTAAAGGGTTAATACAGCCCTCCCTCCCGCCCCGCCCTATCATGGCGGCGGCAGGGCGCGGGGGCCGCGCACGGACACGCCCCGCGCGTCGCCTTATCGGGCGGCGAGCGGCGGACGGCGTCCAACACTTATTAGGGAAGCGCGCTTTTTGTCGGCGGCGCGCGTCCAAATCCGCGACGCCAATTTGAGCTAAATAGAGACAGATTATCAATCATTGAGCGCGGCCCATTCACGCGTGTTCCCGTGTGAGCCGGGAGAGGCGCTGCCTATAGAAACCTACACCGCCGGGGTTATCGGTACCGAGCCGCGCCCGTCGCACCCCAACCCCCGCCGCCACTCCCGCCTATCCTCGTCGTTCATCGCCTATTAGCACACCCCGCGTCCATACGGGAAGTGGCGGTTGAGCGGTAGGAGGGGAGGGGGGGGGGGTGATGCGGATCGCCCCCGACGCCTCATGATCCATCTCGCCCATCCAAACCCTCGGTTACATTATTGAATCGGTAATTACCGCACGTAATTATTACAAAAATGGCGGCGCGCTCTTCCATCACTTTGCGTCGATTAGCGGGTTCCGCTCTGTCCATTTGGTCTCCCTAATTACTGTCATAAAGAGGATTCACTACACCCCCCCCCAGCCTACCCATACGGCTCCTCAATTCACATCATCCTGTTGTTGTAGGGCCTATAGCCCGGGCCTATAGCATATACTATGGCTGGTATTTATGTCGTCAGTCCATAATATCAATAGACATGATTATGTGTAAAAAGGGCCAAAATCCACACTCGGATTTGGGATATTTTGGGGATAGCTGGGGGATTGTTTTTGAAGTTAGTCCTACTTTGAATCGACTTTTGATCTAAATACTTCTCCATCGCCGCTATCGTATCAACGCTGCCTACAGCATAGGTATAGCGTTTACGTTGGCATTTTCTGGCAGGGGTATTGGGGAAATGTAAACCGACATTGGTGAATGACGTGAAGGTTTTCCTCGCTAAACAACAGGGTCGCGCCGCAAATGGAAACATAACAAAATACACAGTTGACTCCCCCCCCCCCCCCCCCTCCCACATTAGGAAAGGTATAGGAGGCGAACCTTCATGTACATGTATCCTCCCCTGCTCCTGGATAGACAACAGTGGGCGCGTCAATCTTCAGACGTTCGCAGACAGAGGCAGGATGATGAAAGGGATGATGAAGCTGAAGGACGGAGGTAGGGGGAGGGGTGCTGGAGGTTGGTGGGGGAGGGGGGGGGGTCATGGTTACTAATAACGGGATGTGGATTAACCATACACTGCTTTGTTTACCCCTCACTTCCTGATTAGGCCAATCAGCGCCGTCCGCTGCCGAGCAGACGACAATCAACTCGGCACTCGGCTCCCCTATTACCGCCCATCTACAGCCGCCGCATAATTCAATTACCGACCTCCATATAGGGGCGGAGCGCGCCGACTGCAGCAGCATGGGCTCAGTATTTGTGGCAGAGAAGGGAACTAAATGAGGTTTGATATTGTATTTCATGCATTTGTTCCCGGGCGCCCGCCCATAAAAAAAAATGGTGTTATTAAAATGAGCGCAGAACGCGAGGCTCGAGTTGTGACGATATCGGGGGGACAAAATGGCGGAGTACTTGAAGTGAACACTTACAGTGCTATATATACATGAACAGCAGACTCCCCATCCCAGTCCTCCTCCCGCCCATATCCAGCCCAATCATCAACACCCACAACTCAACATATGCAGCAGAGAAATGGCCCCGGTTCCTATTGGGTGCTTCACAGATATAGATGGGAGGCGTGTTAATTATTAGCTATTAATGACAGGGTAGGCCCCCTCTCATCTGCCACTGTTTGTGGAGGGAACCTTCTTGTTGTTAAGAGTGTTTTCAGCCTGTTGTCCCAAACTGTTGATTGCTGTAACCGGATACGGCATGAGACGCATGCGCGGTGAGCACGTGGGTAGCCGCGCGTCTGTCGTCGACATATGGCGTCACGTGTTTGTCGTCCCAGGTCAATTAGGGCGCGGGGAATTAAATGTGTCGGATAAAAAAGAGTTTGTGTCCCTAAGAGAGAGAGTGACAAAATGAGACCAACATCCACACACACAATGACAGCTAGAAATATGGTCAGAGCTCAGTGGCGGATTCAGGTATTTTGAAAGGTGGGGGGGGGGGGGGTGATATGATCAAAGGGCTGTAAATGAATTTCCAAGTGAAACGCAGCGGTCAAACTATGGAGGTCTGAGAGAGTGTCCCCCACGAAAAGTTTTGCCTTAATTGAAATGGTGCATTCTGATGCATTTTGGCAGACTACATGTAAGTGAAGATTTGTATTTTTCTTGTACCACTGGGGGTCGGACGTCACTTTTGGAGGAAAAGCTTTTGGAAAATTCTGAATGTCTAAAGAATTCTGAATCCGCGTTCTGTTTTTGGTTCGCAATATATCATGGTTCAGTTTTGCTTCTGTCATGGGGTTCAGATAAATTTTCACAGATGGACATTTCAATGATAACAATTTTCTTTGTAAATAATACAGTTAGGGATGAGAAAGACTAGATTTTCTTTATGATAGATCATAGAAGGCTATAGGTTTAGACATCAGAAAGGTCTGATCATGATTTCGACATCAGGAATGAACGGTTCGGACATCAACCCAGACATCAGTAAAGACCAGCTTGAAGGGCTGGAAAGGATTGACTTGGACATCAGAGAGGCCCAGACCTTGATGCCAGGAAGAGATATATGTTTGGACTTCAGAAATGTTATATGTCAGATATATAGGGTCGGATAGGGTTTAGGCATCAGAAAGAGCCAGGTCGTGACATCAGATTGGGCCAGTTCTGGTCGTATTTATTTGATATCATAGCATAGCTGGGGCATTCTATTTGGTCGGAAGGATTTTAGAAAGACATTGAAAGTCTAGACCTGAAATTTGGTGTAGTTCTGGCGAAATACTAAAGTTCAGACTGTATACACCCTTTGGCAATTATTTTGAATGGACAGTCTGGTGATAGAAAACTATAATTGATAGCTAGATATATACTTTTAGGGGACCTGGAGCAATCCCTTTTTCCAGATCATCTTTTCCTGTTCATTTTTAGTAAAAACCCCGTTATAACCCAAACCCCAACTCTGGGAAAATATTGCCCCAAGAAGATTGCTCTATGATCAGGGACTGGGAGATCTGGAGGCTCTTTCAGAACGGATTCGTCAGTCGTCATATTGCGATTTTCGTCAATGTTGCAATATTTGCAATTGGCGAGAGTATATGTATCCGGCAAAATGTGGTATTTACTATAGATTTCAACAGAAATTTTCGTGAGATACTTTTTACTAGTGGTCCCCAAATAGGTTTTGTCACGTCACCAGTTCCCTACGACCACGTCAGTTGTTCTGAATGAGCCTCCTGAATAGGTAAGTTTGAGCACCAGAAAAGACCCAAAGTCCATGGGAGCTAGAAGGGCAAGACCTGGGCATCAGAAAGGGCCAGGCTTGGGTATCAGAAATGGCCAGGTTTGAGTATAATTTATGTGGTAGGAAGGGCCTGGGCATCAGGAGGGGCTAGGTTTGGGCATCAGAGTGTGCTCGTTCGGGCGTCAGAAAGGGCCAGTATTTGGCTTTAAAAGTGCCTGGTTTGGATATTAGGAGGAGCCGGCTTTCGGCATTAAAAAGGGCAATATTTGGCTTTCAAAAAGGGGCCAGATTTATCTTTTCCCTTTATTTTTCCCACAAATAGAATATGGAGCTGGCAAATGTCGGGTTTTGGTCTGGCACATGCTAAGACCCGCTTCCTTGTCACTTAGACAAGTTTTTGACTCGTCTATTTCATGATAGTGACTGGAGACAAGTTTACTTTTTGAGTGCAGAGCTGCAGTCCTTTCATGACAGCTGCACACATCGGGGCTGAGGCCCCTGGTTTATTGGGTTAGCCTCTGCAGCTCCTTAAATTATTCAACAACAGCAGCAGCTGTGTACGACGGAAGCGTCTCTATCGTTACAAATGTATCCGGTCCCTATATATTACCGCTGTATTTAGTCCACAAGTCATGGACTAAATGCTAAATAGAAGGGTGAAAAAGTGAGATATTTATTGCCGACTTACAAGAGGCAGACACCGGTGTGAATAATGTTATATGCCTTTAAGAGCCGCATAGTGCTTCAATGTGATGATGATATGCACTGGTGAGTAGACTCTCTTGGGCTGCATTCACCCATCATGACGACCCTTAATAAGTGTATCAACCCAACAGATCGACATGGTGCTAGAATGTAGCACTGGTTTACTCACCAGGACTGACCAGGGTTGCATTTGTGTATCATATTCATAAAGATGAGGCACACTCTGTCGCCATTAAATGGTTAAGTGCCGGTAGTGACGTCACGAAGTAAGTACCCGGATGCATGGGTCATGAAGGATTTCTCTCAATTTCCATCAACTTTTCTTTTTAACCTTTCTTTTTCATTTCTATTTCTATTGGATTGATCTACCCTTCCCTTAACGTTTCTAGTTCTGTCACGTCACATTATTTTTTCTGTTTATTTTATTCTGGTCCTCCCATTCCACTATACAGAGAAGAAAGGAGAGTTTAGAGATGGGAAGCAAAGGGATGCATCCCAGACTTTGGCGGGGCATGCTTTTAGCTTTGATCACTAGCATGTCCACCCCCAGCCCACCCCCGCCCAACACGCAGGCCCTATCCCTCCCCTGCCCAGTCTTCTTCACAATGATCTGTACTCCTCACACACATTCACACATTCAGACTCGAGTGCTAGATGGACAAATAGATGTCATAGTATGGGAGATCATTCAGGGGAGATTGGGAAGCAATGGCATGCCCGGTTACATGATCCATATTATAAATTGTGTTATGTTTACCCCTGAATGGAGTATTATTTATTATACCTATACTCAATCATTCTGACCTTAGCGATCTAATCAATTTTGAACGTGTGTTGTTATAAACGAGGACCATGCTCTAGGCATAACTACAATGTTAACATATAAAAATTATTTCTAAACGTTCATTTTGGTATACATTCATTGTGAATCCTGTCTCGACAATTATGGTCCCCTCGTAAATGGATAATAGTTATCATGTTATGATGGCACTCCAAAACACTCAGTGATAGCAAAGGAAGAAACGTGCAGCTACTCCCTGCAGTACCTTTACTCAGCCTTAGGGTATGTGATTCACAGAAACATGCCTCCCAAGTTAACCAACCCTCCCTCTTTACTGTTATTAAGACAAATTATTGGTGGTATGTTTCCCTCATTGCTGTATTTACACCTCTGTACCCTACACCACCAGGCACCACCCACAGCCCCCCCCCCCTCGCCTCAGACTGATAATCTATCTGTCATGTTACATAAATACTTAACCACACAAACCTGGCTTATTTTACGACTCAGCACACACTGGATATTGGTGTGATCACCGACAGTGAAGAAATCAATCAAATCAAACTACATCATCTGGGTCAAGTGTTTCTGTATGGGGACCATGACTGTAAGGGTTTTCAGCCTGTGATGACGGTTCGAGGTAGGATTGGACTAGAGTGACTGACAGCCTAGATCACTATTTACTGGCTCTTGTCGCCGCCTATAATTGACAGTCCTTCTACAGAAAAGGCACGTTTAGATTCTGTCAAGGAGTCCTCCATACTGAGGTATGTATCTAGGTTTAGGTGATGGGGGTTTAGGTTGACTCTGATTCTAATTAACTGTATCAGTGTGTAAAAACTGTGTTTGTAACTACGTTTGCATGTCAACGGATATCAACCCAGAGCATAGAGCAACATACATCTCCCCAGGCACCGGTCAAACAATCCAAAACTGATTTTGTTCCTGCGACTCTTTCAAAAGAGAAAACAACATAGGTGCTGGTGAGTGCTAGGGCAGGGTTGAAGACAAGCACCTCGACCTTGTTTGACCTGATGTGAGGTGAAGGTGGTTGGAACAGATTGACAGTTACTCTCGTTCCCAAATCCTTCCGAAGGAAGGCTCTGGTAACAGCCAAATGACCTTGAACTTTGGATTTTGCTGGGTCTGGGCAACCCCTGCTGTTAGGCTGGAACCAGCGAACAGGAACAGGAAATGGAACCAGAATGTATGATGGTAGTTGTAGGTAGATTTACCATCAGACCCAGCAAAATCCCAACATTTGGCAGTTACCAGAGCCTTCCTTCGGAAGGATTTGGGAACGAGAGTAATTGACAGTCTGCTGCATATTACCACTACCTGGTACCCTTGTCTGTCCATCAGTAGAGGTGTTCAGCCAACTTCTTCACGTACAGGTATTTAGGCATTTTACTATACCCTGTTCACCTTTGTAACCGCTTTTTATTTCAATGCCTTTTTTAGTGCTTCAGTGATTTGAATTGGTCAATTATCAGAGACCTGAAGAAATCTATGAACATGGGCAGGTCTGTAATTATACCCTGCTCAACTACATACTGACTCTGGTCATCGCCTTTCTTCGGTCACCTTGGAGAGAGGGGAGGGTGGGGCCAAGTTATGGTATAAGCTGGTCAACACACAGGTTTATTCATACAATGTGCAATTATATGAGGAGACTGATGTCAAGCATACAACAACAAAAAAGTCTTCAAAGGTCCAAACTCACCCAGTGCCATAGTACATGTCTGTCAATTGCCTTCATACATGAGGGGTGGGGGTTGTGGGCAGGGGTAGGGGTGTCAGACGCCAGCAGTGCTCAGATGGCGCTCACTCTGAGAGTGGTACCCAATATAAGAGTAGTCCTCTACAGGTCCTCTGCCACTCCTCTGATACTGAAACTCTCTACACAAGTGGTTGTGGAGTGACAGCTAGAAGGACAGGTGTCGCCACACAACAAGTATACTCGATACAAGTGAACAATTCTGTCTCTGCTACACAGTTCAATAATTATAGCTTGAGTTGCATACAATGTTGCATAATATAACTTGTAAGAGCACTATGTTAGTGCATGGTCGAGATGTGTATGCATCCAACAAAAAAGGTACAAAGAATGTCATAGCTTTTTGAATATTGAACAAATGTGGGCAGCCAAGCAGAAAGGACCATCCGAGGGGGATTAGTTCCAATTTTAGCCACCAGGGGGCCCCACCATTGCCTTAAATGTAATAAAATGGCAGAAAATGGCTCCGGGGTATTTTTCTTTCTGTAGAATACAATAGGATTATAAAAAGCATTCCATCCTTGGTGAAAAGATTCCATATTTGGAATGGGAAAATAACGTTTTAAAGCCTAAATAGGTGTCTTTGTTGATTTGGGTTGCCATGGAAACATGACCGTCATCCCAAATAGAAGAAAAATTAGGCGTATTGATAGAATGATTCATGAGGATTGCTATGGTCAAAACAGACTTAAACTACCATTCCTAGATCAAATTTTATGACCTAAGGAATGAAAATGTGTGATGAATTTCTTAGTATCATAATTATGCAAATTAGATAGAATTATCTTGGAAACTATGAGACTGAGAGCTTATTAGGATTTCGGATAGGGCAATACCCACACATATTCATGAAGTCATTTCTCAAAAAGTAGAATTGATATCTCCTAGTGTAATATATCATTGGAAAGCTTATGACATCAATTTTAAAGTTGGCTTTTTCATGGGAGTACCCTTTTCCATTGCCTGTACACAAATGTATATGCAATCTAACGTTGTCCTTCTCTAATTCAATTGTGACTAAATACCTGGATGGGTCATTCTGCTAGACCAACAACGGTATATGGTCGTGCACTATCTGCGTCCAAGTGTGCATTACTAACTGTGTTATCTGCGTGCGTGTGAGAGTGTGATGCAGGGCGCGGAGTTACGGCCAGTGTGCGTCCGTCCTAACGGAATGCGGCGTAGGTCAAAGCAGCAGCTGAAGCATTAAACGTGCTCGTCCGGCCTCACCCCTCCCCGCCCCTCCTCTTCCCGCCGCTCTCATCCCACTGTGTGGGTGGTCCATCCCTGTATCTAACACACACACACACGTTTATCCCCGTAAGGGCCGTACAGCACTTCAATACACTGTGCTCTTTATCGTCATAATGCATGAATGCAGCCCTGGCAAGGAACTCACCAGTGCTGCATCCAAGCAACATCAACCATACGAGGTTAAGATACTCCCGACACGATGCAGGGATGTAGCCCTGGCGGGTTATTCGCCAGGCCTGTGTTCATGCATCATGACGACCAGGGACATTTGATTAATACGCTGCCATTAAAGGGTTATACAGTAAGGTTTACACACAGGAGGGGGTATGTATAGAGATGTGGCCATGATGACTGAAATAATGATGGAAAACGGGAAATGAGATGTCGTCTACCTTGTAGTCAATCATGGATGCATGTCCATGGAAACAGCATGGACTAATTTATTGTCTATTCTGCTGCAGTACGAAGTCTACAGGCGTGATTTTGTAGAGGACGGTATGACTAATATAATGTGAATACCCTTGAAGTTACTGCAGTCATCTGGATATTGTTCAAACATCCATTTTCTTTAATCAATATGTTCACTAAGACCATTTTTGCTTTGCTATAGTCATTCTTTCACTCTCATTCCTCAAGGTTTATCTATATGTCAATAGCTTTCTTTTTAGAGGGCGAACTTTGACTTGACCTTATTAGTGCACTGGTGGAACATTGATTTGATTTTACAACATAAACTGCTAAAGAATCTTTAACTCCTGCACTGTTTTGTCGGTCGGCTCACTGGAAATGTGTTCTTCCCAATGCAACATGATTAATTGAATTGAATTGAATTAAATTGCATTTATTTATTGCACGGACCGATAAGATTTCGCATGTTGGTCATGTAGCTTCCGGCTTCCAAAGTGGCTTCGAGAGTGGCTTCTAACATGTAGGTTATGTGCCGCCAACTCATGTCTCATCAAAGGGCCTCAAAGGGCCCCAAAGGGCCATCCAATCACCTGACAAGGTAACGCAGGAATAGACACGATGTGTTTATCAGTGACCTTTGGGTTAAAAAAAGGGAAGCCAACCCCTGAAAGAAGCAGGGAAAGTGCCTGCCATTTATGGATGTTCTTAAATTGTGGTCCAAAAGAAAGCAAAGGAACCACATTATTGGGGGGAAATTAGGTGATTCGCGCACTCGTGGCCTATAATCCACCTCTGATAGCAGAGCATACCTGGGCGTGCTTCATGTATTCTATGCCGAACCTTTTAGTGACTTGAAATTTATTTACCTCTCTATATACTGATATAGTGTCCGATCTCTTTGAAACTGAAAGTTATTCTTGGGTACATGTCTCAAAAGTATCAGACTATAGATCCGTGTTTGTGAGAAATCCTGGATAGGACTCGATAAATATCAATACTAAAACAGATACTGTCTGTGGTGTAATTGTCTGATGGAACCCCAGAGAAATGTCTTGTCACAGAACAGCCTCTGTTGTTTAGTGACAAACATTCATCTCATTCTGTCATTCCTTCGGTCCCACCGTGCCACGTGAGCTGTCCTTCCCGTGCCTCCCCCGAGGACTCACCCGGCTGTATCACCCCCACCTTGATACCACTATCAGTGTCTTCTAAAGACAGGTGTTAAAACCTGCCTGCTTCTGCCGCTGCTGCCCGGTCCTCCAGCCTCTGCCCTCCTCAGGTCCCTTACATTGCTGCTATTACACTGATAACAGCTGTATATCATGATATCGATGGACACCCCTTCCCCACATACAGATGATAGGGAAGTGTTTGCTTGGAATATAGCCTATCCCGCCATTGGTCAATACGAGCACAAACTCCTCATTGCAAATGTATGCATCCCCCCAATGAATGACACCTTAAAATAGTATGTGTATCCCTCGAGTACAGTTTATAGTATTGAATGGAAATAGTTCAATTAGGAAACCACACTGGTGGATGTACCTCAACATCATACCAACAGTATGCATACGTTAGTAATTGTGCCCTGGACATCATAAGTATAGATAAGCACATATAAGATGTGTATTTACTACACATAATGGTGGCTTCTCATCTGTGACCCACATAGTGTATAGTGTTTTTATATGAAACGAAACTCAAGTCATGATCAAAGGGAATAGAGCCTGTGCTGACACTACAGATAGGGCCATAGACATCATTCAGCTTAACAAGGTCTGTTTGTATACAGAGTGGATAACATCAGACGCATGGACAGCTTCAAAAACACTATTCACAGGTTAGTGAAATTGAATTTAGAAGTTAGATTCATTCAATGTGGGATTTCAGTATGGCATCACACGAATATAAAATAAAACACTTCCTAGTCACATGCTAGAATGTACATTCTGTAATAGACATTGTAGAAATTACTCTATACACATATAAATACCCTCATACTAGTCATAGTCTAAATGTTAAACGCTCTCTCTCTCTCTCTCTCTCTCTCTCTCTCTCTCTCTCTCTCTCTCTCTCTCTCTCTCCTTGTTGCCCTCGCTTATCTTCTTTGACAGCATTCCTACTTGAAGAGCAGTATGTGTATTGGCAGGGGTCTGGAGGGCATCATCATAACTGCAATTGCAAATAGCAGTCTTAATATAGTATAATGAGTGGCCTATCCTGCTCAATATAAGAGCTACCTGGGTGGGGACTGAGCCTTACCTGACGGCACCTGCACAGGTAAGTGCCGTGTAGCACCTGACAGCAGCTGGAGGAGCCATGAGGAGAGGTAACTCCCCTCCTGAGGGCACCTGGAGGGGCAAACACAGCTCATGTAAACATATATAGGAGACTTTCCTGCCATTACTGAGACTATGGGCAGTCAAAGCGTGTACATGCAGTCCTGCTTAATCAATAAGTAGATAAAACTCCATGCCCTTGACTGGGGCGTATTATAAGAAGCTGAAGCCGAAGGCTGAATGTGATACGCCGCAGCTTCAATGATGTACATGTGTGTTTTAAGATGAAAAATGCAACTTGCCTGCTTTTATTCTACATAATATTCCCAGTAGCCCGCTGTAAATATACACAGTTTTACTTCTGACAGTGCATTTTCTCTATCTGGTGTCTATAATATGCATGCACTTTAAATTTCTCTAAGTGTATTATATTGAGAGAGAATATGCCATGTTCTGACTCATAACTAACCAGGAAGGCAAAACGGACATTTAATATTTGGCATATGGCCAGATGATACAATCATTCGTGATGTAAAGTAAGATTCAGAAAAAGAAAATTCAGAAGACTACACAGAAGACTTGTGTAAAGCTCTTACATACTGAGAACAATCGATAACAATCAGATACTGTTGAAGTCAAGGGAACACAACATACGATTCTATAGTCTGAATCATACTGGGTTTGTTTTGGAGATCTCCGCGTCATGCATTTCCCTGAAATTCTCAAAACCTCCAAACCACATTACCTGTCCACACAAAGACATTTATAAACAAGTAGAAGGTCAGCCCTTTGTCCCAACCCCATTGTTCACTATAAGGTAAGTGTGTTTGGGGGTAGTAAATGGACTGGGGTTATTCTCAGTAGGAAAGACATAAACCAAGATAGCACCATCCTAGATCCCCAGGCATCTGTTCTGTGTAAATTAACCATTGTTATGGAAATAGTGAGGAATCGTTTAGTAAGTAAAATATATTTTATACAGCCCCTCAAGCAATGGCCCTTCTAGCTACAGATACTGTGGATTCCAGCGTTAATTGCTTAAGCCCATTTCAAATTGAAAAGCTTTGGTGAAGTATCTTGATCAAAACATAGCCATAAAGTCATCAGGGAGGGCATAAGGCCCTGCTAAGGTCCTGGTAAGGCACCGGATAAAGGGCAATTCACTCACTTAGCATGCAAAGCACATGCAAATCACCTGTGAATATTAATGACCTCATCCTTTCTGTATGCTACTACGTAAGTGAGTGTGAAGGCCTGGAGAGATGGGAAGTGATTCTGGGGAAGAAAGAGAAGGGAGGAACCCCTCCCCACGCGCCGGGCCCCCAAGGGAGTAGGCCCCGCCTGTAGGTAAGCAGCCACCGTTCTATACAGGTGAGATAGACCCTAATGGTTTGTCAGGTGTGCCAACAAGCTTCCCAGGTGTTATATCAGCGCTGGTGGCACAGGTGTGACTGTGGACACTGTCAGGTGTGCTGTACCAGCTAACTAGGCACCTGATTAGATACACAATGCACAGGTGAGATGAGTTTATGACCCCTGTGGTTGTATTTGATTAGCTGCCCTCCCAATATCCTAAATCTCCCTCTCCCTCTCCCCCACCCACAAACATCCACATTCAGGTACACTAATACCCATCTCCCTGGGCACTCACACAGCTACCTATACTATCAGGCACTATAGGATCCTCACCCCTAATCAGCCCATAAAGTCATTAACCAGCCAAAGGGCAAGTGAAACAGAAAAAGGCCCCCTGGTGAGGAGCCCACGCACTACTCAGGATCCTCCGTATAGATGCCCCAAATTGAAATGGACTCTCTTTATGGTGCCTTAATAGGAGCCTGGAGTGACGGGCGGGAGGCAGTGACAGCGGCTCTGTGTGGAGCCAGGGGGAGGCTGGGGTGATATGATCCTCGTCGTCAGGGCAGTGAAAGCCGAGTGAATAGGCCTGATTTACATGTCCCTGATCACTAAACAGCTAAGAGCTGAGACGACGCTCCCCACGTCAGCCTCATTTAGCCACACTTTACCAATGAGGCCAAGAGACGGGGAGACTAACCAGCTTCTGCCTGCTTGTACCCTTTAAGGGCAGCAGAGTGCTTTAATGTGCTATGTCCTTAGTCGTCATGGTGATCCTTCGGGGGGGGGGTGTTTTGATCAACCCCAAAGGGCGGCATGATGCATGCATGCGACAGTGGGCACACCCATACCCCATGACGAGACACGACACTAATAATTAAGATACCCTGGTTCTAACCGTGCTCCAACCCTTGGACTATGTATCTATTTTCTAACCCTCCCAGTACTTGTGTCTTGAAGCCACTTGGGGATTGAGAGGGAACTACTGACAATGTATTTCTACTCCCACCGAAAGTATGTTCTGTAAGGGGATGTTGGGATCATTCTTTCTGTTTTGTTTCAGATTTGTTTACAAAATAAATGGGGGTTGTATGATGATCATTTCAAAGCAAGAGTGTCGCACTAGTGTATACTAGTATTTATAAGCAGTGTATTGGTGGTTCAAACCTTGGCCGGGAAAGATATGATACCTGTATAACGACAGTCTGAGCTAGGTCTTGAGTTCTCTATCATAAATATTATATACCATCAAAACACTCATCACACATTTGCAAAATAAATCGTCACAGCTCGTGTGGTGTAAATATATAAAAAGTGTGAATCAAGAGAGGTTTCCTACGGTCATACAGGTTTAAAACGTCCATATTCCTTAACTGTTTCAGGCCCTAAGATAAAATTGTATGTATGCTAATACCCACCTTACATTCAACAAATGCCCCTTGGTCCCCTAGACCTCAGTTTTTATCAACGTATACACATTACATGCAGCAATATAATTCAATGTTAGACAAAACGGAGCACAACTTGAAAATGTAGATAGCAAAGCATATCCTTTCCATCTTATACGCGATTCATCAAAACGCGAAATATCATATTCGCCGACTGCTCCCTGTCCTTATTACTCAGGTAAATATCACCAAAGTATATCCGGCCACTGGTTTAATGAAAAGGCCATTAAACTACCACTTTAAAAATGTAGAGGGAAAAAATCTTTTCCTCAGCTCATACATATTCTATCCCAATACCCATCCGCCATCCACCAACTGTCCTTTAACCCGTTAAGGACGGTCTCGTGGCTGCATGGTCATTTGTTCACATGATGCATAGAAATAAAGGCTCGCTGCTGCATTTGGACGTCATGCTAACCTTTCAGGAGTTGGCAGGTTTGGGCATGTCAGAATGAATGCAGCGCTAACGAGGTACCAGCCAGTGCTGCACCTTGCATCATACCAATACAAATCCATAGTGCATTCAATTATTATGCTGCCCTTAAATGGTTAACACCTACCTGCCCTCCAGGCCACCCTCCCTATCCATTCACGGTAAGTATCCCCCATTAGCCTTGTGCCCTATGGCCCCTGCCGGATGGTAGGACCCTGTTTAGCTTCTGAAGCCTGTTAAACTTTAAAATGGCCCATTGGTGCCCGCCCCCTACCACACAGTAGTATAGAGATTCAATTAAGGCCGGGAGGAGGGGGCAGGGTGGCGGCAGAGCTCACAGGAGGGGGCGGGCAGGGGGGAGGTACGTCAGGTAGGGGCGTCAGGTAGCGCCAGCCAGGTGAGAGTTGGGTAAGAGTGGTGAGTGGCGCTTGTATAGAGGCCAGTATCAGATATATAGTATTCTGTTTTCAACCACGGTTCTTCTTCAACTTGTATTTACTAACAAAGTACCCCCAAGACCGGTGAACTAAGCCCAAAAAGTAGCATTGAGTGGGTTAGTTTCACTTCATGATGCTGATGCTGATTCTGTTGTGTTACGAGTGACATGCATGTATAAGGAACCACACAGAAAGGATATTCAGCGCAGAGTCATATGAATCAACCTTTATGCTTTGCTGGTTTATCTAATTCAAAAAAATAACATCTGCCACCAGAAAAGATATCGGATGATGTATTGTTCTTTCTATAATGTATCACAGTGTGATTTTCAGGAAACTCTTTATACTTGACTGTCGTCAAGAAGGAGTAAAATATCAAAATAGACAGGATGAAGTGTTATAGAAGAAGGCACAGAGGAGCCTCAGTTGTCAGGGTATTTATGCTTCTAATGCCATTGAGGTAAAATTGAACATTACGGTGTAACTAACCTCATCATTTCTAATCCTGCAATACGCCAAATCACTTGGGGAATTTCATGCCAATATTCAATCAACCCTCACCTACATACAGACTAACCCTATAGATGGTATAACACCCCGATGTATCCCATATACCCCATACTATCTGTCCATATACCTCTGCTCCTCCAGGGCGGCACATCAAAGGGTGTGCAGGTGAGTGGTGGGGTGCAGGGTTGGTGTGTGGGGGAGGGACCAGGGGAGGAGGTCTGTCACCCACACCTACCATTAACCCCGTGTGTGCCCCACCACAGGCCCTCTGTAGTGGCCCTCTCTGATACAGCCAGGCCAAACCAAATAAAAATGTGCGTTTCAGGTAACTTTTGCTTAGACTAAGTTCTACTGCAACTATCTAAGTAATGTTTATGTAATTTAGGCATGTAATGTTTTACTATGAAAGCAAAGGAATGTCTGATTAGTACAATTGGGTCAATCACTAAACAAAATTGTAAGATTCAATAAATTCGAGTTATTTTAAAAGTAATTCTGATATATTTACGTTATACATGAATTAATAATCTCGGACATGCAAAACTCTTCGCGAGGAATTATCTACAAGTTTTTACTATTTAATTCTTTAGTATAGATGTGTTACCAGAAGCACAGTTTTGTTTTGGCCCCCAGAGGTATACGCACAGGACACCCTTTAGTTTCCCGTATTTGGAGATCGCAAAATCAATTACCTATATTTGTGATTTACCCGACTTGATGATATTCCGCTGTGTAATTATCCACAATAGAACTGCCGACGACAAAGACTAGATTGAATTTATTTGCATATGTTGCACATCAGAAGGTGTTCTTAGAGATATCTTCCTTTTTTGAAAATGCCTAAGTTGTCCGATGGTATCTTCTTATTCAATTGGCCATAGGGGGCGACTTGATTGCCACCTGAAAGGGAATATTAGAGACCCCAGGGTTTGACATCTTGAGGCAAGATGTCAGGAAAGAACTTGTGTATCCATATAAAGGCAATTTACTCTTGCATTTGTCATACTTAGCCAGTTATTATAGTATGATCTCTGTTATTATAACATTTATATTCTAATCTTTAGAGCACTCCAGTATTAATATCACATTTAGGGACCTCTCTATTCAATCTCTTCTGACGAAATTAAAGCCGGGAGGCGCGTTGTCCATACATGTGTTTCATCTATCATTCTTAGCGTCTCTTGTCTAGTGGATGACCTTTTTGTCTGATACCTCTATTTTGCTATGAATACAGTTTATTATTAATAACCTGCTCTGTCTGGAGGTAGGCTATTCAGGAACCTGAATCCATAATGCCTTGATGCCCAAAGATCAGCTCGAGGACTGTAAATATGCATCAATTTATGATTCAGTGTTCCATCCATCATTCTTATAGCCTGTCCTTTTTAGAGACCCTTTATGCTTTAAGGGCAGCAGATATATTCAAGCCACTATCATAGTCTATGTTGTCGACATTATATCATAAACGAGTAACTCGCAAGTGCTGCATTTATGCATCATGCCGACCCTATTAGGTTGATACACTCCAAAAGAGTCGCCATGATACACCAGTGTACCATCGATAAGTTACTCGTGAGCACTATGTTGGTGCAATATGACGGTAAATTGTCGTATCATGTTGTACATAAAGGGTTGCATCTTCCATTTTGGTTTTAAATGCTGTTTATGATTAATAACCTATGCTTTATAGAAGCAGGCTAGAGTTACCATCATTCAAATGGGAGAATAGTAGCTATGTATTTTGCATGGGTGACTGGGCCACTAAATTCAATTTGACAAAGACATTTAGATACTAAAAAAAAGTGCACTGTTTACCTTGTGTGTGACTAATAGTCAGCTACAAAATAAGACGCTACAACCTGTCACATGACCTGGTGCAAGGTGTGACGTCATAGATCAGGCGGTGGATCAAAGCAAAATGCTGGACAAAGATAGATGTCACAGAGAAGTCGAAGGGTTGGACCAACCTGCTTTATAACATATTATAGTTGGTCTATCTAGATTTCTTTCTGTTTTTAAACCTGCTTGAATGTGTTCAACATACTGGTATCCATGCAATAGCATAGTGATATGTCAAAACATGGGTGATGTCTTATCACATATATACTTGTTATTTTCATCACTTATTCACATTCTCAATATGTAAAATCCTCCTCCTCTTAACAAATAAAAGCCTCCTCAATAAATAAAAGCTACCTTTAAACCTATGATGGAATACTTCGTGTTAATTGTTTATATTATAAAAATCACCAAAACATATTCAGAAATTGTGTGTGCATTTTAAACTGCTCTATAGGTCTGAGCAATCGAATGTTTTTATCCGATCTCGTTGGATCTTTCTGTGTTGGTGCATTATGAAATTACCCCAAATATGTGAATTGCAACCAATACAAGCCGAATGGGATGCAATCTATAGCAGGTGAGGTGTTTGATTTAATTACAAGAAGTGTATGTTGAGCCTTAAATTTGCTAAATATATCAAGTGTATATATTACAATTATTATACTAAATGGAATAGTTATAGCATCGTCTTTGTGCTTTTATCATCTGAGTTGTTTGTGGATTGCTTGTAAATATGTCGCTTGATAAAATAAATATCTAGGGGCTAGGCCACATGTTTGTGACCCAATACATACCGGTAAATGACTAGTCCGTCCTATTCACTATAATATGTGAAGATATTCCAATTTAACTGCTTTAAAGGGATTATATGTGTCCTATCAGGTCAATACAAAAAAAATATCACGATGTGTATCCATTGCTGATAGTTGTGTGCACATTGCCCAGTAATTCCTGCACAGATATATTCATTTCTTTGGTGTATAAGACATATTATATTCTAAACATTCTGAACGGAATATTCCTAAAACTAACAGATATACCCGGTATGATAATTTTCATAAGGTTGCTACCTCTATATTGCATTGCATTCAAAACCTGATCAATAGTATACCTAAATGTTCAAATAAGACAGGTTTGACTTTAATGGACCATTGCCAATAATCTGGACAACCTTAGATTCACATGATCAAAATACCTCCCCACTTGTCTTGGTTATAATACATGATCTATGACTTACACATGTAAATGTGACCTCAACGATTGACTAATTACCATGTTCAAAGCAGATTGTAAAGAATCTTATCAACAACAATCTGACAGTAGGCCGAGGTTTGGGCATTATAAAATGAATAGGTTTCTTCTGAGGTCTTTGTTGAAGCCAGGTTCGATAATTAATATTACACCAACGTGTCAGGGTGGAATGCAGGTTTCTATATCTAAATAGATCTCAAGGAGTCATACTACTTTGGACAAGGATTGTTACTTTATAATATGTAGTCCTATTTGGAGTCAATATTGCAATTGACCCCTTGAGAACGGCATGATGCCTCAAGGCTTCATACACTATCCATTTGTCTTCATGATGCACCAACATAACGTGGATGATGCTGCATTGGCTTATTATGAGAACACTTTGAGATTGTTTTAAAACCTTACGCAGCCCAGTTACCCGTGTCGATAAAGGGACACAGTGCATTACATTAATATTCTGCCCTTAATGAGCTAAAAATGTTGTTATCTACCATATGCATGATAGCCATCCATAATACAACATAGAAGAGGAATACTCCAAGATACAGCCTGTATACATGTGTGTCTGGGGTGCTATTTTGATCCATTGTACATTTAGAAAAACGGTTAACGGTACATTATAATATAATACAATATATATATACAATATATATGATATTATTGCATTATCATCAAGCTTACCCCAGAAACTAAGATTACCAGCAAGAATATAATGTGGCAAGCTATAAGACCGGAAAGGCGATGTAAATATTCTTACTACAATTACTAGTGAAAGAAGCAAAGGAACACGATGAGGGCTATTGAAATGTATTTCATTTCAAAGTAGTATGGGTAAATTAAACTAAATTACTCGCCATTAGAGCGCACCGGTGTAAAGGTAGTTTCCGACTTCTGCTCTTCTGATTGACTTTATGGGTGTTAATTCAATATTCCCCAATGATTAACCACAATCAGAGGTCTACCAGTGTACACCTCCTTTGAAGAGGCCTTTGAAGATCCGCGGTATCGGCAATGACTATGGAGCACATCAAAGGCCATTCAGTCTAATCCTTTAAGGTCGACATAGTGATTTAATGCTTTTTTGCCATTTTGTCCTCATGATGCATGCATACAGCCCTGACAAATAACTAGAGAGTGCGACATTAATGCCGATCATACAGGGTTGAAACACGCCTGAAAGGCCACACCCTCAGAAAAGTGAGAGTCATTGTCGCTAAAACTACCCTCACCTGAGAGTACGGCAGTGCTTGACCCTCAGGTGAGGGTAGTTTTAGCAACAATGACTCTCACTTTTCTGTGTGTGCAGCATCATGACGTTGGCGAGTTAATCACCTATGCTGCATTTGTGCATAAAGGTTTACATAGCAGTCTGGGTTACTTCTGGTATCTGGGTCCTCAAAGGGTGCAGGTGGTACAGGAAGGCCCACTCCAGGGACTTAGAAATAAACTTTATAGTTCAAAAGGAAACTGTGAGCTTGTAGTAGCCTGAGCATGATCAAAATGATCGAACAGACTGGGTGTAGTTGGCAGCTAAGCAGACCACTATATTGGTATGCTATTCAAATTTCATCGTTGTTTTCTATGGAGGACAAACTAATAAATGAGTTAAAAAGTCATTTTGAATCGAATCTCCACTTCAAATTGTAATTGCATGGATATAATCCCCAGAGCAGCAGAGCTCCCAACATTAGATATGTTATAACCAAAGCTGCTTCAATTTTCTCAGGATCCTTACTCACCAATAGTCGGACCCCTGAGCGCCATCCTTTTCTATAGTATATTGGTGTTTATTGTAGCCTCCACCCCCACCTTTCAAATTCTACATATATCAGAAATCAGAACATACACCCTATATACACACACAGACTGCAGGATCCGAACCACCCAGGTTGAATCCGCTGGCGGGGACAGATCCAACGTCAAGGTGCACAAAGGGGGTGAGGTTTGATGGGAGGACAACGATCAGATTACAATAGTGTAATATCACCACCCAGTGCCCTCCTCACGGGAGGCAGATACAGATGGGAGGTGGGGAGGGGAGGGGAAGGTCAGAATATTGGTTTAATTCAGCTTGATGACTTCTGCGTTATTCAGCAATTTGGTGACATTGAGTAGATATAATCATGAAAATGATTTGATTTTTTTTCAAAGTGGGGATTATTTTGTCTTTCAAATATCCACAGGTCCCTATCAAGAGATAAATATCGAATTCTTTTAAAATACAGTTTGGCAACATTTTAGTAAGCAGGCCCGTAACTAGCCCTCTTCGCGGGGCGGTTCGTTTTTTGATAAGGTGGAACTAGACAAATTCAATGGTGGCACTTGCTATTTTTTCATTAAAAAATATGTTAATAATGACTTGATTTGCACACCAAAATGAGCCATGTAATGACATTAACCATGCTTGCACGGTTTACTCCCTACAGACCTTAATAATTGTCCGATTTACAAGCCGCAAAAACTGGCATAGAGCTAATTATCTCCACTTTTAGACCAGCTAGGATGGAACTTTTTTGCTCCATCAGGCCTGTGGGGGGGTTCGTTCGAACCGACGAACCCCCCCTAGTTACGGGCCTGAGTAAGTATTATAATGTGAAGTATCATATATGCGTCACATCGGGCATAGGCACCAGTGCAAATCCCCTTAGAAATAATTATTTCTAAATTTCATTTTGAACTAGACTGAAATATCCGGCATGGTATTTGAAACGCACCTTTTCTTTGCCTGTGCTGCACTCACTGTACCCACACCCCATCAGATAAATCCGTACATAATGAAATAGAGAGATTATCATACTCAGTGTATAAGATGTGTAACAGGATCCGTAAAGAGCTACTTAAATTAACCCTTAAAGGACCACAGAATGTCTTAAGGCTTTATGTTCAATTGTCGCCATGATGCATCTTCACAATACTATAGTGAGTGTCTTGCCAGCGCTGCATGAGTGCACCATACGGACCCCAAATGAGCCCGGGAAAGTCTACAGCACTGCATGACGTGTTACTTGCCTTATTCATTTTTTGATGTCGTCAAAGGACATAGTGCATTACACTTATATGCTGTCCTTAAAGGATAATGTAGAGGGAGGAGGAAGGAGAGATAGCGAAGAGATGAGGCGATGCGGAGTATATATTTTATTGAGCTCACGGTAAAATTGGTGGAGAGAAGGACTTCAAGTGAATAATCAGGAATTTATCTCTAAAGGCACTCAAGTAATGTTGGTGGGGTTAGGATGTAAGACAGGAAGTGAACAAGCCATATGGAGAAATTAACATCGAAGGAAAATTGTGTGTATATTTTCAACAAAGGTCTTCGTTTTTCTCTGGCGAGGAAAAATTATCATTGCTAGCGGGAAACTCATATGATATAGTCAACTAAACCAGAGATAAAGAATCTCCCTAGTGTATACACTTTCTTTTTCTCTGGTTTAGTCCCCTATATATATGCCTTTAGGAGTTTATCCACTGATTCTAGTTTAATGTGTTAAGGCCTGTGTGCTAGTGGAGACCCACAATATGTCCCAAATCACTGTCACATTTCACGCTGACTTAATATTAATCACTGACCTGTTCAAATAGGTTTCAATTAAGAAGCCGATGCCCCCACTCTTCATAGCGCCTTTCCCATGAGACCCCCTCCCCTTCTATCCACCCTACCTCTCACCTGACCCTACTCGCTCACACCTGGGTACACCTAAGCATTAAGACAGGTAGGTCTATGTGTCTATTTCAGGCGGCTCCCTTTGATGTATCCCTCCCATATAGACCTCCCAATAAATATATCAAAATGAGCATTCAATTCCCACAGGTGGTTGTCTGTATGCAGGGGCCTGCTGAGGAGGGTCGGGGGCGACAGGGAGGGATGGTCCCGTCCTCGCACGCTGGTCCCAAAGGGACTCCATCCTCGTTACGGAAACATTGACTTTGTAGCTCTCTTTTCATGAATCTGGGACAGGGTCTTGCATGATCTGTGTTAGCTCTCTGGGGGTGCCTCTCCAAATATTACCGTTTTACAGAAAAGGGGGTCGTTTTATGATCCCAAAACATGTGTGATTCTCACCGAAAGACGGTCCAATTTCACCTTTGGAAATGGTCCGTTTTTAAGGGTAAGCGCATAGCGACGATGGTGCCACCCTCATGAGGAGTGCAGGTGACCAGGAGGGAATCTGAGAGGGGAGGGGGTGCACCTTGGATGTTGGGTGCTAACTGTCCATACAATTGAGTGCGCATGTGCAGCACGGGGTGGGTGGCGGCCATTGAAGGGTAAGAGAGCAGCAGAGGTTCAGCACAGCGTCTCCCATCGTCCAGAAAATTAATGGCGCCTCATTTATTAACCCCTGGTGTCCCTGTGTGTGTAGGCTGTATGGGCCACCTTTGGTTTGGGGATGAAGATGGGTTAGGTTAACGGGTTAAAATGAAAGGTGTTTCAGGTAACATCCATGGATAGACATATAGGGCTGGAGTAGCATCAAACTTATGTTAAATCCTATTGTTCCATACTTCTTTCATTCTCATTTAGTCTTGTATAGTTTAAATAGAAAGTCTGGGCATTCGAACAAGAGGATGATCTGTGAACTACTGCCTTGATCACCTTTTCTGTGTTTGTTTATAGTATTCCTGTTCTTGCTATACATGGGAAGTCCGCAAAGAACATTTCGTCAATCACATATATGTAGTTTTCATGCATGAACTTCTGCTGTCAATCTGGACATCTGAACTAGTTACTTTGCTGTATACTAAATGAGGAACTCTAGAAAGTATTGTATAATTCGTCAGAAATGAGGGAGTTGTTAACTAAAGTGGGTTTCCCTAACCTCAATTTCTATATTTTCTTTGGCCTTAGGAAATAGGGTTGTGGGTGTCATGGTTATGGGGCGTGTTAGGTGAAAGGGGGCCTGGTGGGAATCTGTGTGCTGAGACCTGGAGGTATATAATGGGGATGACACTGTGGTGGGTGGCAGCGGCACAATGGGGGCACAACATGCTGCAGGGTGGGGCTGAGATTAATCACAGTCCAGCCATTACCACCGTTAAGCTATTGACTCTATGGTATGGAAGGGGAGGAGGGTCATCAACATTGCAGTAAAGTCTAAATCGTCTTTAATGAATATATCCTTTGCTCAGGACCTACATCTTCATCCCCTATGTTCCAGATAGGAGATCAAAGCAAAGACATGATGACTGTATCTATTAGTTTAATTACAACATTGGCAATTTCAGGATTGTTTTGCTTCTGGATGGGCAACAAAAACAATTTTAATTTTTTTTTCAAAATGAAATGGTCACATAATATTGTGATGAGAGTACCGATACAGGACATAAATTAATAGTATATAGCAACTAGTTTAGGTCCTGTTTGAAATCTTATCTTGCTTTGAGGTACCCCCTAAAGTGCTGAGGGGGAATTGGACCTTCTATTAAATAAAGATGATATAACTGATACATCAACTATTTTGGGGGATTACCATAGCATCTCAGGTTATAACATAATTGTTGTCACACAAAACCCATACCACACACATCGTAAGGTGTGACCCTATTACAAGTCATACACCCCTCCTCCAACACACCCACCCACCCTTCTTCTCTCCATATCATGTCTTTCTCACGTTTCCCCAGAATGAACTTTCTATAGGGACTATTTTCTCGGCGCGGACTCCCACCATCTGGTCTGCACGGTTACATTCCCCTCATGGTAACACTACGCGCTGGTCACTCCACACATGGGTGCCCATAGCAACACTGACACCACCCATAAATCCTTCTAAAGTGAAAAGAAAAGTAAAATAATCCTTAATTGAAGAATAAAACCACTTATTGTGGGGCTGCTGATGTTGATCCGCCATAAGGTGCCTGATCTAATTCCCAGTACTGATGGTGTACTTGCTCACCTCCTGATTGAATATAAAGCAGATAAGGTTGTGGTAAGGGGTAGTAGGCAGGTGTGTGGAGGATACCTGGGTGGTCCTTACAATCCTCACTCTCCATGCTGCATACACGTAGGGTCCATGATATTGGACTCTGTCCCAAGTCCCATGTTCTCCTATAGAAGGGAACGAGATCTCATTGCACAAATCATGTTTATTCTCAGGTCTAGGTTTAGTAACATATGACAATACTGTACTTCATAGGCCATTCAATACTTGATGGGTGATCGATTCATTGATTTCAGTTTGATTGGTACAGTTTGGTGACCAGGAGGGTGGGGCAGAGTTCACTGTAACACATGTAGTGTAGGGTCTGCTTGGAGACTGCACAGCCCTCTTCCCTCTCTGGACTACCTGTTGTTTAGGTGGCTAGATGACTGTATAGAGTGGGTTAGAGGGTAGGTGGAGGAGGTATAGAGGGAGGTTGTGAGGGGCAGGGTGGGGTCAGTGCTCACTATGTGTGCTGCTAATCAACTGTGATGTCGATCATGACTCTGACTGCCCACTCCCAGGTGCTAACCGACCACTCTATTAACCCCGCCTGGCCAGGGATCCCAGGGTAGCATCCTCTGGTGGGTGGGACTGTCACCTTGGAGACCTGCCCTGTCATTTTTACTGTTCTTCTATAGAGACTTCCACACCTACACCTGCAACTACATCATTGGGCTGACCTTTGAATTGATCATCTAAAAAAAATGTTCAGTGTAATTTCTAAATTTGGTAGGTAATGCACAAATGCCATCGGTTTACCTGAAATAGTTGACGCAGAACCTATGTTATATTATATGTAAACATACCAATTATCATTCCCTTATCCCATCGTGGTAGAATCCTACCAAGAGAAGCAAGGGCTTCAAAGTGAACATGTTATGTCCTCTCTCATCCAAAGCAATATACACTACCTGGTATATATAATGTGTCCATAACGATCGTAGTCAAACTGAAAATGTCTATATGAACGGTCAAGGCTTGACTATCAAATGGGAATCGGTCTGTAATTCTGATCAGGAAAGCGTTCCTTTACTAGCCAATACATGTACTATTTATGATCGGTTATGTCAGGTAATCTGTATAATCTACGTTAGTGAATTTACGAAATTGATGAATTCAAAACACAACCGACGTTAATGCGAATTAACTGATAAACATAACGACATCTTACCTTTATTCAACGGTATCATGTTCAGATTCGAATTTGATTGAGGATAATGTCAATGAGACCACCCAAATGCAATGATCAACCATTCTTCGCTACATGCAGTACTAGAATCCAGGAGAACCATACCCAAAGGAAGTGCACGTTTCAGGTTAACCAACACTACCTAGCAAAGGAGGCTAACCCTTAGTAGCTCTATTCAATTTCTAACAAGAAATTACTTTACATTTTTTAGTAATTTTTCCTATTTGCACTTGTTGAGCTGACTTGTTGGTCGTCAAAAATAACCCATGAATAAATGAGTCGATTCATTGATTTCCTGGGTACGCTATAAGTAAAACTAGATATTTAACCTTCATTTCTGAACTTTTCTTCTTTTATTATCATGCATCCTGAAACACACCTATTTCGCCGGGCCTATTTCCTTTTTTTGGCGCAGAGTTGGAAACTGAGGAGGTATGGAGGTCCTTGAACTAACTGAACCCTACAAGGTCGCCACGATGCATGAATGCAGCCCAGGGAAGTAAACTCGCCAGTGTTGTATTTATGCACAATGCAGCTCATACGAAGTTGATACAACCCTGAAGGGTCCCACGCAGGATCAATACAGTCAGATTGAGTTACTCGCCGTGGCTGCAATGGTGCATCATGATGACAAATAGAGAGGATGCTCTCAGGTATCATGCCGTCCTTAAATGGCTAACTGCGGACAGCTGGATTGATTAGTGAGGGTGCTGCACAATCAGGGCTCACTGCTTTAGGTCTCACCAAACATCTTCATTTATCATTTTTCTTTCCATGACAATTTCCTATAAACACTGACCCCACATGTACAAAGTGTGCCTCAGTATGTAGTTGAAGACAAATATTCCAAAAAGAAAAAAAAGTATGATATAAAGTACATGTATAAGGGTGTGGATGAACCTATGTGTACGTGTGGACTAAGCCAATATTATGGGTAATCCTTAGTGGTTCATGAGTAAAGGCATCAAGGCAGTGTCGGCGAGTTACTTACCCTGTATTGGTGCATCATGCCAACCCCTCAGGGATGTACCAATGTAACACATGCGAGTTACCCACCGGTGCTGCATTCATACATCACTGAAAGGGCATAGGGCATTGACGTACTGTGCCAATCTTAAAGGGTTAATATTTGCCATAGTTGTCTGCTTGGTCTAATAGATATCACGAGTCTGGTGCAGATATTAATTAAGCTATTACTTACATATACTGACAAGCCTTTCTATATCTCCCAGCATGAGGTTGTGTATCCCTTAGGTCTGAGTAAGGTCTGGGGCCTTGGTGGTCTATAGGAGGGCATAGGCCCGGTACATTGAAACTCAGCACAGAGACTCTCTAGGGGGCCTCAATACAGACTACCAAACCCCTTGAACAAGCAATCAAAGTGTCACCCAGTGAGAAATTGTTAAAAATCATTTAATTTGGAGCTGATTTTATTTAGTCATCGATCAGGAAATGTCTACTTTAAATTTCCAAATATCTAAATTAACACCTCATGCATGGTGATCACAACTACCAAACACATGTAATGTGAAGAATGCCACAGAATATATAATGTTAAAATGCCATACACAAATAAAAGGCAAGAATGCAATGTAGTGCATTGTAGATTTACTGTAAAGCTTGAGGAATATTCACATATTACGTTATTAAAATTATGATAACCAGTGTTTTCCCCACTAAGGATTACCCATAATATTGGCTTAGTCCACACGTACACATAGGTTCATCCACACCCTTATACATGTACTTTATATCATACTTTTTTTTCTTTTTGGAATATTTGTCTTCAACTACATACTGAGGCACACTTTGTACATGTGGGGTCAGTGTTTATAGGAAATTGTCATGGAAAGAAAAATGATAAATGAAGATGTTTGGTGAGACCTAAAGCAGTGAGCCCTGATTGTGCAGCACCCTCATTAATCAATCCAGCTGTCCGCAGTTAGCCATTTAAGGACGGCATGATACCTGAGAGCATCCTCTCTATTTGTCATCATGATGCACCATTGCAGCCACGGCGAGTAACTCAATCTGACTGTATTGATCCTGCGTGGGACCCTTCAGGGTTGTATCAACTTTGTATGAGCTGCATTGTGCATAAATACAACACTGGCGAGTTTACTTCCCTGGGCTGCATTCATGCATCGTGGCGACAACAAGGCACGCTCATTGAAGTATTAAAGGGTTGGACAGCAAACCTTGTACACTGTCTATACTACAACAGTGCAGGCTGTCTTATTACTTGTAAGGTGCAAACATATTAAAGTCTAAGTACCCACATTATGGGTGTCACTGGTTACAATGACAACTAACAGTATAAAGACATCTACTTTATTCTAGTATGTTGCATGGTTTCCGTAGGTGTATTGTCGCACCATCACCATGCTGACCCTTGAGGAGTTATATACACCCGGCAGAGTCGGCATATTGCATGTATGCAGCACTGGAGAGCTACTCGCTTAAGCTGCATGCCTGCTTTGGGATGGCAAAATGCCCTATGTTACTTTTTATAAAGAAGTAAAGTCTAAGTGTAAAGATATATACTAAAGGTATAGAAAGGCATCCGGCTGGACTGGCTGATTGCCCTTATACATGCCGTATTGCCCTAAGATATGATCAGCAGATCACTGGACTATTGGTATACATGTATAAGTGAGATATTTCTTTACCTAAAGTATACCAGTACAAATGCGATCAGCAGGATCTATATTCCTTTTTTGAAAAACCAATTAAATGAAGCCACAGGAATACCAAAGGCAACAGGACTACAGTTCAGTGGAATGCACTACATTTTACTAATACATAACAAATAAAATAACCATACTTCTCATATTAATTTCCCCAAGTGAGATCAATGAGCCCACTTACCACCTACCTACTCTTTAGGAGCACTCCTTGGTCGGTCAGGCTGCGTCCCTGTCTAGTGGTACCTTCTGCATGGGGTACAGTCGTCTGTAGAGTAGACAACACATGGCAGTGAGGAGGCGAATTGTGGCCTGTCTGTGGTGATAAATCCTGTAGCTGTGAATCCAGGCCTCTGAGTCTATTGGTGAATATCCAGCCAGAACATTAACATGGGGCTCTCATTGACAGCAGAGTGTAGATTATATAGATAAAATAATGTTTTGGGCCAATATGATTTAACATAACAGTCTCCTAACCAGTGGCAGCATGGTTTCTTGGTGCACTTTGTCGTTATGATGCATGAATTCATCCCGAGTGAGTGACTTGCCAGTGACGCCCTTAAAGGGTTGATATTGTGTCTAGTATGCAAAGATGATGCACATAATATGTGATCTGTGCCGTTGAAATATTATCTAATCATAAAAGAATAATATTATTGTTCTTTTATGATTAAATAATATTTCAATGAGTAGCACAATGCCGTATGGGGTGATTCTTAGCTGTGGATGATGCGTCAATGATCAATAATACTGTGGTTAGATGGATGTTCATTATCCCTATACATACGTTATGGTGCCTGTGAAATTTTACTTTATCCTCCTTTATCCAGCTTTATTAGTTTGTGTCAGAAAAAGATTATGTGAAAAAACTGACAGCACGCATTGGGTATTGATATCTAAAGGTATTCCAATGAAATACCAAATTATCTAAATGAATAATTGTAAAGATCACGAGCCAAATGCCCTAGGCTAGACAGGTTGATCATTTTTAAGTATTACTAGGCAGTGAAAAAAGTAAAGCTAATGCCAAACTAGAAAAAAAATTGTGTTTCATGTTCAGGTTGAGAAACTTGAACGTAATAATTTACATCTAGCAAAAGAAGCCAATTTGTGTCTTTCCGGTGCATTCCCTGGTACGACTGCATACGAGGGAATGAGAATCCCCTCGACATTAAAAAGTAAGTAGTGTAGTATAATTATATAGGAGGTGGTTTTCTAGGGAAGGGGCACACTCTGAAACACAGCTCTTTTTCTCCCCTTCTAAGAATGGCCTGTTATGCATGCATGCTACTAGTGTATGTCACTTGGCAGGATCCATATACACAGTTTATAGTTCTTTGTCTGATATAATTGAACTGTTATACATCCTGCAATATTAGATTTAACTATTATCACAACTTTATAAACAACATGATATATACAGCTCGTTTAAGGGCCGTCCATGAAGTGTGTCACACAAGTATGGACCATTTTCAACACCCACCCACCCCTTTGTCACGTGTTTCCCCATACCTTCATCATTGTTTGTCACACTCTGACCAAGACCCCCCCCCCCCTCTCCCGCGTGACATACTTTGTGGACGGCCCCTTTGGTCATCTGCCACTGCATCTTTGAAAATGTCAGATTTGAAAAAATAATTCGTTTGAAAAGTGATGCATGTATGTTAGAACAATCCCTAGGTATTTCCTTTATTTCATTTTTTCGTCAATCAATCTAGCCATCTATTTTGAATTATCAGCAGATCAGTAAAAAACATACATATAAACGTGTAGCCAAGAGGTATACATCGGGTTTTGGATTAAAAGTAGAAGCCCTTACTGGCAGCGGTTACTCATGCATTAGTTTCACCTGTAGGGAAATTATAAAATCATATTAGCCATTCATTTACACTCGGTATATTATCAATATATATTTGAAAAAGAATTTGAATAGGGAATCTTAGAGGTCAGCACTTAGAGGCTACATCGTGAAAAGTGGCCAATATGTAGAATAATGATCTATGTTCTAATACATCCAGGTATGCTGTATGACTAGACACTGTAGGATATTTGTGCCCTCCAGCAAATACATAAATCATCCCATGTTATAGATTTTGGTCTACGCCAAATGTATTTGCCAATTAATTAACCCAGCTTTTAGCCTAGATATAACAGGCTAAGTATCTATAGCCCTAAAGGTTAGACACTTACAAATGTAATAAAAATCGTTTATCTTGAAGACATACGAGCGTTCTTAGATAACATTGCATATATCCTAAATACCAATGGGTATACCAGGGTCAATGATCCTCATATTGAACTATGGCCTAATGAGTTATACATTCCATCTAGATTATACGATGGCCTTTGTTGCAATAGAGGTGACCTTCGGTTTAAGGGCTGCAATGTATGCTAAGGACATACTGAATGTAAGTACCATGCTTGTACATCTGAAACTATATGAGAGCGCTGGTGGTCAAATTTGCACCATTTGTTATAATAGTAGAGGTTTACATGATAATTATCTTTATCTTTTTTTGTGAGCATGTCAGGTGTATTATTTTCGTTTGGCATTTTTGGGAAGTTGTCCAATGTAATGAGAGTGCCATGTTAATTTCTTTTTAACCAATCTTCCAAAGGTCAAACTCCCTAGGTTTGTGTATCTTTAACTCTGTGTAAGTACCAAGCTTGTATACCTTTGGTGCTGTGTGAGTCTTAAGCTTGTATATCTTTAGCTCACAGTGAGTCTCTGGCTTGTATGTCTTTAACGTTGTGTGAGTACCAAGCTTGCATATATTTGACTATGTGTGAGTCTCATGCTTGTATACCTCTAACCCCTTGTAAATACTAGGCATGTATATCCTGAACTCTGTGTGAGTACCAGGCGTGTATATCTTTAACTCCAGGTGACTACCAGGTTTGTATATCTTTAAATCCATGTGAATACCTCTACAAGGATTGTATAGCTTTAAAAGCGCAACTCTCGGTACCCTTCCAGCGGAGTGCAGTCAGGACATGTACTTAGCCCTATAAATAGGGGCGGTGGGGGTTTAACTTTATGCGAATAGCAGGTTGTACACCTTTAAGGCTATGTGAGAACCAGGTGGTAGGTACTTAGGACAGGTGTGGTGAGATTGATGGTGGGCTGTCGATGACTTGATTTAAGCGCCGTTTAGGCTGTAACGTAGGCCTAGCTGCAATACCTACGTCATGGATGAGTTAGTACGTCTTGTATCTTTGTTAGACGAAGACGTGAGGGGATTATGCTATAACTGTCTGCCCATAGCCACCATTGTGTCCATTTTATATACCACTGACTTGCATGAAGTCTAATTGGTGCGGTTTATAATTACTAGTCAATATACTAAAAAAGGATAATGACTCCCCTTTAGCATGTATTTCAAAGTCTGGACATGCAATATGAAATAAGTATAGATCGACCTTGGCTATAAAAAAAAGATATGTGGAGTAGATTGCATCAATAAATCTGATCCAGTGGTTTGCAATGCATGAACATGAGACCAGAAATATGGTGCAAGCACATTGTACCTATTGTAACGGGTTGACTATAAAGTCTAACTGTTATTGTTGTATATCTATTGTATGTTGTATGATGTAAGACAACACGGTTCTATTGTGTTTAATAACTGTTTTATTCATCTAACTAGTGTCGTCGGTTCGTTACATACACCGACTCCTCTAGTTCGGTTATCTATACGGTAGTGTACCGGTACCACCTTCGGTTACCGTCGGTAGTTGTTACATAAGCATTTTACATAACTAAACCTAACAGGTGGCGCTGCTAGTACGGTCACGTGGCTATGCAGCGCTGTATATAAGACGGCTACTTCTCCATTGGAAGTCAGTCAGGTTTGGGACTGTCGTGACATGACCACCCTGTGCTCACGGGCTTAACTCTATGCTATAGGGTTGCCCCACTGTATTATATATCTGTTCTGATCTTGTATATCCGCTGGTTATACTTGTACTATAATACACAAGAGTTACCTTTACAATAAAGTCGCCGTATATTAAAGTCTAATTTACCTTGTCTGGTTTTTGTACTCAAGTGTTACATACGTAGTAAGAGACCAACTACACTATATTCAGAAAGAGATCAATTGTTTCCGATCAAAGGGTGCAAGGGTTGGGTCTATGGCCAGACATTTTTGACCCATCCCAGCGCACCGTGTTGCAGAAATCCTAATTAATTAAGGGTGTCCCTGAATGGGAAACACATAAAAGTTCATCTGAATACTTTTATAGCATAACTAAAGACCTTCAGCATGTTATTAGATCATTACCTTACACATGATATGATCCAAGTGGCAATATTCCAATCCACTGAAGTTTATGTTTCTCTGCAACAGTTTATCATAACCTTGGGCCCTCCCACCCATAAATACACCTCAAGTCATGCATACTAACATATATCTAACACAAACATCTATTCAACTACTCTGTTTGCTATAATTAAATTGAAACGAGTTCATGAATTATCCTCCACCATAGAAGAAGACATGTGCCTGACCAGAATAACTCTATAACTTGGGCCAAGAAAACTCCAAAAGATAAATACTGGTTTCTCTTCACCATGCGCGTCATCCAAATATTCTTTTTGCAACCTTTTAATATAGGAGCATGATAAAAATAGACAAACATTGCAGTATTTGGTGTCAAATTAAAGTTTATGATACCTTCACTGTACTTTCATAAGTAGGCTTAATGCAGTGGGCCAGACATGTCTTACACGTTTCCAACGTTTGGAGATCAATAAACTTAAATGTTAATTTTGGTCACAAAAAGCACACATTTTTATGATACATTTAAGCTCGAAAATATAGAAGTAAGAGGAAATATCATACATACCTCCAACAGGACCACATGTTTTGAGTACTGAGTACATGTGGTCAAAAGCAAATATAAATCCAAATTCTCTATTTTATTTCATCAACATCTTTCACACTCTGTTATATTGGCATAAGTAAAGAAACTGTGGTATTTATTCCACAATATAAACCATTGATCAACTGGAGGCAAAATACTGACAGGCACACATTCAATTTATGAATTCAATCAATTAGTAAAAAAGCAAAGACATCTCTGCAACATGAAAAATGCTTTAACATTACCACGAACCATATAACCTCGACTATATTTGGTGGGGTGGGGGTAAGGTATGTTTAGACACACACATACAAATGTCTGGTATATTAGTGCAGATGAGTGTCAGTCAATATAATATCTTGCTTTGACTGTACTGTGAAGTATTGTGCTTGTTTATACATGGTGTACGTTGGTTGTATGCTAAGTAGTTGCTCATTGTTAAAGACATTGTGATACAAAGATCAGGATCTGGATATTCCCATCCACGATTAGTCTTCCACTGTGGACATGTCTATCTGTTTGTCTGTTGCTTGGCTGCAGAGGTACTATCTATATGTCACCATGTCGCTCCTTGTCTGGGAATTTAGCCCTTCAAGGACAGCGGGATGTCTCAATGTTCATTTTGTCGCCATGATGCACAAATGCAGTATACAAGAGAGTTACTTACTGACATTGCACTGGTACTGACCACTTGGGAATGTATCAACCCTGTAGAGTTGGGGTGATGGATGCATGTATCAACAGAGAGTTACTTGATGGTGCTGCACTCATGCATCCTGGCAATATAAGGTTATACTGTTGCAGAAAGGCACTCTGCTGCATAGTATAGGGTAGATGGTAGATTGAGTAATTACCCTGCTTTATCTCATGGCAATAAGATAATGGGGCAGTCATGCTTCCTAATTAATGAGTGCTGCCCTTTAGTGGTGCATGACTTGATATCGCAATACTTTAGACCAAATGAATAACAAAACATTAAGGTGTATCAAGTAACTGTAATGCACATAAAGTGTCGGGGAAATGTTAACTGGGGTTGTGGCAAATTGTGCTATGACTGTTACCCTTTCTCTAAAAGTATAATACCTTATATGACATAAAGATATTTTCTTCAATATTGCAAATAGTATCAGGTCAACCAGTTTAGTACAGTTTAGCTAAGTCGGGTTGGGTTACCTGAAACGCACTACATGTCACATTTTAGTTCAGGTCTCAGCAGTAATTTACAAACTATGAACTTTAGTCAATATCATATTTCACTTAATGTTATCTGAGCTTCAGATATTATAGCTTTCTGATATAACTTAATGGTTAAGGGAGCTAATTATTAGATTTTATTCAATTCATTACCTCTATAGGGAATATTGATTTGGAGTGTCAATTCTGCTAATAGGCCACGATTGAACCAATTGAAATCCATGAAGGAGGAGAAGTGTAAAGACATATTTTACTATTTAGAAATAGCAATGATAATGAAAAACAAAAGACAATATTTCTCGGTCTAGACAATTAGCATGCTGCCACTGGATGTCAGTAATATAAGCGATTAGACTTGGGCGCTGAGCCATTCCATGCCCAGCAATCTTTGCAGTGTGGTTGGAAGGTAATTAGGAGGGCTTTCAAATCCATGCAATAAAAACAGAATCCATCATGTTTATCTGTGCCCTACATCCCTGTCATCTCTACCCCCATTTACCCCCCCCCCCCACTCCCACCCTACACAGCCCACTCATCAAACCAACAACAGACCTAATCCATATATATGAGGAGTCATTGATGTCAAGAGAGTGTACTACTACAGATTGACTATTTCAGAATTCATAGTTCCTTAATTTGCTGGCCTATTTCAATGATAAATCGTTAACTTTCATGGGGCCTAACACAGAAATAGAAAGATACAATCACAGAGAGACATAACTATGGTCTATTTAAATTATTTTTTGCTTTGATTTTAAATTGAATAAACATGGTCTGAATGGTCTTCCATGCCTGCACTGTCCAACCTCATACACAGAGGTATGATATGGCTGCCCGCAGCGCTGATTGGCAGCACAGGCTGATGACAGCAATAGGATGACTGGGTGCCTAAATGGTGGAGGGGGGAGGGGGAGGGGGGACGGTTAATCTTTTCACACACCCACAACTGTATGAAGTAAGTCTTCTGGATATGCTAATGGCGGGCCTACATCCCCTACACTCTAGTACATGTATGACCATCTCACAAGGTGTTGGCTCATATATATATCAGTGTGCCTCTGGAAAATCATATAGTGCATGTATGAATATGGTTCCAACCTTAATCTCGCGAGATTAGAGACAAAATGGGCGTGGCTACCAATCAACCTTGTCCAGTATACATCTGGTATATGGCTGTTCAGTGACAGGCCAATCTCTGGGTGGGCTGCAGCCTGGGACGTGGAGGGAGACAGGGGCGGGGCCCTCCCCCTCCCCCACCCCCACCCCCACCCCCTATCCACGGGCTGCCCAGCAGGGGAGGGAAGCTGCATGAAAAATGCAGTTGGCTGCAGATGGAGAAGGGGAAATAAAAACCGCATTAGTGTCAATGGCGAATTGATCAGCCGGTCAGCTGTCATGAATAAGTGGCAGGGACATGGTAGGGAGCGTGTGGTTGGGTTGGGGGTGGGGGTGACAGGGAGGTGGGGATGTAGGTGGTCACTATGGGTTATAGGACTGGGGGCAAGGGTCAGGATGGACATGGCCTTTAGCTAGTAGCAACATGAATCACTACATGGCTGTTTCCTCAGCATGTAGCACCTTCCTCATTGTATTCAGGGACTGCCTTGGGATTAGCATCTACGTGCGATTAGGAGACTACTGTCCTTGCTCTGTCTATGTGCAGGTCAGACCCTGCCCTGTCTCTGTTATCTGTATACTCTTCCCTCTCCCTCCTCTCATCAGGTCCTCCATTCCTACCCTTTCTGCCCATGTCGCTGTCCCCTTTTGCATCAGAATTGGCGTCCTTTCCGCCTACTTTTCTCTTCTGGTACCTTATCATATTCTCCCCCTCCTCCTCCTCCTCCTCCTCCCCCCCCCCATCCCTCTTTCTCTCTCTCTCTCTCTCTCTCTCTCTCTCTCTCTCTCTCTCTCTCTCTCTCTCTCTCTCTCTCTCTCTCTCTCTCTCTCTCTATCTCTCTCTCAGATCTATGATAGAAGATAGACTAGTTTTATATATGCTCATTGATGGTTGGCATAGAAACTGAAGTGGCTATTGGGCGATCTTACAAAGGTCATTAGTCCTAATGTCCACACCCCTCACTAAATGATGGCCAAGGTGGCAGACCGTACACTCCACTGAGCAGCAATTATGACCGTGAGGATTCTATGTTGATTTAACCACACCCCAGTTGTACGTATAGACAGTGCACCGATATCATTAATCTCTACTTAGATTTATATTATTTAATTTAGGGCTGGGCAATTTAATTTAGGCGATTTAGGGGAAACTCAGATGGCGTGCTCACAGTATTGCAACATATATATCCAGCAAGGAAAAATGTAGTTGTCTTTGTGGCAATGAGGGACCTTTCACATACTACTTACTATTTCATAATCTCAATTTCTGTCGGGCAAAATCATTTTTCTGAAGGATTAGATCTATTATTACTAGCATTGATTATGTCTGCACTCAGTGCAAACCTATACAAACTATAGTCTTTGTTGTTGTATCTTTATGTGTGAGAAAATTGCGATCCTGACCAGATGACTCAATTCAACGTTTTGGAATGATATATTCCCTCCTTCGTTTTTTTTCTCTTTTTCTCAGGGGTAGGATGGCTAGATTCTTTGATGACTGACAAGTTTATAAGTAAATGTAATAGCCCAAAACGCCAATATAGTCTAACAACTCTAAACCAAAGGATAAATGACAAATATTTTCTTTTTATTGCCCTTTGCATATCTCCTTATCTCCGTCCAATCTGCACTACCCCACCCCTGACATAGAGCCCCATGTCTTTGTTATAGTTGCTTATAATACATCATCTAAGTCTCTAAAAACAGACACTCGACTTTATCCAAAATGTTTCTATTGAACTTATCTTATCTGTAATTCCTCTTTGATCATTGAGCCTTTACGTTATTAAGTAGGAGAGGCAAATGTTAACAATATACTGCTGGCACGATGAATCCGTCCTCACTACAGTATGGGCGGTAGTCGGAGAGATTACATAGAGATAGGCCGCCGTCCAGTTGTAGTTTTTGTTATCTAAAAGGCATACCTAGCACATAGGTATTGATATTGTCAGCCACACTAACGTAACTATAAATCCAAAAAATAAATCACTTAGGTAGCGTATGCAATCTTCATGTGTTATTTTCTTTAAAATTGAGATAATGTATGCCATTTGGTGTTCAGTACCAAGGTATGTTAAATTCTGAGAAAATAAGACCTGAATCCTTCCCAGTCTACAAAACTCTGCCCTTTTCGTGCACAGTTCGCTTTGGAGTATTTATACAAGATTTAATTATGTATATAAACGCAGTTATGTAAGTGGAATAACTTCTCCAATCATCAGTGATAATCACCAATCACCATAGCTATATTACATTGATGAGAGTTGCCTTAATGGCATATTATTATAATATGAAAACCTTCGGTGACAGTTATACTACTGAATAATAAAATTAGGGTTAAAGCCGATAGGGGTATAGGGTTTGTATTTTGGAGTTGATGGTTTTATTATGATATATTCTTGTTGTAAATGGGGTTGTATAATAATCAATGATTATATGGTCCCACTATTACGGTAGGAGTTCGGAACATTAGTTAGCTGCACTGTTACCAGATTAGCCTGAGTACATGGATGTACATATATGTCTACAGTTTAGAGTAGGTATACAGTGAAATCTATTGTAGATTTACTGCTCACTTATTATTTACAGTGCAGGCTCTCAGGAAAGCAGGAGGAAAGGACACATCGCAACCCCTGACACGGCTAAATATTTTAGTATCTTAACATCTTTAGATAGAGCGTGATCCTACACACTCAGAAAAGTCAGCGTCATTGTCGCTAAAACCACTCTCAAATGTGTTTTTTTAAACAGGTATGGGTGGACATTCGCCCCCCCCCCTTCCACCTGCCGGGTCAAATATCATACATCAACAGAACGTCAATAAGAAACTTGCTTGTTGTTTAAAAATGACTATGCCTTAGGGACCAGTAACCATGCTGTGTATTGCATTGGGTTTCCCAAATGTCACTTACTACTTACACTGTAAAAAGTTGGTTGCCATTTTTGTAGGTGTACAGTAGATTCTACTGTAGGTGTACAGTTGCTTGTAGGTAAAAAGTAGAATCTACCGTAAATCTACAGTAGATTATGCTGTAAATCCATTTTACAGTAGATTCTACTGTAACTCTACAGTAGATTCCACTGTGTACCTACACTAACTATTTACAGTGTAGGTTCTGGGACTATAGTGTAGGTCCCTATGTGATCCTACACATACCTGCATATTGGCAGCTGGCAGTGGGGTTACGATGTGTGACAGTAGTCATCCCCTGACTACTGACACTCAGACATCTGACAGTCCATTCAGGTCCTGCCCTACAAGGTCAGTTTAAGGTCACTACCCACCTGACCTGTGACCTTTATGTCAACATGACCAGCTCATGGTGCTGCTCATTCCACCATGAGATGCTCCTATCTGTCCGGTCACCGACTGCTGCTACATGCAGATAAGTATAGGTGATAGTGTGGACAAACCTTATGTTGTGAAGATCCCTGATATTAAAATATAATATCATTCCAATGTATGTCGAGAAAGAGACTACACGATGTACTAGTGTGCGCAATATGCAGAAAGAAATAGCATTATACCATATGGGTATAATGAGAAAATATATTCTTAAAATTGACATGCGACATGGTGAAGTCGATCCAGGGCCCCAAATAAAGGGTCTACATGATTAAATCTGACATGGCGACATGGATATTTCTAAAATTCGACATGCATATAGGCCTTATAGGGCGTAGTGACATGAGGGAGCAAACCTATACACAAGGCAGGGGCTTTCAGGATTATACAGACGACATGGGATATATGCATTTATTTTGAAGTGGCACACTGCAAAAAAGGTGTTTAGATCCTAAACACAATACTAAACACAATCCTGCCCCGTATTTGTCCACACAATGTGTTCCTAAACATGTTTAGATCAATAATATGTTTAGCTCAGTGCTTAGAAATGTATGTGTTTAAATCAATGTGTTTATAGAAGAATGAAGTATTTAGAATTCAAGAGTTTAGCATATTATTGTGTTTATATGTCAAGTGTTTAAGGATGAAAGTGGTGTGTCTAGAGACATGTAGATTATTATTATGTTTAGATACTGATATTTGAATAAATTCCTAATTAAATTATTTTATCTTATTTCCATATATACATAGTGTCTAGCAGGAGTTCCTAAAAGAGGTGTCTATGTAGCAGATGAAGCTTTATTGCATTGTGATCATCATGAAGTAGCATTCTACCCTTGAATCCTATAATGTGTATTATTATCGTTTTGTATCCCATGGAATTTGAATCAATATACTCAGATTTTAGCACATTTAGAACAGCAAAAATTGTTGTTGTGGTTGTAGAATCTACAGTCAACCACAGAGCTGCCATCTGGTATGTGTTTAATATACTATGATCTAAACACTACATGTTTATATCCTAAACACCAATTCACCATACTGTTTAAATACTAAACATCTAAACATATTCAACATAAATGTTTAGGTGTTTAGAATAAAAGTGTTTAATTCCTAAACAGAAGGATTCGAAAACATAAACCTAGTAAAATGTTTAGACTTTAAACATGTTTAGACCTAAACATATTTAAAACCTAAGCACCTTTTTTGCAGTGCAGGTGACATAGTCATCAAATTTTCTGAAATTTGACATGAGGACCATCTAATCGCCCATCAAGGGTCCCAAATGAAAAAAGATTATGATGTTTTGAGCTATGAGAAAAAATAGATTGTGTTATTTCATTTTTGATGTTACTGTAAGTGAGACAAGGGGAACATAAATGGTGGAATGTAGAAAGAAAGGGAGTAATGAAAGAAGGAAGGGGGGAAGGAAGGGAAGCAGGTGAGGAGGAAAGCAGGAAGGGAGCAAGCAAGCAAGCAAGCAAACAAGGAAAGAAAGAAAGAAAGAAAGAAAGAAAGAAAGAAAGAAAGAAAGAAAGAAAGAAAGAAAGAAAGAAAGAAAGAAAGAAAGAAAGAAAGAAAGAAAGAAGCAAGGAAGCAAGGAAGCAAGGAAAGAAGGAAGGACATGATGAAGGAAGTGAGGGAGGAATAATTGAATAGAATAGAATTACGTTTAAATATATACATACAGGATAAACGTATTAATTGACCTTCACGAATGGAACTGAGTAAATTTGCCGTGCAAAACACGTTTTTGATCAAGCTGTTGTGCCAAATATCGGGGAGTACGTCTTGGAAGATGAAACCATCACAAATAGAACTGACGTGTATATGGAGCAACCCAGGCATTGATACGTGTTTATCAACTCCAGTGTTGTAATTGAACATATTCGTGAATGGTGCCTAATGGTCTAACCAGTCTACTCCCAGACATAAATGTGACATTTAATGATTGACTGGTCCCTGTGCACATGGACATGTACAATGCCTGTTTACCTCAACTACATAGGATTGAAATTGATTATTCAAAACATGTTTTTCAATTGTATGAATGGTATTTTACTGTTACAATTATGTGATTAAAATGCATTCAATATCCCATATGCAGTAACTGTATCTAGACCTCTATTCACCGAGGACAATACATACGATCCAACTGAATTATGTCCAGCTGCTTTTGTAGCTACTTGTAAATGGGTATAGCATATTATGATATCATGTCTTACGTGTTTAAGTAGTCAACAAGTAAATACATACTTTGATTATTCGATGGTTTCAGTAGTTATAGGAAGCATAATTAATACTTGAAATCTGATTCTGTTTGGTGTAGTCAGGAAGCAAAATCATAACTCCCTTTGTCTTCTGTCTGGCCGGGAAGGAAGGATGCATGTATACCCTTCATATTGGAGCCTGCCTGTCCCGTTCTGTATGTTGGGCACAATTAGTATGCAGGGCAGGTCAGCTCTGCACATGGTCTTTACCGACGCTATACATAACAGTATACACAGAGAAACATTGTACGAGTAAGGATACAGGAAGCTTATACCTAATCAGTTGTTAATGTCATTGACTATCATGGTGAAGTATTATGTAAATGAACCTATAATTATATACTAGAGGTGTATATTTTTATACTTCACCCTATGGTTCCAACTACCACAGAAGAAACCCCAAATGTTAAGACTTATTATATTATCTGACCATGTCTATTCAAAACATGGATCCCAATCCCAGGATCCCAATACACGTAGGTCATATCCAGCCGTTTTACAAAACAGACGCTTAAGTAGGTTTATGTGTAATGGTAGGCTCAATCCCTACCACTTATTCAAGACACCTATAATTGAATTGAATCACTTTGGGTTGTACGATTCGTCACGAAATGGGGATGTAGCTCAGCGGTAGAGCGCTTGCTTCGCATGTAAGAGGCCCCGGGTTCAAATCCCGGCATCTCCATAGCTGTTTTGTTGAGTTGAAACAGCACAGAATACTGACATATCCCGGCAACTGGTATTGAAGTATCAAAATAGTGACAAAAGGTGATGCCTGTATCTTGAATCTCCCAACTCTGAACAAGGCGACCTGGTATTAGACTTATAGTAAAGACATGTATGGGGAATAGATGGATGTAGAAATTACCTCATTCCCATTTTCAGCTAGTATCAGCTTGTTATTACTATACTATTATAAAAATGTATTCTTCATTCACTGAAATTATACTGCATAGAGAGAGTTTGGGAAATGACGAGTTTTGCTATTATTGCAAAATGTCAGCGACAACATAATGTGTGCCTAAATCCACCCACATTTACCACAGGCGACCTTTGGCTGGAGTCCTTTCCACTTCTGCCATCTAGTGGCAACACTACGAACTACCTTTACATGTTGCTCACTCTGAACACAAAATGAGTATGGGTAAATTCGTCATTAGTCGGCCACATACCATGAGACAGACAGTGAAATGTGAGGTTATTCATGCACAATAGTACTTCTAGTGTATGTGCGTTTTTTTTTAAACAATGACACTTAAACTTAAATCGTTATTCACAAATAAAGATCTTAGAATGCTTAAATAACCACAAACCCAAGTGTCCGTCTCAAGGTATGTGTACGACTCAAGATGAATCTACCCTAATTATAGCGTATATAGTTAGTCTATGGAATCCTCAGACTTTGTGTAGTTATCTTTGAAAAATGGAGGAAACTTTAGTCGTGCATGACCCATGGAACTAACTTACGGTAAGGGAAAACGGATTGCGAGGTGCCAAACACACAGATCAAAGAAGATGCTATCACTCATTTGCATGAGAAGGAGGGGGTGACATGCATAAACTGGGATTATTCCTCTATGTCTATACCTTAGAGCTTTTTGTGTAATGTAATAAATAGCAGTGCCTTTCGAGAGGAAATGAATATCTATTTCCCTACTCAATCATGAAGCTCCATGATTCCCCTTGATTGCTTATACATGACATTGTATTTCTATATCTGCGATGTTATAGGAATGATTCTTTGCTGATGTATGTGGAGTTCTTGTCATGGTGAGGAGGGGTTATGTTCTGTTTATCTGCTGCTATTTGAGACGTGCACCTCCCAGGCCTCCTCCAGGTGCACCCAACAACCTTAAGCCGCCTTAAGCAGCAGGTAATATATGTAGGAATGCGTCTTAGTATGGCCGTGGGTGCTTCAGTCGTGTTGACCGTTCGCCCTTGGATGTTTAACATTGGCATAGCTCAGATAATCATAAGTAAGATATGGCATACATGATGTTCTGAATGACAGGTAGCTAGCAGGGAAAATAAACATGATCTGTTGCGGTGGTGTATGGGGGAGGTTAAATACCAAACGTGTGGGATTTTACAGGGTGTGGGTTTTTACTGTGGAGGTGCGATTTTAAAAATCCACTGGGAGTTTATTCTCAGCTTGTACTTTGGGTGAGCTTCTAGCGGTATGTACAATATGTGGTCTGATTTCTGGAGGATGAAAACTAGACATTATGCAGTCTATAAGCGCCGGATTTTAGTATTCTACAGTGTACATGTGAAAATCTATGTTTCATGTTACCACATACATAATGTTATACATGCAGCGAGAGACAGAGGCAGACAGAGACGGAGACAGACCGCCACAGACTGACAGGCAGACATAATAGACAGAGAGAATAAAAGAGAGGGGAAGAAACGGAAAGATACCACGACAGAAAAGAGATACAAAGACAGACAGGTATTCCTCTGGAAATAGTAGTCTTATTTTCACCAAAGATGTATGTTTTCATATATAGATCTACGTCGCTCCTGCATTATGTATGTGGCTATGGACCTTCTGTTTCCTCCCTCACACAGTGTCCACCCCCCCCCCCCCCCCAGCCAAACACACCTCTGTCTGGGCCCATCTTCTTTGTGAATAAATTAAAGCACGCTACTTTGTGCATATATTACATCGACGCTTGACCATCTCCCTCTAATCAAGCGTCTGTCCCTTTGCACCTGGAGATACCGCTCTGCCCCTCCCACCCCTCCCTACATCTCAGCCATGCCCCGCCCTAATAGGTTTAGCTCTTTAAGGACGACATAGTAGTAAAATACATTATGCCCTTTATCGTCATGATGAATGGCGAGCCAGCGATCTATGAATGCATGGATGTCCATCCTTCAGGACTGTACCAACCCCGTTGGGTCGGGGTAATACTTGAATGCAACAATGGCGAGTTACTCACCTGGACTGCATTCATGCATCATGATGGCACAGGAGTAAATAGGATTGTGCGGCCCTTAAATGTTTAAGCGGTGTTTGGGTGGGTGTGGGGCGGGCTCTAGGCCCGTTAAGGTGCGCTACCTGCTCGAGGCGCCACCTAACGACGCTCCCTGACCACACCGCCTCGCTTTGAAGTCAGGACGATCACCACGCCCCTAGCGAGACGCCGCCGTATCAGCAGCAGGCCGGACCAGCGTAAGGAATGCAGGGCTATTCATAGGGAAACTAGTGTAATTCACTTACTGCTCTGATATCAATTAAGTGTTAACCCTTCAATGTGGGTTGCTGATAAGCATTTTGCACATGATGCACCAACGCGCTCCCGGCGAGTAACTCACCAGCGCTGTATATTTTAGCATGCTGACCCTTCGGACCTTTGTCAGCCCGCAGGATCGGCATGATGCACGACGTGCTCGCCAGGGCTGCATTTATGCATCGTGGCCACGAAAGGGACATAGCTATAGTGCAATAACGCACTGAACTCTCCTCAAAGTGTTAAAGGGTTGAGGAGGTGTGTGGTATTGGTATTGGGTTTGGAATAGTGGAGCATTTGCAAAATCAATGAATTCTCTCACATGAGGAATGTCTTTATGTTGAAGTTTGAAAGTGTCTTAATTCCCCCCTCTTTCATCTCAAGTGATAATTAATGTGCAATGATCGGCAGCGAGTTGTAGAATATCTTTATTGGGGCACACCAAAATGCCGCAATTAGGGACTACCAGCTAACAAGAAAACGTTATTTTACGTCAAGATAATGTTGAGCCTTAGAGAAACGTTATATAACGTTATGAAATATTGTATAACGTTTATTTTTTACTGGGTAGCCTTTATGGCAAGCCGCAGAGCTGGGTATATGGATGTATACATTATTGGACATGTTAGTGACTTTGTCATTACAATTTGAGAATTATTGAACATTAATCTTCAAGATATTTTCGAGTGCACTTTGTGGCCATTAACGGTCTTGGTGAGCTGTCTGGTCTAAGCAGTTTATATAGTTATTTCCTGAATTACAGTTAGATGTCTATAGTTTATCATGCACGTTATGTAGCTGTGGCCTTTATTCCCTTATATTCATATACATATTGTATGCATAGGCCTATGCACTGATGGGCTTGAACAAACATCATATTGACAATGTCATCACTACTGTTTGTCACAGGTGTGCGTGCTTACTTCCAATTTCCGTCTGTATCGTTTCGCAAATATTCATAGATCGAGTAACTATATTGTAGCGTAAAGGTATTTTCTCTTGGATTTAAACCACGGTGGTGAGGGAGAACAATAGAGTTCGCACCTTGGTTATACTGCATACCCTGGTTTAAAACAGATAGACAATGGTTATGAACAGGTATGTAATAGATAGACAATGGTTATGAGAAGGTATGTAGAATTAACCACAGCTTGCTGGTGGGGGCCAGACGAGGGCGAAGCCCAAGTCGCTCTACCAGCAAGCTGTGGTTAATCTACATACCTTTTCATAACCATTGTCTATCTGTTTTAAACCAGGGTATGTAGTATAACCAAGGTGCGAACTCTATTGTTCTGCCCCACCACCGTGGTTTAAGTATATTAACCGCAGCTTGCTCGTAGGGCCACTTGGGCTTCGCCCTCGTCTGGCCCCACCAGAAAGCTGTGGTTAATTCTACATACCTGTTCATAACCATTGTCTATCTTTTATATAACGTTATACTTTAGGAGAAGCTTTAGACCTAGAATGTAGTGTTTTAAATGCTATATGATATATTGCAAACAAATGATTATCGGACCCGCCCCTAACCTAAACACACATCATCATCAAATTGAGTCATATTCATGTGGACCATACTTGTCTCCCACGACACGATCAGAAACCCTATAACCTGTCCCGTACAAGATGTTAGTATTGACCATGTATAGCAGACATCTGAGAACTCCCATATATGATGAGTATCCCAGGTATATCTGGCCAGGTGAGTGAGTGCAGGGGGCTGCCGGGCGGCCCTGGACGGGAGGCCGGGAGCTGCCACCCGACCCCGGTCCTCCTCCCCTGGTCGGGCACAGGTAAGGGCCTGGGGAATAAACATCATGTGTTTTTGTTGTTGTTGTAAAAGGGTAGGCAAAAGAGAAGTTTGTTTCAAGGTTTCAACCACAATGCCTATATTGAAAACAGGACGACCTTATAAACTTGTTTTGCATTAATTCAGGTATGTATGATCAGTTCTTATATTATTGTTGTACAGTTGTTCTTCATAAAAGGAATATCTAGAATTAAAAGGAATTATTGCAGATCTATACCAACCCTCAATACAGCTAACAAAAGAAAGTCAATAATACAAGGATATCAATTTTTCTTCGTGTGTCAGCAGGGGCTAGGGGGAAGAGGTTATTTAATTTACTATTCATATGAAAATAAAACCATACATATATTGGGATCTTTGAGAAGACAGATGGTGTAGATCATCTAGTGTAGTGCTAGTAGGGATCTGGTTATACCTGAAGCTTATACTCTTGGCCTTGTTGATATTAAGAGGCATGTCTGTTATAGGTGGACAAACACTTGTGATGACAAACTAGGTGTACAACGTCTTTATCATGCTAAACATGACAGGTAACATGAGGTGGCGCCTATACCTGAGTCTGGCGGACTACATGCTCTATATAGGTGTACATCTCACAGGTAACAAGACAATATTAAAAGAACGTTAATTTAAGTTAATCTAATGGCCGTTCTAGCCAACGTTTACCATTAAACGTTATTCAATAATTGAATAAGCCCAGGGTTTCAAGAGGCGAGTATATGCGTCTTCAAACACGTATTCATATTCAATAGAGCATTTGTGATCGGCTTCTTTTCGTATGGTGATAACTGAACGTTATGTTGATGTTAATTCTTCAACATTCAACGTTATTTCAACGTTAGTCTAACATCATACTAACGTTAACGTGATACATGCATGAGCTTAGAGAGATCTTTAAATCAAACAAATAGAAATGCTGATTTAATAGTTGTTCATTAATATTTTCCGATGGCCACAAAATGACCATGGTTTATCAAACGTTGATGATATAGAAAGAGGAAAGATGTTGATAGTCTGTCCGGTGGAAAGACGTAACCTTGTTATGCTCACATACCTTTAAACCTTACTTCAATGTTGAATCCAAGTCTTCAATGTTATGTGAACGCTAATTTAACACTATCTGAGATTTAACTGCACATTCCTGCCCATGTTTGAGGGAAAACCACAAGTTGTCCAGGGTATCCGTCTGAGTCCGAGCTTAGAATTGTGAGATCAAAGATTACAACAAAAACATTGGATGATGGAATCTGATCAGAATTTACAAGCCTAACACCACTCGGTAAGTTTCTATGGTGAAATGCCTTCAGAGATTGGTTGAGGATATGTGTAAGTATAACTCAGGGGACATTGTACTTACTAATACTATGGAGGCATTGTTCCAGGATGTCTCAGATGACTGGACACCCATTGTGTGAGGGATATGGTGAATGTTGTGGGTTTTCATTGGAGGGGGATGTGGTTTTATTACATGTGTCGATGGAAGTTTATATACGGTCCATAGTTCAGAAGACCGTGTATTTCCAATAAAATCCCACAGTCTTTGCAAAAACGTCTTTTCACCAAGCAGGACAGTCGGTCCTGCAGCTGGCTAATATTTTAAGACCGGATAGATTTCTGCAGGACTGGATAGCAACATCAAAGTTCTGTATAATATCTAGAATGAAATATCATTTTGTAAAAAAAAAAAGAAAAAAAAAGATTGCTTTAATTTGCATAGAATATTCGTGTGCATTCTAGGACTGTTAAGTCAAGTTCTAGTTGGAATATTTTCAAAAATTCTTTCACTTTAAAAAAAAAAAGACCAGGATGTGCAGGACATCACTCATTCTGCCGACCCAGACCCGTTGCACTTTAGGGGGACATAGCCACTTTTGGCAAATGCTGATTACAGTCTACATATTCCCTTTAAAATACTGCTGTGGTCACCACTGTATGCAGTAGATGAGACTGACAGAGGTTGAGACAGAAAGGACAGTCGAAAGTCCTCAAGACCCTGATAATTATGTAGGGGTCAAAATTATAACCTCGAAATTGAGAACTTTTGTGGGTAAAAGGGGTGGATTTCTACTAGGCTCAGGCTCATGAGTATACTACAGAATAGACACACAGGGATGTCACAAAGTGAAATTTTATATTTCAACCCCGGAATTCAATGAGAATTAGCAAATTAATAACACAGTTTCATATATCATGATAAAATTCGAGATCATACTGTGTTTCTGATATTATCACTTTTGTTTTGTGGTATTTTCCTGATTTTCCCTGTTTTCCTTGAAAATTTGCTAATTAATTAAAAAAATGATAATCCTTACTTTTTTTTTCTTAGAAAAAGATTTTAAAATATAGGTAAGGGGGATACATTATTATAAATGATTTAGATGGGTAGGTGCCTTTTTACTAATATCAATTGACACTTTTAGGGGGTAAAAATACCTATTTTTGACTGATTTACAAGAACTTGAACCAAATGTCACAAAACGACCATGTTAAGGGTGTCCGTTACGCGTCCGTTACGCGTCCGTTACGCTATATGGCGCCATATGGAGCCATATGAAGTACAAGCTATATCAACATATGGCAGGCCATAGTGTTGGCCATATCCATCCTACAAAAAATATAAAATTATCTACCCCCCCCCCTAAATCGATGCCAAGGAATCCAATGAGCACAACTATTTTTTTCTATTCCAAATGGTTGCTTAGCAACAGCCCCTTTAATGTGAAAATAAGCTAATTTTCTTTGAATGGTGAAAATAAAGCGTTTTTCGTGGTCATGATTCCCTAAGAAATAATCATAGCTATATCACAAAATTTTATATACATGTTCCCAAAGACCTATATTTTCCATTGCAATTGAGAAATAATGGGGAAACTGAGATATTTTATTTCGATTTTTTTCACTTTTAATTGTTGCAAAGTCATGAACCCGAGCCACTAAGTTGTGGAAGGCCTAGTAGTCCAGTCATTCTAAGAATATACCCACCACAAATTGCAACAGAATTCATTTTGCCACCATATGACTCAGAATTGTGTATTATGTAATTATGCAAATTATGCATATTTTCCTTGCCATGACAATCCATGTAGATGTAATTCTCTAATGACCTCAATTAAATACACAATGGTGAAAACTCTTGGTTTCAATGTTTCTTTTAGAGCAAGGAAGCAAATGTGTTAGATTATTGCGAGAAAATTCCTACTTTTGGATTAATCTCCTAATTATGCAAATTAGGAAATGCACTAATTTGAACAATTCTTGAAGAGAATGATTGTCTATCATAAGAAGTACCTATTAGGCTTTTAAACTGATTGAAAGAGTTATTTCAAACCACATTTATGGCCATTTCCAGTTAGGTACTAAAAAATCGCGACATGCTAACGAACATATGCTAATTAGGCACTCTTCCACTAATTAGATTTTCCTAAACTCTTGATATGTTATTCTATACACAATTCTGAGTCATATGGTGGCAAAATGAATTCTGTTGCAATTTGTGGTGGGTGGACCCTATTTCTATCATGGAATGACTGGACTATAGGCTTGTACTAGCTCACACGTATCCCTGGACACCCAGCCATGGACACAGTCAGCCCTGAAATTTAGGGGCGGTGGTTGAGGTAGGGTACGCAGCTGACCGATTGCTGCGGCCACTGTAGTCCCTAGGACTACGACGTCGCCGCGCTACGCGTCCCTTTATCTGCCGCGCGGAGCAGGGGTGCCGCGGGGGGGAGGGGGGGGGTTCTTTGAGGGGGAAGGGGGAGGGGGTGCTCAGGATGAACATATACTGCAAGCTATAGCATAGTCCTGGGGGCTAGATTTATAGTCCTGGGGACTACACGTGTAGTCCTAGGGACTACATGTGTATTCCTAGGGACTATACATCTAGTCCTAGAGACTAGATGTCTAGTCCTAGGGACCATTAGTTCTAGAACTGAGATCATATACCATTATGCACAGTCCTTCCAAATATTTGAATGTATGGCCTGCACAGTCCTGAGGACTACAGGTGTAGTCCTGAGGACTATAGGTGTAGTCCTGGAGACCAAAGGTGTAGTCCTGGGGACTGCGTGTAGCATCCTAGGGACTACCCAAGACTGCTACTACCAGAAAGGTAGATAAGGCAGGCCTACATAGTGCTGCGGACTGCAGAGGCATAGTCCTCAGGACTACATATTGAAAGTTTTTAGTCCCCAGGACTATATCTGTAGTCCCCAGCACTATGCTTATGGTCCCCAGGACTACCATTTTATTAGTCCCCAGGACTGCAGGTTCAATAATTGTAGTCCTGAGGACTACAACCATAGTCCTGGGGACTACAATTGTAGTCCTAAGGACTACAGGGTGGATGTCTTTAGTCCCCAGGACTATGTCTGTAGTCCCCAGGACTACGTAGCCCTGTAACTGTAGTCCTTAGGACTATAGAGCTGGACAAAGTAGTCCCCAGCACTATGTCTGTAGTCCTCAGGACTATCATTTTATTAGTCCCCAGGACTACAAGTTTAATACTTGTAGTCCTAAGGACTTCCTCCGTAGTCCTGGGGACTACATATTTAGTGCCCAGGACTATGCACCAGAGGCATATAGGCCCTATATGATATGATAAGGGGGCAGTTAGTAGCTCTATACTAAGTTATAGTCCTGAGGGCTACAACAGTAGTCCTGGGGACTGTAATCATAGTCCTGGGGACTGCAGACATAGTCCTAGGGACTACAGACTTAGTCCTGGGGACTATATATAGTTACCGTTCATATCCAGTCCAGTAGAGCCAGCCACATGCAGGGGTGTGTGTAAGGCAGGGGGGGGGGGGGCAGCAGCAGGAGGGGCAGGGGAGGTCGCGCGCGTAGGCGCGAGGACGCCCGTGGCAGACGCGTAAATTACGCGCGCGCCGGCGCATAGTCCCGGGGACTACATTGGCCGCAGCAATCGGTCAGCTGCGTAGGGTACATGTAGTCCATGTACAGCTTTTCCACAAACACACTGGGGCGGTCAAATGTCCCAACCTCTGATAGGGGGCGGTAGTGCGAAAGTTGTCATCTACCCTCAAAGAGGGACAATTAAGAGCTAGGCTGAGACCGAGGTAGGCTAAATACCTGCATGGTACACACTGACATAGGCTGAAACAAGAGATAAGCCAAGTTCCTGCACATAACAGGCTGAGACAGAGACAGGCTGAGTTCCTGCACATAACAGTCTGAGACAGAGGTAGGCTGAGTTCCTGCACATAACAGTCTGAGACAGAGGTAGGCTGAGTTCCTGCACATAACAGTCTGAGACAGAGGTAGGCTGAGTTCCTGCACATAACAGTCTGAGACAGAGGTAGGCTGAGTACCTGCACATAACAGTCTGAGAGAGAGGTAGGCTGAGTTCCTGCACATAACAGTCTGAGACAGAGGTAGGTTGAGCTCCTGCACATAACAGTCTGAGACAGAGACAGGCTAAGTTCCTGCACATAACAGTCTGAGACAAGAGGTAGGCTGAGTACCTGCATGTAAAAGACTAACACAAGAGATAGGCTAAGTTCCTGCACATAACAGTCTGAGACAGAGGTAGGCTGAGTTCCTGCACATAACAGTCTGAGACAAGAGATAGGCTGAGTACCTGCACATATCAGTTTGTGACAGAGGTAGGCTGAGTACCTGCACATAACAGTCTGAGACAGAGATAGGCTAAGTTCATGCACATAACAGTCTGAGACAGAGGTAGGCTGAGTTCCTGCACATAACAGTCTGAGACAAGAGGTAGGATGAGTACCTGCACATATCAGTTTGAGACAGAGGTAGGCTGAGTTCCTGCACATAACAGTCTGAGAGAGAGATTGGCTGAGTTCCTGCACATAACAGACGGAGATAACAGGAAGGCTGAGTACCTGCACATAACAGTCTGAGATAGAGGTAGGCTGAGTACCTGCATATAACAGGATGAGACAGAGAAAGGCTGAGTACCTGCACGTAACACTGAGTGGTATAGTCACTCTGGGCGTGTCGGCGTGTCGGCAGCATGCACGCTGGATGATGGACGAGCGTGGCCGACCACGGGCCGCCATCAGCACACCAAAATCAAGGACCCCTCTCTCTGTCATTAACTCCGTCATTCTCTCCCTACCCGACCTTACCTCTATATACCTCTGCGACATGCTCACGCAACCTGTCCTTGTAAGTTGTGAGGGACTGGCCATTTTTTTCTTTGCGGGGGGGGGGGGGGGGGGGGGGTCGTGCAGTGACGGGAATCAGAGACAGCGACACAGATGGACATGGGCGGGGGGCAGATGGACATATATAGAGAGAGGGGGACGGAAAGCTCTGGGAGAGTCACATGATGTGCACAAGCAATTGAGATATACAGAAGGATTTGCAAAGGCTCTCCCCCCTCTCAGGTAGGAAGGTCGCCAAAATGTTAAAAGGGCCCAAGTCACAAAGTCATGTTTTAGCCCAGGCATTTATACGCCAAAGTAGTCCAAAAGTCTCAAGGTCTCTTAAATTATTGTGCCAGGTCGAAAGTTACCTGGAAACTAGTACAGGTGGCCAGGTCGCTTTTTACCCAGAAATCTGCAGCCACACAGATTAAGGAGGAAGGTAGGAATGGAGACGGGGGGCGCGAGAGAGTCATCGGGGAAGAGAGGAATGGAGAGGGAAACACAGTGAGAGAAACATGGAGAGACAAAGACACAGAGACACCACAGGGGTGTTATGATTAAACTCATAATGAGGGATAGTGGATCCTCAGTTAAATTACCATTCTTTTAATGGGATACGCGGTGGGTACGGTATACAACATTGCATAATTATGAAAGCAGAGCCGCACCTCCCACCACCACCACCACCAGTTGTATGAAATGACCACTCCCTCTAGGACCCTGTACGCCTTCTGTCCGTCTTCATTGTGGATTTATAAGCATGTTCCCTGCCGCTGTGTGATGTGTTCTTTTAGTGGCCAAAGTCTCTTATTATCGCCCGCCACCAAAAGTCGTCTGCTCGGCCTTTTTGGCGGGAATAAAGGAGGGTGTAATTGACATGTAGCGGGTGGGTGCGTGACAGGATGTGTGTGTGGGTATGATACAGGGTACAGGTTGAGGGTGGGCAGGAGGAGGAGGAGGGGACAGGTGGCAACCCACCCCATGCCCCGCCCAGAGTATAGAATACCTTCCTCCAGGAGTCATGAAGAAGCCAAGTGGCACCATATGTAAGGCGTGTTGACAATGGCTGCATATATGATGTATAGAGACCTCATGTCAAACAGCCTATTGTGGTTTGAGACTGTTGTATCTATTATAAACCCTTCTCCGAGCAGATTCATACATCTTCATGTTGTCGCTCTTGCAAATTTCTGTAATTGTATTTCCTTACCGCCTTCCTGATGCATTTCTAATAAAAGTTCTCCACACTCCATAGTACTTTCTTCATTCTTGCTGCCCTTGTGGCAATATCTTTGTAAAGCATGTTTCAGGCAGCCCGACCCGACATGCACCTTTTCCCGATTTCTTTGGGGATCTTTTTAGTGGTCAAGAAAATAAGATCCACATGTTTTGAAAGTCTCCAACTGACCCCAATAGTCTAAACTTCAGGGACCAGATCTGATTTCAAATGAATACCCAGCTAATTCGTAATATTCCTCTGACTGTAGTAATCCGTGAGCCATCCTAACAAGTCCCAACTGCATGATTTTAATTTTCCGTTTCCTCAATGCCTAAACTTTTAAGTTGTATTCAGGTAACCCGACCTATCGTAAATTCTCGCGTAGATGCCGCGGCTTGTACGTGAGTCAGAGTCAGGGTGCGGCTTATACGAGAGTTTTTATAAGATAATGCAGTACCAAAATAGCAATTTTTAGAACCCCTCTGCGGCTAATATAATTTGTCCAAGTTAGGGTTGCGGCTTATACACGAGTTAGACAAGAGAGTTTATGGTATTTCCTTTGGCACTACCCAAAGTCTTTTTTGTGCCTTTTTGGGAGTAATATCCACCCCATTCTTATGCCTCTACATGGGTCCCCAGAATTTTGACCGTGTCACCGTGTCGATTTTTAGCTTCAGGGCCATGTCATCGTGTCGATTTTAAGGTATATAAGAACTTAGAGAAAAATCGCTGTGGGTCGATTTTTATCCTAATTTTCCTGTGTCCGTCGATTTTTAAAATGGCCTAAAAGGGCCGTGTCGCTGTGTCGGCCGTGTCGATTTTTACCCATGGAGAGGCACATTCTTCTTTTGTTTTAGCCTTCTTAATAATATGAAAAATGTCTGTGCTTTTAAGAAGTTAACGTGCGGGTAGAAGCCACCATCCCTACTGTGTACGTCCACAGGCGGGGGAGACAATAAACAAGGATAAACCACACACATACCTATCACAGCCAATTTCCTGTTTTGTAGAAATGACGATTTAACCCTTTAAGGACGGAATGCCTCAGGTTTCATGATGATTTCCTATGAGCTGACCAGTGCTGCATTGCGCATTTGGGAGTGTATCAATTACCTATCGGATAGGCATTATGTAGAAATGCATGCGCAACACTGGCTAGTTACTCGCCCCTGCTTCATTAATGCATCATAACGATAAAAATGGTTAGCGCACTGAAGTATTAAGCTGTCTATGACATAGTTAACTCAGGTGATAAACCATGGGCGGTTTTTCAGAGGGTAGGATATATGTTTCTTTTCTGACCTTATCCCAACTAGACATCAACTTTCGACATTGGTACAGAATAAACGTGCATTTCATGTCACACCTGACCTCGCTTTAATATTAGTATACTGTTTTTAGAACAATTTTGATAATTCGTTTTAGAGGAAACTAAATCGTACCGTGGTACATATTGTTACTCTTAAGTCTATCGTAAACAAGTAGGCCTAAACTGAAGTTCGTCCGATATAGTCGATCACGCTATGTTGCTGTTACATTTTGTAACAATATTTTCTGCAACTTTGGTAATTTAATAGCACTTGTAGGCCTACACCTGAGTCAAATTCAAGCTCACATAGTATAATAGCATTTTTACATCCGGGTCAAATTTAAGCTTTGCACGGTTTCATTCATATGAATATGATTGTATGCACTTTGATATTCTATCAGAGGTGATTCGTGGTTTTAATAACAAACAAAAAATCAATTTTGAACCAACATCGCAGGTGTCTTGGCATTTATGTATATAAGTATAATGCAGTTGTTAGTATGCATTTTCAAATGTTAGTATGCTAATTTCAAGTAGGTGTCATATATCTCAGCATATTAAAAAGATTTCCGCTCAGCTTGGACAGTTTATTGCCATACTTATTTACCTTTCCTTATCCAAACACCAACCCCACAAGGCTGTTAGATTAAAACTAAAAACAATTAAAAACTGGAGGAATCAACCTTTACTTTATGGCTGTTTAGTTCGGGGCGTTGACACTAGGCGGCGCCACATGCTAATCACGTGATTAATGAGCGTCTGTGATAGGCAGGTTGCAGCGTCCCTTTGTCCAACTCTAAATTAGCCCTTTAAGGGTCGCAGTGTACTTTAATGCGCTATGCCCTTTGGCGCCATGATGAATGAATGCAGCCCCTGCGAGTCTACTAGCATGGACTGCATTAATGCATCATGCCGACCCTTCGGGAGTGTATCAATCCCGGAGGGTCGGCATGATGCATGAATGCGAGGTACTCCCCAGGGCTGCATCCATTCATCATGATGACAAAGGGCATAATTCATCAAAGCATCATGCGGCCCTTAAAGGGCTATTAGAATCCATTACTCTGAGAATATTCAATTAGAATCTTGTAATACACCATTTGTTGACGGCAAAAAGCACTTTCCCGTTTATGACATTGATTTAAATGCCCCGCTCTCTGACGTTGACTTGAGCCCGCCCATTGGCACGTGCTGGGTGATGACTTCTGTCAAATTAGATTTCTGTTGCATATTTTCAGGTTTTCTTTAATGTTTTTGATCTGAAAGCTGTAACCAGTGATGAATGTCAATGAGCCGGAGAATGTACGGATGGGGTCACTTTCATTGTGAATTGAGTTCTGACAGGTGTAAAGGTAGATCTATATATTCATTTTTTTTCATTTATCATTAGAGAAGTGATTAGATAAATCACTGTGTTATTAGCAGGAATATGCTTTCAAAGGTTGACGTCTAGAGGCTCGTAAAATATGATAATGTCCCATCTTATAATTGTAATTTAACACCGTTATAAACTAAAAGGCAAATTCAATAAAGGCTATGAAATTCTCAATGAATGCATCCCAGTCGTGTTTCAAATTGGGAGAAAAAAATGAGGACGTGTTTTCAGAAATAAGATACTGGGCTACCCATGGCAATGCTACCCTCCGATGATATCCCTTCAACCCATTATGCCCTTTATCGTATGATGCTTAACGTAGCCCTGTCCAGTAACTATACGGGGTTGATATAATTGAAAAGGGTCGTGATGATGCATGAATGCAGCCTTGATCAGTACATTCACCAGGGCTGCATTCGGGCATGCCTTAAAAGTAAATTTAAGAGTCTTGTTGCATTAAGATACTCGGATATATTATGTAGTATTACAGTAAAAACATGATATAATTACTGTAAACATAGCACATCAACTGCTTTAGCTATAGACGGCAAATAAGACTAGTATAACAATAGTCTATAGAGTTCTATTTCTGAGCATACAAACCACATGATATCACTATCCCTGTGATCGAATTGGCAATGCATGGCACCAATGGAGGCATGAGCCATTGACAGGTAATTTCTTAATTAACACCTAGAATTATGAAAGTCTTGGCACGATCCGTAAGGGTTCTTTTTGCCTTCCCTCCCATATACCTTCGACTGAGTTTGCTGTAGACCATTCTCTCATAGAATAATCCGCCACATGGGAGCTCATATAAGAATGTATACCATTACGTTTTATATTATAGTCTTATCTGCTTATTCCTGGGTATCTTTAATTTATTACTTCTATTGTAAACTCTGTATACCATTAGTGTCTCCTGGACAGCTCAACTGGTGCGAACTTATCGATGATTTATAAACTCTCTCTCTCGATTTCTCACCGAGCAAAACTATTCAACTGCATGGTGCGACACAATTGGGGAGACTTCTGGTGACAGTTGTTTTGCTCCATGCATGGACAGTCAACAGTAGACACATTGCAGTCATCATTCATCTCTCCGTCGCTGTCCCTAAAAGATACTTTTTCGAAAATTCGAAATTGATCTAGAAGACAATTTTCAAAGAGGGAGAGAAAAACTACTTTTTCCAGGGGGTGGTGTCAGGGGTCTCAGACCCTGAGAGTCTGTGAATACCTTAATACTCGGTGTGCTGAATGTTTGATACATTGACATAAATGCACTATTTTCGTGACAGGAACTGGATCCATTAGACGTCTCTGAAAAGAGCCATGCCTTCTGTGGATATTGCCTTAATCAGAGACCTCAGCAAGTCTCATACTAATCCCCTCCAGGGGCCCTACATAAGACACCTTCACCTCCCAAATGCAGCCCCATATCTAAGGGCGACACACGGCGTGAGAAAGCTTCAGGGCCCGTGGGAAAGTCTTGACGCCTTTTGATCCCTGCAGGGGGGTCTGCTGGATCCCTGGGCGGACCACTCCACTTCTCATCACCGCCAGAACACGGCCCTAAATGGGCCCCGACCCAGGAGGAGCCCAGTCACTCCAGGGGCAGCAGGGGTGGCAGGTATACAGCAGGTTACTAACCCATTAAGGACCACATACTGCATGCTTTAATACAGTATGCCTTGTCCCTATGGTGCATGAATGCAGTCCTGGCGAGTAACTCGCTAGTGCTACACAGACATCATGCCCACCCTGCTGGGACTGATACACCACTGTTCAAAGGATCGGCATGATGCATGAATGAATCCTTGGCGAGTAGACTCGCCAAGGATGCATTCATGCATCATGACGACAAAGGGCGTCTCAGATTCATGTGGACCTTAAAGGACACTAACGGGCAGGTCTGCAGCTCCCTCTTGACAACCGTTTTGTGAGTTAACTTCGGAGTAAGTGTTTGAAGGGGACAGAGGGTGTGTGGAGGGATCGAGATGTGTGTGTGTGTGGGGGGGGGGGGGGGACCACTCGAAGTACTGTTAGTTCCCTGGGCAAGTTCACACTAAACGTCCTTAGTGGGTCGGCTTCTATCTTTGGCTTAAGTGCCAGTTCTTGCCATGATGCCCCAACGCATCAATGATAAGAAACCCGGTCAGGAACTCTTTGCCTCTCACCATTTCGGAGTGTATCAACTTATAATTATAAGCATGCATGCAGCACCAGTCTACTGCATTTATGTATCATGCCGATTAGTTCATTGGTAATATATCATAACAGCTTTAATAAGGGGACATGATTCCGCATGGTTCTTACGTCTAAGCAGTATACCTTTGAATACCTATGTCAGCAAGCTCTGAATGGGACTAGGACAGTTAGGCCTGTGATCCCTACATTGGAGGACTCAGATGAAGGACAGTGCCAAATGGGGAAAAGGGATTTTTCCCTGAGGACAGGTGGGATGGATTGATGCAGGACCATGGCGGGGGAATGGGGGCCTTTGATCCTAATAAGGTAGAGTGGTTAAGAGGTGTCCCTGAAGAGGAGCAGGCAGGTACTGGAGGCTCCACCTGGACGTCTGCTGCTGACACTAACAGGGGGCTCCAGGGGTCACTCCCAGGGGTCACTCCTTCCCACATGATAACCATTTAAGGACAACATAGGGCGTTTAATTTGTTATGTCTTTTTATTGTGGTGATGCACGAGTACAAATAATTATGCCAAGTAACTCGCCAGTGCTCCGTCCATGCCCACCCTATGGGGTTGATACACCAGTTGATATGCCTACACTATACCGATGGGCTAGCCTGATACACCAATGCAGTGTTCACCAGTGCTGCATTGGTGCATCATGTTATCGACAAATACGTGTTCATATTTTGGCATCATTCGGTTCTTAGGGGCCTGCAAGTTCATTCAGAACAAGTCACGAATTCGTATGCAATTCATCATATGACAAAACCTGTGCACTATTGACGAAAATCCAAATGTCACGAGTCACGAATCTGTTCTGAAAGAGCATCCAGATTTATTTACCCCTAAAAAGCCCTGGAGGCCCATGCAGCCTGAATCCATCCCCAGGTCATTAACACTGTATGTCCGTCTGGAGACTGGAGACGTGAAGGGGAGGGGCAGGAGAAGTGATGGAGGAGCAGGGGAGGGGAGAGGGGGGGGGTATCAGATTATAGGTGGGTTCACAGCTCCTAACCCTTTAGGACAGCATGATGCATTAAGGTTCATGTGCATTTGTTGTCATGCTCCCAAATGCAGCAGCAGGGGATGGCCCTCTGATGCTGCATTGTTGCATGATGCATGCACAAGTTTAATATGGATTGGTCACATGACTGTATGGACAAGACAGGATTTGTTTTGTTTAAAGAAAAGTATGAATTTAAAAAAATCAAATACAAGAAAAGAACACTAATCCTGATGAGTCAGCATCATACATGACGAGTCATACCAACTGTATACTCTCTGGCTCTGCATTCATGTAGCATGAAGACAGACGGGCATAGTACATTAAAGCACTATGCTGACCTTGAAGGGTTAACGAGTACCACTTTACATTTCAAAGGAGAGTTACTGATCTGAATAATCTAGTTTCTCAACGGAACAATGAGAGAGAACAATAACAAACCTTTACATCTAACTCAACATATTCTATTTGGCTGGTTAAATGTTCTTGATAAGCTAAAATTTTACTGAAAATAGGATACTAAAATACATCTTGTACAACAGTTTAAACCTAAAAATGAAACCTTAATTTCTTCAAACGACCCTTGCCCGAGGGCCGGTCCGCACTGTACTTTACACGGTAGAATGAAAAAAAGAAAGTGATTTTAAATAAATAAGCAATACCCCCCCCCCCCTCTCCAGGACGATAAAAATTGAGAGGGCACACAGCGTCCTATCCGGTGGGTAAAGATGCTTGGTGGTGATGCCCCCTGTGAGCAGACAGGTGCAACACCATTGAACTAGCGGGAAAGGAGTCTAGAGTTTTAGTGGTCACCAACAGGTTCTACTACTGTTGTGTAAGGCCTGGAAGATGGTGCTGCCACTGTAGATTCCATAAGGGAGCTAGGTTATATGATGCCATAAAGCCTACTCGCCAGTCTGTACAATGATATATGGTTAAACCGTTAACTTAAAGTTAAAGACTTGCTAGAAACTCGCCAGTGTATCTATGCAGCATTCTAAGGTGGGTCAATGCCTTGGTGTAACAGTACATGTAGCTAGATTGTCATAAAGTTTTTGCCATAAGACCATAATAGCATACACTTTCCAACAAAGCTGAAAAAATAGGAGGGTCCCGAGCTGTTTTCTGAGATATTCAAGCCTTAAGTCAGTGTTTCATATCATAGGAGTATATAGTATTTTGCCACATATGAACATAAAATAGTATTGAAAAGTAGCTAAATATCTATATAACTCTCTCAAAATATAGGTTTTAATGTTCTCTCTCTAGAAAATCCCTTTTGATCATATGGTCCCGGGCATATTTCTTAAGTTTTTGTCGATTGAAAAAAAAAGTTGAAAGGAAATAGAAATATACTAAGGGCTAGTTATGTATGACTTCTGAAGGTGAGCCACCACTACAGACTCTATAGCACAGTGGCAGAATGCATGCCTTCATATCCAAAGGTCGATGGTTCTCGCCCCGGTTAGGCAACACCTTTGTCCATTTTAGGACAATTTGATATAACTTGTTCCAATATTAGATGAAGTCCCCTGGTGATCTATGGTCAAACTAGAGAATGCACCTGCGCAGAAAGCTGCGCAGTGAACGGAAATATCATCATATTGACCCACCTTAAGTCCAAACGCAGTGATGGTGAGTTATTCGCTGGCGCTGTGCTGGTGCACCATGATGATACATGAACATGAAGCATTGGGGCACTCTCTGGACCCTTCACGATTTGTGGAACGTGACTTGGAGCTGGAAGTTTGAGAAATTAAACGTTGTTTTGTGTGGGCCATATGGTGGTGGTATATCAGTGTCTATCTGATTGGGAACGCCCCCCGTCCAGTCCCCCCCCCTCCCTCCACCCAATCCCCCCTCCACCCAATCCTACCTCCTCTGTCTGGGGTGTTTGTGTGTGTGTGTGGGGGGGGGGGGGGGGGCTTGACTTTTAACGCTTTTCCTTTCACTCCAACATTAATCTAAGTGTTCTGTAATTGGGAGTCTAGAGATTGCAACCACTTTATAAATACTAAAATTATAGTTCTACTTCATATATGATTATGACTAGGCAGCTGTAAAATAAGAAGCAAACTTTAATACATACTCCTGCATGTAAATAACTGTAACGATTGGAAGGGAAACGGTAAATAAGGTACTGCGGACAATCTGTCCCCGTTCTTACAATGTTACTCAATTCATTATGGCAAATTATCTATTGCATTTCAAAATTTCAGAAGGCTGATACATTGATACTTGAGAATATAAAACAGGGAGGACTGAAGCAATTCACAATACTTTGAACCATACCAAATCGCTCTCTGGGTATCCTGTTTATTTTTTGTTTGGCATTGCTTTTCTTGAGGAGTGCAATGTGTGTGTGTGGGGGGGGGGGGGGCTACTGGCGCTACACCCCCTCCCCTCCCACCTCGAACCACTTAGAGACATATTATCGCCCGTTGTGTATATATCTTACCAGACATGACAGGCCTCATTCACGCACTACACATCCTTAAGTGCTGTCTAAATGTTCTTCTCTTTTTGTTGGACTTTTTTTTAAGATATCCATTTCTATTGATGAATATAACTTCCCAGCACCTTCTAAGTTCTAGGACCATCTATAGATGTATATGGGTTCTACATAATAGTATATACAGGTATAAACCAACGTGAAGTACTATAGAGCCTCCACAAGAGGTATCCATCCAGGAAAGAACCAGCAGACAAAAGAGGATGCCAAATTTGACCCTTTATGGACAGCATAGTGCTTTAATGTCCTTTCTGTCAGCATTATGCACCATGTAGTGCTGGATGTGCAGGGTTAATACACACACGATTGCTTACCTTGTGTACCCATGCAGCAATGGCGAGTTACTCGCCAGTGCTACATGGGTGCATCACGCCAACAAATGAACGAGACATTTTTGTGGTGTCTTGCCGTCCTTAAAGAGTTAACGTGGCCAGGAATGTGTAACAGCATGCAACATTTCTAGGTTTATTAGTCGCTTTGTACTTCAGAAATCTAAGTAAGGATCAAATGGGAATTCCTCTCTGGTAGATAAAAGGCTTATTACTATAGATTAGGGTATTACTTCCACTTACTGCCATGTACTTAGCAGTGGAGGAATTTTCATGGAATCCATTGTGACATCTCTTAAGGTTGTAATGATAATACTATAGATAGCCAACTTCAGACCCTGTTTATATCAAGGTTCCTGGAGGCACTTTTTATGACTGTGGTATGTTAAGCTGTACTTATCACAGGATACCTACTATTTAAAAGGATTTGCCTGGAAATCGTTTATCTCTATTGTCCTAATAGGTTCTATGTTTATGATGGTTTTACTGGCACTATAATGGGGCCTTCCAGAGACAGGAGTGCTCCGTGCACATCAGAGAGGAAGAGGCAGACACACACATAGTCAGAGAGAGCCACCGAGACAAATGGAGAGACATGGACAGAGACAAAGAGACAGCTACACAGACAGGCAGGCAGACAGAGACAGACAGACAGAGAGACAGGCATAGACAGAGAGATAAAAGGGGGGGGGGCGACAGGGGTCACAGGGGGCCAAAAGGGGAGAGTGAAGCTGGGATGAAGAGGAGATGAGAAACTAAAATCAATTACCAAAGGCCAAATTGAACTGGTTGGGGTGGGGTAAGTGTATACATTGGCAATGTGTGTATGTGTCGGGGGGATGCTAAATGGGTTCATACAGGCAGGTGGCGTAGGGCCCTGGGTAACCAAGTAGGCCCTTTGTAGACGGGGGGCAGCTACCTGGGCGTGTCAGCATCATCGCTCACCTTTAACTACCCCTAACTCACCTGTACCTACCCCCTCCCACAGGTTAGATCTCTCCCAGTTCATAAAGCCATAGTTTTATATAATTATTAAGACACAATTTAAATTGTTTTAAGAGTAAGTTTAGGTTCATTGACCATATGGCAAAACAAGGTCGAGCCAAAAATGTTACACACCTTTACAAATTGCCAGTAACTTTTGTACTCTAAAACGGATCTTCATTTCAGTCCATGTGAATGTCAGCAATGAAGTGGCAAAATAAGCCTGAGCACTTTCCGTTCTAAATTTAGAAGTTTTTTTAGAAACTTACTTAACATTTTTCGTGGCCATGTTACTTGAAACAGAACCTTTATATTATGGGTCTCTGCTTACCTTGGTATGCCGATATATAGCCATATCATAGGAGATGATTGCCGTGATCCAGGCTTGGGTTACCAATCCGTGTATACTGTATTACTGCTTATCTGACTCTGATACTAAATCAGTCTATAGAGAAGTAGAATACAGGGCCGAGAGAAATTTTATGTTTTACCCTCACCCGCCCACCCTCACTGGCCCCTATGTAAGAAAACACTCCTCAAAGCCTACCTATTATATATAATTTCTTTTCATTTCCAGAACTTTTTGCGATGAATTTCAGGAATTAACCGAGTGGCCACATTTTTCTTGTAAAGCTAATTGTAAACCCTCCCGCCTGCCCCTTTTTACAAATCTTTCCCCAAGTTGGATCTGAAACAAACCTCATTGTAGGGTCCCATACAGGGTATAGGGTGTACAAGTGGGCGTGGCAGGTGGAGGCAGGTGTGTGTGTGGTCGCTGTAGCCTGTAGGGTTAATCTGCCCCAGGTATGTGGTGGACATTAATCCCTCCTGCACCTAAGTAACACATGAATTATACATCACCTGATGCCCTCCGACGTCCTCGGCCGTTAAACAGACCTGCCCCCAAAGCTCCTTACCATCTCTCTCCATCTCCATTTTTCCTATGGTATAGGTCGTCAAAGGTTAAAGAGGTGTATACTGCCCTCTTATCTTATAATCAATCCAATTCTCCCGATAAGGAGCGGTCATGGTTGTATCTAGCATGGGAAGCTCATGCATGATGCAGCCATGATGGTTAGCATGATGCACTAATGCATGAAGCAATTACGTGAGTTACTCGCCGGTATTGCATCGGTACATCATGTATATACCGTATGTATGGAGTATATGACCCTTGAGGGAGGGCAGTCGTGCCGTCCCTGAAGGGTTAACAGTTAGATAATGACATTATTACATTCTTAATATATAGTTACATTATCTTGTAACTAAAACATTAGTCTTATCAAATCACATAAGCCCACGATATGAGCCAAGGTATCCCGAAGTAACGTGAGTTACAGATAGAAGGAATATCATGTAGATGATTCTATTTAATTTTCTTAAATAAAAAGAATAGCTAACCCCCACCCCAGATCAATCCTCCCAAATCTACCCCGCCCCCTCCCCCACTACATCCCTAGTCTGCCAGCTGCCTATTGCCGCCTGCAGCCACATTTAAATACCCTGTCTTGTAAATTACACAAACTAAAAAGGTGGGCGGGGTGGATGCTGGGGGCTGGGATGGAGGGAGGAGCTGGGACCCCTCCCCTCTCCCTTCCCATCCCTACTCAATAATAATAAATTGATTTGCGCTTGTAATCGGTTTTGCCTTCTACCTTAATGGCCATAGTGCTAAGTCCAATAGCCCTTTGTCCCGGCTCCCTAGGTCTCTAGGCCTTCATTGACGTATAAAATTCACCCTCCCTCTTAGTGGGCATGGGGAGAGGGGAGAGGGGAACATACCCAGAGTTGGTTAGTTGAGGGGGGTGAGGGGATGAAAAAAGTCATCCACTTACGCATAGGGGAACGTTCACAAATGACTAATGCAGGGCCATTTTTAATAAGGCCCGTCTACCCCTTTCCTACAATTTTAGTAGATTTCCTTGCGTACACATGTACAGCCAGGGACAAGGTATGTCCCTAAACCCCAAAGACCTCCCCACCCCCCCCCCCCCCCCACCCCTCTCATAGTTGGCATCATACATGACATTGTGAACGTCCCCTAGTGTCAATTCAACTCTTTGTAAATCACCTACTTTGGGAGGTCTTCCTGTTGGCGACAACTTCGATTTACGTGAAGAAAGAGGGACGGGGAGGAGTATAATTTCTCCTTTCTTCATTCAGTTTTTGTGTTCTAGATAGTTTTCCTTGCTGTTAAACTTGACGATTAATTTGGGAAAGTTGGTCTTGTTTTTATTTTTCCATTTCTTCACTTTTTCATGGATTCATTTTTTAAACAGCGTCTGACCGTGTGAACGATGCCGAGCCTCCTTTCCCATTTCCCCCACTACGGGGGTTACACCTTTCAAATGACGGTTCCTTGCGCATGCGCGAATAAGTCGGCATCAAATGCGCATCAAGGTGAATTTATGGAAGTGTTGGTGGTCGATAGTAGTCTCCTCTAGTCGGCTTCTAAATCAGTCTAATTCCTGCTAACATGAATGTAATTCCATCTAAATCAAGATAATTCCCCTCCATCCTATTAACCCTTTAGGAACAGCATAGCGCTTTAATGCATTACACCATTTTGTCGGCACAATAAATTAATACAGCCCAGGAGGGTAACTCACCAGAAGTGCATTCATGCATCATGCCGGCCCTTCGGGCTTACACATTCTACACTCATGAAGGCTCAGAATGATGTACCAGCACAGCGATGGCGAATTACTCGCCAACGATACGTTGGCAGGTACATCATGCCAACCAATGAATATGAAACATTGAGGCATGATGCTGACCTTAAAGGGTTACCAACAGTTTCCTGACAAAGAGTGACACTTGGGAGTTTCAGCCACCGGTGAGAAGGAGGATCTCGGCCTAATCGTTCTATTAACAAGTTTAATGTCTCGTTTTTCTGTTGACAATGGAGGGAGTCCTTTGAAGTTTCTGGGAACAGTTTATTTGGTATGTTAAGTTTCCACTCACCTTCACTTTGCGAACACTACTTGGGGCACAAGATGGTGCCTGCATGGTGGTTGGAATTGACTGGTTTATTTCCTATGGGAATGTGGGCAATGCTTTTACATGCCATATACAGCATTTCGCCTCATTTATTTTCGTGTTATCTGGTTTCAACCAAGAGTGCTCCCATTTCAAGACGGCACTGGGCTTGTGGAACTGACCTGTGATTCAATCTCCCTAGATTTATATTTTCTGTGGTCCAAAATATTTTTTGAGAAATTTCTACAGTTAAAACGCGTTATTATGCATCAGGCATATACTACATATACTACATGTATTACGTTTTCCCATCAGCACCCATTAATTAAAACGTAATATTGCCATATGAAATAGGTGATGTGCATTCATATTTGCCATAGGAACGGAGACCATGTCTGTTTTAAAAATTGTATGTCACAGGCGGGGAAACAGGTTTTTCTCTGAAAGCATATAGAATACACGTAATAGTATGCAGCACATCAACACTGCTTCATAAACAGAAATTAGGCTGTAGCTCGATTCACCATAATAGCATTTTGCCCCTCAGTTCCAGACTAATATTATCATAATGCACATATGTGATGCATCAAATAATAAATTAATATAAAATAATATCTCCTAGTATAATATGAGCCATATATATCTATACACGCAGTCAACAACTGTGTACGATTTTGTGAACAGAAATTTAAAATAAAACGAAAACTGTAAATATGTTATCAGAGATGTTGTGTTCAAGGGGAACACATATCTGTTTGTATTTCTAATCCACTTCAAAGAGTAAGATATTCTTTGCCGCTAACACATAGGATATAGATGTTGCCAGTATAAGGAGAAAAATCCAGGCAAACTGAAAAGTATGGCTTTCATTTGAAAGATGTTATTTCCTTATCGGTATAAGCGATAAGAATTGATTTCTTGGCATTCGACAGTAAGAAAGGATGAAACTCAAGTAGATTATCCCCGTATACACACCTCACCATACTCAATAGGGATCCAATGACATATCTAGGGGAGTCCTTTCCCGTAGGTTTCTTAAACTGCACAATGTATAGACTTTAATATATGGATGATAAGGACTTAATATATGATAAGAGACTGACTATCTTATAACTGCCTGTTACTTCATGACAGAATCAAGTCAAGGGGGAAGTCTCCAACACCGCGTTTCATCCCTGGTGCTCTTTCAGTGGTTACGACTTTGCACCAGGTATTTATACTAATGTGAGGTAGAATATGCTGATTATACTAAGTGTCCTGTCCCAAAATTATATAGTGGTTGATTTTAGCAATATGGATTAGGCGGGGGGGGGGGCGTTACCCAAACCACACGTCATCGCTCATATCAATCTAATGAGCTAAGAAAATATCTATCCGGAAAAACCGGTTTCCTCCTCCCCCCCCCCCCCCTGAAAAATGTTACTTTAATTACCATGCAGATATCACCACATTGCAAGTGACGAGGTAGTTTAAAATGGCCATTGATTGCGAAGTATAATTAAATTCTCCGTTAGCCTGGAGCTGAGATAGAAGTGAGTAACCAAAACCAACAATATAATTATATTATTGAGGAGGGTGGCCAGGGCGGAGGGGGGGTGGGGGTGACAGTACATGGGGGGGGGGGGGGGGTAGTGTACCGTTATCAGTATCCCTTTTATATCTATAAAGGCCTTAAACTCGCAACTGATGGACACAAACTCGGCCCTCCATCGACGTCCTCAGCCCCTAGTTTGTAAAATCATGTCTTATCTTAATCTACAGTGCCAAAAACCACATGATCCAATCAGACTTCAAACGTTAGCGCCACCCAGTGATGTAGGGTCCCGCACACAAACATACTGATCAGGTGTCGGCTCAGGGCTTATATTCACCAGAACAAGCTGTGTCGGGGTACACACCATAAACCAATAGATGCTCGATTAGGGGGAGAATATATCAGCATTTACCATTATTTATTTGTGTTCAGTTTGATTTTTTTTCTTCTATATTTGTGACTAAACTATGCTGAAATATTATACCTGAACCCTCTAGTCATCTTCGCGCAGCCATGATGTACCATTTAAAAACCGATGGTGAAATAAAAATACTCACAGTTCCAAAGTTTTTATTATCAAGGGTATTAGTGAAATATTTCACGACGATGGGTGATGTTTGTTCTATATCATTATGTAGCATGTGTGTTTGTGCACTCTGTGTAGCAGGGGCAACCTTCTATTTTTGTGTCATCTCTTTAAGGCTTGAAAGGCAAAGTTTGGGGTGTTTTATTATTTTCAAGTGACCCATGAGGGTGCATGTGCTTTTGTATCTATAATGTATTTCGACCCCCCCCCCCCCCAGCTCCCACGGTCCTAATTCTGACGCTGCCATAGACATCTGACGTTCATTGTTTTGTGTGAATAAGTATGTTCCATAGAGCCGAATGTTTGGTGTTTGTGTTTTCACTTTTTCTGTCTTTTGTTATAACTTTCCCAATGTCATTTAGAGTGGGTTCCATTGTAAGTAATCAGACATTGATTCTCTGAGACATATCGCTGGTCATCGTCCAGGAATGCCTGCAGTCTTTGTTGTTGAAAGAGTATAAAGAGGCCTATGTTAATGAACCCTAAACAAGGCCCTCCACTATTACAATGGGGATCCAGCCCAACAATAGCAAACCGCAGACACCTGAACACACCACCCTGACAAACTACCTCTGGTTTATAGTGGAGTGCCTGACAGGCACACGTTCTTGTGGCAAAGTGAGCCAGAGGAGTTGATCAACCCTTTAAAGCTGGCCTGATACCACAATGTTTCATGGTCATTTTGTCATCATGATGCATTAATACATCGCTAGCAAGATACTCGCCATTGCTGTATTGATGCATGTCAACCAAATGATTATGGCCAGCATCATGCAGGAATGCATCACTAGCAAGTTATGCATTACAACGACAACCTAACATTGACGCACTTGCAGAGGACAACATTGCACGACCTAAAAGGTATGCGTCATAAGTGGGTAAATCCCGGTAAATCATAACTATTTCTCATGCGATTCCATACATAATTATTCACGGCTGTGTATTGAATATTAATGGACGATATGTTACGTGTACGAAAAGGAAATCATATCCCCAGATTTTCTCACAACCTTTTATGTCCACTTTCTAAGTTTCTTTCTACAGCCAACAATTAATACTCAAACAGTAAAATAGGAGTATGGATTTATATATGGATATTAATTTAGATGCCTATTTATCCCTAACATCTTAGGTATCCCATACTTAAATGTACATTATGCCATGTATGTCTATAGTCCTAAGCTTTGAAATTAAAGGACAATACCAGAACTTTTGTATCTTTATATCTGATTCTCGTTGGACATTTGCAGGTTTGCAATCCACTCGAATACATCTTATATAATACAGCTAGTGCCCAACTGGTGAAGAACAATGAACTCGGGCCCGCTGTCATGAACCTCTATCTGTACATATGCCTCTACTACCTGTCTATCACTCTGCCTCTCACCATCCTGGTGGTCCTAACCGCTCTTTGATCCCTGTGGGACACCGAGCTCTGTAGTGTCCGGTTACCCTGCTAGAGGCCGCCACCCAGCGGGATGAAAACAACAACAGCAGCGCCCCTATCAACGTCACGTCACGTCATGTCTCACGTGACGGGACGAGATCTTACCTGGCTAAGATGTCTGGGATGAGACTTTCAATTCTTAATAAGTTCGACTGTGTGTGGGCGGGTGAGGGCGGGTGGTGGGGGGGGGGGGGGGGGGCTAGGAGGGATTTTGTCCCAGAAGAGTTGGCTAGAGAAACATAATCCCATGTCCTGACCGTTAGATACCACTATATACACTAGGGCTACCTTTGACTTGGCACAATAATAAATCCTACATAATGGGCAGTATCACTAGACCTATTAAGTATTGACAAAAAATAGAAATGCGTGTACACAATGCGCTGATTAGGAAATGGGAAATTACCCAATGCCAAGGCAAGGGGCAAGCAAGTCATTCCTTAACTAATCAGGGACCAACACCATCCTCGCCAACAGATTGGATAGACGCTATGGTGGTTTCTGTGTAGGGGGTGTAGATGCAACGGAAAGGCTGTCAGTTTGTTTGCCGAGTCCTTCCTGTCACTATTATACTCTCTAATATCTATGTGTATGTTATTTCTATGCGCTTTAGGAAAGCTTACCTCTTCAATAGTGTACGAGCAGCCGCATGATGATTTAATGCATTATTCGCTTTTGTCGGCATAATGCATAGATTCAGCAGGCGAGTAACTTGTAAAGTGTTGCAGTCAATCATCATATCCACAGTGTAGGCTTGATACACTTCCAATGGATCGGCACACCCTCAGAAGAGTGAAAGCCATTGTCGCTAAAACTACCCTCACCTGAGAGTCAGGCACTGCCTGACTCTGAGGTGAGGGTAGTTTTAGCGACAATGACTCTCACTTTTCTGTGTGTGCATGCTTGAAAGCCTTGAAATATCATGCTATCCTTAAAGGATTAAAGAGAGAAAGTACATAGCAGTGGGAGGTGGGAATTTCTATGGCTGTGAGAGGGCAGGGGTGGGAAGGGTTATTATTCATGCAACAGACCTACTGGGGTACATCTTTACAAAAGGTGTGTACGATTTGTGTGGGAACTTCGGTACATTGGATGATTAGGCTGTGTAAGTGTAATTGCAGGTTGGGTGATATAGGGAATGATGGTGTGAACGTAGAACATGATATATAGGAACATAGGGGGCGATATTATTGAACCAATACGACGGTATAGGAGAGGGCTGGTGGATTTTATTATCTTATTTGCTTGAGGGAGGGGGGGAGTAAAATGAAATTCTCAAGGGGGAGACCAATATTTCAGAGTGGAGGGGGCGAGGGGAAGAATCTGAAAATTTTGAATATTCAGGCCAACCCCCTTGTAAAATGACAACTACCTTATAATCTATACAACTTAAAGGGGATATTTCTATTTTAGAGGAATGGGCATATTAGGAACCAATTAGCTCAATTATATCGTACACCATGCTACAAATGACCTTGATTCATTCCTAATAGAAATCACATTTCACATTTAGGTATTACAACAAATAAGCCAGCATCCTCGAATTGAATTTAGTTTTAAGTAACAAAGTTGTTTCTGATAGCTGAATAAAAACAATAGCACCTTTGATATCACTGTAAAGTTACACTATTTCCATTATGTTCTAATTCCAAAAAAACGTCTATTTCTACAGGAAACAGTCGTCTCCTTTGATCGGCACCAATGCACAGCCCCTGGGGCGATGATAATTTCAGAACATTTGGTCTTTGTGGTCTTTGTGGAAGCAGATGCATCTAGACGGAGACATGGCTATCACATTTCGTGACGGGATTGCAGATGTAGGCCTAAACGGTTTTTGTGCATCTGTTGATGGCCTTTGAACCTACCTTTTAAGGTGAGATATATTGATAGTTCCTTAACCCTTTAAGGACGGCATTACCCCCCAACGATTCTTCTAAAAATATGTGTTCTTCAGACATCATGCCCCAACCCATCAGGAATGTATCACCCCAAATGGTCGGCATGATGCATGAATGAATGCATCACTGCCGCATTACTTTCCAGTGCTGGATGCATACATCATGGTGACAAAGGGACGTAGTACATTAAAATACTATGCCACCCTTACATGGTTAAGACACGTGTGATTGGATGGTATTCACTGTAGGTATGGACACCAGAAAGGTCAGCCTTGTTAATTGAAGGCAAGAAGGCGCACCTGTTGGTAGGGATTGGCCCTTTCTTTTTCTACATCAGTGGCTCTTTGTAGCATTGGGCAAATGTACCATCACACACCAGAAAGATATAATAAAGTGTTCATCGGGGCAACAGTAATCACTGTTTTCCATACCTGTTACTTGAACACTCCTTTGTTTTGGGTGACACAACATGGTTGTACCAACCAAGTTCTGGTACATCAACCATCTTCACCTGAATGTGTGCAGATATCTCTATATGTAATAATATAGCACAAATTAGAAGTGTTTTGTAGCTTTTGAATTCCTGCTACCAGTGAAGGATGTCTATAAAGTTAAATTATAGATGATTACTATGATGTCTTTTCATCAAAAGGGATATTAACATCAGACCACCAGACGCCGTGTTATGTCCTTCTCCTCCAGTAGAGGGTGAATATTCATAATTATTACCTAATATGACGGAATATTACGTAAGGCATTTGGGAAAGAAATAATAAGGGTTTTTGGGGGTGACAGTTTCAAATTATGCAGTCAAACAACATCACTGATAGTACCAGAGAACAAGCTTCACACATCATCTGCACTCAGGAGTGGATCCCAGGACTCCATTAAGTTGATTCACACTTTTCTGTTTGTCATTCCACCCCCACCCCGGGGGTCTGTCGTCTAATTGTGGCAACTGACAACAGGATACACAGTGTCTGTGTTGTAATAATAGTGTCATTAGTGGTGAATAATGGATCACCCTGTCACTGTCACATCCTCCCACTGTCACTGTCACTGTCACATCTACTACTGTCACACGCCTTGAGTCAGTCCTGTCTGTCACCATAGGGCACGTTGTCAGTCTGTGTTCGATGACTAGTATATCATATGTCACCAATAGATACTAAAGTACCTCTTACCTAGGTAGCAAGGCTACATTGGGCCAATGTCGACAATTATCAACACTATTGTGATTGTTATACAACGATGGCCAATTTTGGGTGCTGCAAACATTGGTACATACAAATGCGATGTTAGCCCACTCTTGAAAAAGTACTTGGGACTTTTAAGCTTGTTGGAAATGATATGTTGGGCTATCATTTGAGTTCTGATAATTAATTAGGCTTCATGGTGGCCCAGAAATTTCCATATTTTTACCCTTTTTTGCTCAAATTTTGGGTCTTCGGAGAGGTTGGCTAGTACTTTCATGTTATAAAAAAGAAAAAAAAAGAAGAAAAATCCGACCTACCGACCCTACATTTTCTGACCACGTTATCTGAAACAAACCTTTTTTTGGCCTAACTCCCCCTCTCTGTCTCCCTACATCCCCCCACCACCCTCTCTATCTCTCACCCCCACCCTCTAACTCCATGTCCTTCCCCACCAGTCTCTGTCATTGACCACGTTGGATCATATTGTTGGCTCTCACTGTACTAAAGTTCCCCCGACTCTTCCGCGACCTTTTTACCTTACAACAGCGGGACACCATTCTGATGAACATGGTCATAGCGGGCAGTAACAGAGACAGGAATTAAGGTCCACTGGGGGTCATCACTGTTGTAACTAAGGACGCCGCCAGGTAACCAAGGAGACAGCTACCTAGTAACTAGCAGCGTCCCATCCATCATGGCGGCGTGACAGGTGTCATGGCGGCCGTCACAAGGTGTACAGGTGTAAGTGATCAATCACCAGCAATATGTAACCCACCCTGCAGGTGTGGGGGCTTATTATACTTGGGATCCACACTCTCCAAGAACAGTAATAATGAAGTCCAGTGTATTTTCTCTGGCCTCGCACTTTGTAGTCAATCTGTTTTGAAAATATTATTGTAGCTTCGGACACAGTATTTCTAAAATAAAAATATTGCCCATTCTCGAATGTTATATAATTTCCTGGCATATAGCAATGCAACCATTCTTCACCCCCCCCCCCTCCCTTCCTACGAGCTGCCTTCCTTTTATAATGACAATTCATACATGTATGCGTCACTAGAAGTCCCCCTCTCCTTTGAGCATCACATTTTAGCAAACATACATGGCCACCCTCGGTTGTGGAACATGCATGCGAACATTGAATTTTATTTCATGTGGAGAAACAACGTTATTATGCTTAAGTACTAGAATGGTCGTTCTCCACAATCCCGTGGAGAAACTGATTCTCATTTTCCATGGGGTGTTTCTCCATGATGACGTCACTGAAATAGCTATGAAACCAATCTTAACATGTTGTATTTTAATACAATTCATCAATTATTACATGAATGATCCACTCTAATAGTCTGAATTCCTGGTTTCTCCAGGTCCCTTGGATCATATAACATGAGGATCCACCTCATATGATATGATCCAAGGGAAGCCTTGTGTGAGCCTCGTGTGATATGATTCAAGGTACCATTCGTGGAGAAACATGTCATTCAGACAGATCATCGTGGACCTCTGTCTATATGTATCCGCAGGAAGTACTGAAATGAGCAGCCTGTGTGTAGATTGTAGGCTCCAGTCTGAGGGATGTGGAGTAGGCGGGGTAATAGGTGGCAGAGTGGGAGGGGAGGATTACTTCATAAGGCCTTAGTTATAGACACAAGTGTGGCCTGGAGGAAGGGCAATAGCCCTACTCATCCATCCACCTCCTCAATGAATAAAAGAATCATCTGACACTTTCTAACCCACCCTTACATCCTCCCCCTGCCTTCAACATCCTCCCCCTCTGCACAGAGAAAAGAAGCAGAATCACTGTGACTCCCGACTCGATCATTGAGGTGACTCTCTATAGGACTCTAAAGTGACTCCCTAGCATTAGCAGGACTCTATAATAACGATATAATGACTCCTATTCTAAGACTCCCTAATAATTGGGAGTCACTTTAGAGTCATGGGGAGAGTTAGCTCAGTTATCGAGTCCAGACTTTTGGAGTTACCGTGATTCTAATTCTTTTCTCTGTGATGTACAACAGAGACTGACTGTTCTACACGGCCTGTTTCCGCCCCTCTATATGTCACACATTGTTCATGACACCATCCCAACAGGTTATCCTATTCCTATGTAGTAATTACTACTGTGTCGGAGAAGGCATCTGGATTGTCAGTTCCCATCAGTGGCTGTTTTTACAAATTGAATTGGTCTGATTTCACCATCCTGTCTTTCATTTCAACCTTTCTACGTATATATGGGGTAGGCCCCGGCCGTTATGGCTGGAAAGGTAATCAGTTAGCGCCATGGTGTACTATTGACTTTTGACTTTATCAATATACTTGTATCAGATTTCATAATTTGTATACACTGTAGCGCAACCCTGTCTCCATTCAGAATGTTATCCTAAATACACTCCCCCTCTGTTGACGATAAGGAAATTTTCATAAAATTCTATATATGGTGATTTGTTCTTCGAGGGGGTGCTAGGGCTAATGCCTTCAAGGGGCCGCCACATACCCCCTATACTCATTGTCCTTATTGCCGGGTGCTAGTCAGAATGGCAGTAGGAAGGCTTGAACAACTGACCTTCTGCATGGGAGATGGACGTCCTACCCGACCAGCTCCAGGGTAAGCTTTTCTCTGGATCCTGTCTCACGTGTTCTAGCAGCAAGTCCAGGTGTGTTAGAATCCTCTGTTGTCACAGACACACAAGTCCATATATATACAAATGTCATGTACTAATTGTGTCTTCATTCATTATCAACTTGATATAGGAATAATGATAGAAGGTACATGTATATATATATTATCCTGTTATATCACTCAGGGTCCCAGGTATCCCAATGTGTCTTGACCAGGTGAAAGACTACACTACTATAAGCGATAAGGGGTAGTTGGTTTGCCCTCTAGGCCACACCAGATCAGGCAATTGCTGCATGTGCATTTTGTGATGTCATGGCATCGATCAGATTGACCTATATCAGCCATAGTACCTTTATAAAAATAAAAATGTTTTTTTATCGATAGTTTCAATCAAAATAACAATGGAAATCCTGATTTTATTCAATTTCCCTTTTTCAAAAATAGCTCACATGAACACATGTGAGGCTTCACTTTCTTAAGAAAACGTAAGTAGACGGGAAGAGGCTTCCATTGAGAAGGCGCATACGATAGATACATTCTACATCATTGCATGGACCCCTTTCTAATAGGAGCATCTCTCATGAACCTCTGCCTCGTAAACCACTGCTTCATTTGGTGTGGCCGTGGCAGTGCTGAGTTTGTACATGAGCAGGGGGGGGGCTGGTAGAGGGGTGGTACGTGTGAGCAGGGTGTGTAGAGAGGTACAGGTGAGCAGGGGGTGGCTGTATGCAGGTAGTACACCTGTAATAGTAGCCTCCAGGGCAGGGGTCAGTCATTACCTTACCTTGGCGTTCTGCTCACGTCTGGACGTCTCCAGGGGCTGGTGGGGGAGGTGTGCATGCAGGGGGCAGGGGTAGGGGGCAGTGAGTGCAAGAGTGACATGCTGGGTCCTCGTACACGCCCCAACATTCTACATACAAACTGTATGCTGTAAACACACCCTTCTGATACATGATATTGTCTCGTACACTCGATCAGCTGTTGGAAAATGAAGCTGTAGTGCTTGGTGAATGGTTCACACATTTCTGTGGGGGGGATATAAAATTGGCGACAGAATTATCTAATGCAGTTTACTTTGGGTACACTCTCAATTCAATTTCAATTTGCTAGGTTTTTATTCTGCAATTTCAAAAAGCATAAAAGTAGAAATACAATTACATGTGTGTTTCCATTAAATTACAGAAGAGGTTGATACTTATAACGAATCAGTAACTAACTAACCTTTTTGTTTACAGCACTCTGCATTGCATCATGGCAATGCTGTGACATGTCGTATCATTATCAAATGGACCTCGACGGGTTATAATGTTTCAAAAAGTTATTTTGTGCACAGGGATTTATGAGAAAAGGTTTGTGGGTAGGTTTGATTATTTTATTGAAGAACATCATAGGACCACCTTTATTGTAGATCTGGAATTCATATTCTTTACACATACCCCATGTGTTGTGTTTCTACATTTGATCAGACTTTTCCAGTGAGGCATATTACATGTATAGTTTCTGTAGTCCTGCCCTTTCTACCAACGACTTATGTCCCCTGAAAAGGATTCAACGTCAGTGTGAAGGGATCTGCAGCGGTGGGAAGGGGGGCAGGGTGGTGTGGGTGTGTGTTTAGGAGGGGGTGATGTGAGGTGTGAGAAGTAGGGGGTAGAGCTTTAGGTGACAAATGAGCAGGCAATAATCAGCTAGAACGAGCAGAGAAACAGTATCATTTCCTTGACTGCACCCGGCGCCCTAGCCAGCCCCACCTCGTGATTCTCAACCAATCAGATGTGACACAATCATTTGCCGCCTACGGGGTCTGAGCCTGAGCTACGGTGCCCGGCCTGTCAGGGAGGCGTCCCTGATCCCCTCCTAGATCATAATTAATGAAGGATCAGCCCCGGCTCATCCAATTTGTCAGCCGAGGGCCGTAATGGCGGGGTAATGGATGGCGGCGGCCGTTATCGGCGCACGCCGGACATGGGCCGCCCGTGCGCCGCGCCTCGCTCTGACTGTCTAATAATGTTATCGCCCCAGGCCAAACGTGCGGCGTGGATGGAGACTCCTCTGGCTGACTGTGAGCTGCTCGTCCCCTCACTGAGCTGCTCCTCTCTGTCTCTGTCTGTCTCTGGACACTCTGTTCACTCTCCCTCAGCTGCTCTCCCATCGTAGGCTGCTGCTAGGTAAACCCTCAGCTCTATCACCCTCAACTGCTCACCCTACCTCAACTGTTCCATCATGCTCCTGCATCATCCTCAACTGCTCCCCCACCCCTAACCTCAGCTGCTCGCCTCCCTCAGTTGCTCCCACATTTCCATCTGCGCCCTCACCATCTCCTTCACCTTCACCATCTTTCATACCCTCAGATGATCCCCTCCCTCAGCTGCCCACTACCCTCGGCTAGCTGTTCCTCTAGGCCATAAAGTTCTGCTCTTCCATCCTCAACTGACCCACCACCGTCAGCTGCTCCCCATCCTCAGGTTCTGCTTTACTGGGCTTAGTATCTTACCTTAGGTTACTTGCCCACTTTCAGATACTCGCCTCACTCCTCCTTTCACCCTCTCCACCCTCAGCTGCTCCCCTACCCTCAACTGCCCTCCCTGCTTGTCCACCCCCTCCATTATAACATTAACAGCCCCTCCTTACATGCTTTTCAAATACTGAATGTTGAAGCTACTATTACTGTAGGGTCAATTACCTATAGGTTAAACTGACTCTATGGCGTCGTAGCTATATAGCAGTTAGGTCTGAGTAATGTCAACGGTGAGGTAAAAATTAAGTCTACACTTTTGTAGTAACTTGTGTTACAAGGTTTTCAATGCCTCACTAAATGAGACGGAAATGAGGCCTCTCCGCTTTAATTCGCCAATATTGGGCTCACTAAATCAGCACGGCTGACGACGCAGCAGCTCGACCAATCACGGCCCTCGAATCCATCACGTGTGACGGGCGGACCAATGGGGGAGCAGGGATTAATCACGTGCTTTCCGGCGTCCAGAAATGAGGTGGCGTCTTTGCCGCCAGGTGTCGCCATTAGTGTCGACTTCCGGTGGCGTCTCGCCGGGATAAGAAGCTGATTGGTGGAGGGGGTAAGCGGCCCTTCTCCTTCTGGTGGTGGATGTAAGCGGCCACAGTCGTTTGTTAACGTCAGGAGGGGCCCTACTCTGCCTCCTCCCCCCTCAATCATGAGTCCTTCCAAAACAAAAAGGAAATGGTCCAGAGGAGGCTGTACTGTAGTGATGTTGCTTCTGGGCTCAATTAGAGTGACAATTTGACTCTCTAATGGACTCTCTTTCCAGAGTCAGTATGACATAGACTTTTTGACAATGAAAGAATCTATCCGATTCTCTCTTTCCCCCATTAAAGTTCAGTTGGACCATCACATTCTGACCACATTTCTGCAATTTCTAGTTGAGACACACCTAATATAGTTTGGTATTACGAATGTATTACAATTGTATACCATAAGCATATTGATGCATTGGTAATTGATGGTTGGGAGTCAGATCACAGAGGAGTTCATATCGTTGCCGGATATCAAACATAATTATATGTGGCCCAACAAGGTAAAAGTGACCTCGGCCCGGGACTTTCAAGCACCAACTTTGGCACACGGGGCTCCATATGGCCAAACAGGTTAACAATTATAATATAAATAGCCATCTATACTTTTTTCTTGGGGTAGAACATAATAGGACAAATTCCATCTTTGATGAAAACCTTCCGTATTTGGAATGTGTGTGAATTTAAACCTCGCCTGGCACCTATGCTGTAGGGAGGGATGCTTTAAGGGGACCAAGTGTTCGAAAATGTTTACATATTTGATAATCAGTATAATATTATTATGCTAATTGAATAGATCATATTATTTCTAGAAATGAAGAAAAGTATTATAGAGATTATCGGCATTTTGGATCGGACAGTGCCTCCACAATATTCAAAGAGCAAATTCTCAAAAACATGGCAAATTCTCAAAAACATGGCCAATTGCATTAAAAAAAACACATGGTCAGCCCTGTTTAGATAGTATCAGTCGAGTGACCTTAAACAAAACTTTTTTTGACCTAATGAAATATAATTATAGGCCTATCACTGGAATGATGATGACCTCAATTTTATAATTGACTTTTACATTGGAGGATGCTTTGCCCTTGCATGTATGTACACATCAATATCAGCTAGAAGTATCGGCTTATTTGGCTAAGGGAAATTCGACCATCTTGGTTCGGCTTCTTACCAGTCTTACTCTTAGGCCTGACAACTCTGGTATATCTGACAGACGAACCTCTAGTCCACATCCCGTGCAGTGCTCCCCAGCTCCACTCCCATGCACCCCCACCTCCCCGCAAATTGAATCCACTTCTAATTCAACAGGCCAGAATGGAAATCTTAATCCAGTAAAACCTGCAGGATTTACGATTACAACCTCCGCCTATCAGCAAACTCCCCACGCCCGACGGGCGATGCTCTTCTCTCTTTTTTTCTTTTCATTTTTATATGTTCTTTAAGTTTTTTTCAGAATCCGCCGGCGGAGCGATAATAGGTCCTAAATGGAAATGGAGGGAATTAGCAGCATTAGCGTGGAAGTAATGGAGACGGAGGAGAGGTGGGGATTTTACCCGCTGGTGCACTAAATAGAAACTGGCTATGGTCTTCCTGGGCACTAACACTCATCTCCGTGTTAGTTAACCCTCTATTAAAAGATGGCATGCTGCTTTAAATATTTGTTTGATATGATCCGCCGATGCAGTTCTGGCCAGTTACACACCACCACTGCATTGGTGCATCATGTATGTGCCTCGAAAGGCCGGCATGATCCATGCATGCAGCACTGCCCAGTGGGCACAGAACATTGAATCAACATTGTTTAATGGTTGTCAATGTTGATTCAATGTTGATGCTATGTTGATTCAACATTGGACTGAATTTTGTGCCCACTGGGTGATGCATCATGCTGACAAAGTCTACATACATGTGATCAAAACACTTTGCTATCTTTAAAGGGTTAATCGCATACTGAGTGGGACAGGGGAAGCAAATGTTGCTCGTTGGAACCGGTGGGTGATTTTTCATTGGGTGGAATGAATAAAATGATGATGCACTGTGCTTAGTGGTTAAGTCTACAATTACACTAAACATTTACGATGGAAACATATATTCCTGGTCTGCTAGTCCAATCAATCACCTATATACATATAACAACTTAAGTTAAAGTGCTTGCCATATCATAGTGTGCTTGAGATAATTTTTATTCAGATTATATATGTAAGCTCAAATATGTTACGCCATTTTGGAGGGAGAAAAACACCCTCTTCATCATGCCTTATTATTGGGATAGCAATTGTACCCACAAAATATCTAACTCAATATCAAACATGATTATGACTTTGTGTTTCCTATCAGATATTAATTATAAGGTATGTCTCCATTGAAAGCTCATTAGAGATGACCGCATTATGATCTTCTTTTCCCATGATTTAATAAAATACCCCCCTCTCCTCCGCTCCACCATCCACTCATCAGGTATTCCAGTCAGTGGCAGCCATCTTGGAACAAATCGTCGTTCATGTTGCCAATCCCGCTAAGCTGGATTTGCCCAATTAGAAGTCCATCCGATCAGGGTGTTCCTATCCATGCCAGCCATCCCCCGGCTCAGCCCTCCCATCATAGCCACTCCACCGGGGAAACGATGGAGCAAAACCCGGGGCAAATCTCGCCAAATGGACGAGAGGACACGTGACTAAAATGAAAACGAGGTCTCATTGGGAGGAGATGGGAACTCCTTCTAACACCTACCCCTGGGTGTCTGACTGGGAAGGTTTTGTGTGGGTGCGGTTGGGGTGGGGGGGGGGAGGTTGACAGTGGTTCGATGTTGATTTATTGATGAATAAAACTACCTTTAGAATATGGAGAATGATTCATGAGCTCAAGCTACAACAGGGGCTTCCATACTCTATATACACTGATAGGTTTTGATATACCGATGACATCCGTTGAGACAATTTGAGACAAAGATGAGAGCTAGCAATAATCACGTTGGTACAACGTTGGCACAGCTGGGGTTGGACTGATGGCAGATGTTGATGCTGATGTTGGTCCAACGTTCATTGCTCTGTACTGGCCAACATTGGCATGACATCGCCATGAAATAAAGTTGGGCCAACGTTGTACCAACACATCAGATTTGGACATTGTACCAACGTAAACTGAGCCAACCAGATTAGAGAAAAAAAAGAGACATTAGGCTCTGATGTTGATCCAACTTAGAATAACCTCGTTGTTCCAAAATATATGTTCAAACGTTGGATTAATAATCATTTTTCCATGGACACCAACGTTGGCATGAGGTCAATATCAAATTACATTGTCCCAACGTTGGACTGACGTATGTTAAATAGATTTAACCGACTTTGATCAACATTAAGTCATCATTTTTAAGTTGTGGTCAAAGGCACAACACCTCTACTCGTTTCTACATCATTTTAAAAACAGACGATTTTCTGTTTCTGCGTTTCACCTTAATTTTGATAATTTTAGCTTTAAAAGACAAGAGGTGACTACGCTATCTTTTAGGTGAGCAACTATACTGTAAAAAGCTATAAATTATGAGAAAAGCTATGGAACTTTTGGGCAAAATGAATCTTCACGAAAACGTTCATACCTTAGTGGAGATACAATGTTGGGTATTTACAAACTTTTATTTGATAATGATGGTATGAGATATGTTATCTGACGTTGTACCTGCGTTTGCAGACCACTGGGAGTATTTCCAACGTTGATAAAACATAAATTTGTCAACGTTGTATTAACTCTGGGATTCTGATTTCTGTATAAGGTTTAATACATAGACTTGCTAGCTGAATAATCACCTGATTATCAACAGCAGTTCAAGGGAAAGATAGAAATTAGCAATGTCAATATTTCATGCACCACTGTAGGTAGGCTCCACCTATCGTAACGATAACTAGTCTAGCTAGTCTAGGAACCAAAACTCATACTTCATCTGTACATACTCATTTTTGTATCCATTTGGCCTTTAAGTGGCTTTCATATTTATATGGGCCAAGGAAACTGATACCAAAAGTCTAACGTGTGATCCTAATCACAAAAGACTCAGGTATTTGATTTTCAATTGGATAAACCTACCCGAAGTCCCTCCCAATGTGTGAGTGTAATATGTGTGAGTGTAATATGTGTGTAGTGTAATATGTGTGAGTGTAATATGTGTGTAGTGTAATATGTGTGAGTGTAATATGTGTGAGTGTAATATGTGTGAGTGTAATATGTGTGAGCGTAACATGTGTGAGCGTAATAATGTGTGAGCGTAATAATGTGTGAGCGTAATATGTGTGAGCGTAATATGTGCGAGCGTGATATGTGTGAGCGTAATATGTGTGAGCGTAATATGTGTGAGCGTAATATGTGTGAGTGTAATATGTGTGAGCGTAATATGTGTGAATGTAATATGGGTGAGTGTAATAATGGGTGAGTGTAATATGTGTGAGTGTAATATGTGTGAGTGTAATATGTGAGTTTTGATCTTGAATTGCCAAGATTGAGTGCTTACACTCCCCCCCCACATACACACACAGTGCCCATTCTCAATGATCAGGTACCTAATTTTAGTACAATACATTATTTCTCATTTCTGACAGCAGAATCATAATCTCCAGGAAACGCTGACCCACTTTGATAGGTCACATGCCTTATTTAATCAAATTCCAGGCGAGCAGTGTGGGCAAGCAGGTGGCTGTGGGCGTCAGCGCCCTGCAGCAAGTAACCGCCGTTTTACATCTCAGCCAAGAGCAAGCTGGTCGGAGCGAAAACAGCAACAGCATCTCAGTTTCTGTTTTGCCGTGTCCGTCGGCCGCAAGGCGGCATGAGTTGCAGAAGATTTTGCCCGTAAAACCAAATTCTTCCAACTCCCAAAGGTCTTAGAAGTGTCTCACCCCACGAGCACCCCACGAGCAGTCTTCGGTTACAGCATGGCAGTAGCGCTGTGCAGTAATTTATGCAGCGCGCGTCCTCTTTTGTCTACTTTTCGTTTCCCGCCCTGTGTTTTTTACATTTTGGTCTTAAAAAAAGTGTCTTACAGTCCCAAGTATTTTCATTTACATTGAATTAACTACTACTGCGAAAAAGGACATAAAGTCTACATCAGTACATTCATGTTTGTCTACAAGTAAGAAATGGACACTGGTTTTTGGTAAAGTTTTTTATATTTGATTTTCATGGCCCCTGTAAGTAGCAATACATGGAATTTTTTTACATGACAGCATTGGCAACATGTTCAGCTACATTATGTATTCAATTATTTTGAGTTTATTGCCTTCCTTAACACACTTATCTATGGATAAAAATTATTCTAATTGGCTGAAAAAAGTGTCTCACCAAGGTGTCGTATAAGACTCTGGTAGCAGAGCTACCTGAGTCAACTAGTTGATCGTAGATAATATTACCACTTCTTCATGTAGTGGATCGATCAATTTTTTAAATAACGGTATGTGAACCCACGCAGACAAACCACCCAATGTATACATACTGTTCAGGGGTGAGAAGAGGGCATCAGTCTGTGTGGTCATAATACAGATAGCTATTTCCACAGGGCCTCAATACCCCAGATCAAACCACCGCTATATAAATAGCTGGTATCCCTATACAGTGATGATTCCTATCGCCTGGTTTATTGGGCTCAGCATCACCTGGGTCCTCACTAATGGGACAGGGGGAGAAGGTGACCAGAGGACAGAGTAAGGGAGGGAGTGATTTTCTCTACATAATATATGCATTTTGACACTGGGGTGTTCTTGCCAGCACCACATTGGTGCATCATGACGAATGAACATAATCCTTAATATATTATTATGCAGCTCTTAAAGGCTAAAAAGTAGAACAGCTAACATAATTGAACGTTTAATTTTGATGTGTATAATTTATTAATATAATCTGGGTAAAATAGCATTTTTAGAAGGAAAGTCAGCATAAATGATTATCGTAAATCCTCGCCTACAGGCCTAACTGGCATAACTATAAGCCACATAGGGCTTCTGATTATGCTGATTTTAGTACTGCTCCATAGTGACAGAAACTCGCGTAGAAGCCGTACCCTGACCCTGGGCCGATCCTATAAGCCGCATCGCCGATCTGAATCGCGTACTAGCCGTGGCTTCTATGCGATGTTTTATGGCAGTTTTCATTGAGTTTTCATGTGTTATACCTTAACAGCATTTCTACAAAAATACAAGACTACCACCAAAGACTTGGGTAGCATAAATCAATTAGTCATTTCTTCCCAGTAAACACACCTACGTTATCTAAACATGATTTCAGTACGTAATATAAACGTCCAAATGTAAGGGTTGCTTTACGTTATTGAACGTAAATAAACGTCAAATAACGTTTATATATGTTATCTGAACGTAATTCTCAGGTTGATTAAACGTTATTTCCACGTTTATTTACGTCATGTAATTCATGATGAGGGTTCGAATCCTGTATGCAGCAATTTATTTTTGTTTGGAAAACGTATTCACGGAACTGAGCCAGTTGTATTAACTTCTATATTAGGCATATAATTATATACATATACAGTATTCAATGCAACAAGTGCTATCCCTATAATAAATCTGTGGCTGTTACCCTCAAAAACGAATTGCTGCTGACAGGATTCGAAACCACATGATAACTTTAAAAAACAATTTAAATGTTAAGATATGAAGCCGTTTCTGACTGTCATACTTTACTAATTTTCACAAGTGGAAATGGGGGCAGCTCTGAGAAGGGAACCCCAGACCCTTGGATTAGAATCCCACTCTTAACCTACTGAGCTAAGTTGACCTGTTAGTATGCAGTGCCTATACCCACGTACAGAACATTTGAATGCATGAGTATTTACCTTGTAACACGTAATAAGTTTAGGTTATTAGTCATGTCAAGCAATAAACAATGCAGACACATTCTATACTTTAAACATGCTGTGTCTGCATTATTGAGCCATGTACAGCTCATATAAAAGATTCCTACTTCAATTCAGTATGGTATAATATTATGCCATATCAATAGATAAGTATAATTCCATTCAAATGCACATTATATGTCATTACTATATGCTCAGGCATATATCATGTGAACCCATCTAAATGCTACCTTAATGCTGAGTTTAGAGAACACGCCAGTCTGGGCATGAGTATAGGTATCTGTTGTTTATAGAAACAGGTTGACTATTAGGGACCTTTAGCAAACCCGACGTAGCTCATTAAACGCAGACGTAGTAGTGCTAAAGGGATAGGGTACGTCTGCGTTTAATGAGCTTTTACGTGGTTGCTAAAGGTCCCTAATATATGGAGACACGTTAAGCCATCATATAGGGACATTTTCAGCCAATATCAAGGTACCTGCCTTCACCACATACACTCACCAGCCCCGTTAGCACAGTTCATAGAGTGGTGGACTACCAACCCAAACATCTAGGGTTCAATTCCCAGAGCTGCAAATATTTCTCCTAGTCTAGATGATGGGAAATGTAGTAAACAACTGAGAACAATGTTGAAAGAAATCACTATTTTGAATAGAACTACATGTGTTTATATATTTACGTTTTTGAATTAAAATTAAGATGCAATTCAACTTGGCTTATAAATATTTGTTGTTCACATTTTCTACATTGTAACCTATTTATGGTAGGTTAGATTGGGGTAATTTACGTAAATGAACCTAAAAATAACGTTTACATTACGTACATAAACGTTCAATAACGTTCATTTAGGTGTAATAACGTAAAATAACCCTTACATTTGGACGTTATTTTACGTAGTAAAGTTACGTATTTCAAACATAGAAATAACGTTCATTGAACGTTAAGTAACGTAAGTGTGTTTACTGGGTTGTTGGGTTATCATGTGTAAGATAACAGCACGTGACCATTCATGTATACGTCATATTATGCTCTGTTTTTTAAGTTGTAGCCTACTCCAATATTTATAAGATATACTGTGCACTGTATAGTGCAGCTTATAAATGTATGCAGTAGGCAGAGTAGATACATACGTTTATCTCCCGGGAACAGTGCCCCTGTCAGTAGTGATCAAGAGGACTCAGTGGAGCTTGATGCTACAACAGCAATAGTCTAACCAAGAACGTTAGAAGAACTTAAATATTTTAGATGTTGATTTCCCAGTACCCAGTGGTGCTTGATGTAGTCAGTTGTCTAACCAAGAACATCTAAAATATATTTAATGTTGATCCCAAAGGAATCAATCATATACCTGCAAACTATAGATCCGTGCATTGTTCAGACCATACGGAATCGCTGATGACACTTTGACAATGATGTGGCATAGGGTGTTGCACAAACAGCTGAATTTTGTATGAGTTAGTCCATTATTGTTGCTTTGACTATAGAAGTACACATTCTATAATGCAATAGGACTCCATCTATGCCTGAATTGGGTAAAGCTCCACTTCTTATCATTACTGTTATATCAATATCTGCATCATGTGTAACCAGGGGCGGATCCAGAAGGGGTGGTCTGGGGGGGGGGGGGCACAGCGGATAAAATTCGGTCTATGGGGGGGCACAGGCAGGGTCCTGTACCACATTTCCCATAGTTAAGAGTCATATCAAGGATAATTTTCAGGGGGTCTAGGGGGGGGGGCACGTGCTCCCCAGGCCACCCCCTGGATCTGCTACTGGTAACATTGACAAAAACATCAGGTTTACATCTGTAGTCTGCAGCATTCTCATTGAAAGAGTTCTTGGAGGTTGGGTCCCACGGTATGACCAGTGTTGATTGTCCAAATTTTGAGCCATGAAGTTGTTTGCGGAAACACAACACAGGTGTGCCATCCTTATTAGCAAAGAGCAGGTCTTGTCCAGGTGGAAACCATTTCAATCCAGAGACAAGACATGGAAATGTCATCAAAGACAATGCTGACGACTATTTCTTACCAATATTAGGATTTTCAAAAAACTAGAATAGAGTCGGTGGGGAACCCTAAATTACATATCTATATTTGTGTGTGTTAAAATTTGGTGTAGGGGGACAAGCCTAAAAAAGGAAATTTTTCACTTGTACTCTTTGGAGTGAGGCCATGCCGACGACTATTTGTTACTGGTATTAGGATTTTCAAAAAACTAGAATGGCTCAGAAATGCTCAAAAATGATAAAATCTTTACCAAACTCAGTGGGGAACCTTTTACATATTTATATTTGTATGTGTTAAAGTTTGATGATGTGGGGCAAGCCTAACTGCCAACATTTCTAGGTGTCATTCCCCAAAGGCATTTGATATTTATCAATATTTTTTTTAATGTCACACAAAACTAATAATATTATTCGACTCTTCAATTTGAGCAATGGATAATGCTTGCTATTAAGTTATTTGATTTGGAAAAATGGAATTTAATGCCTCCGTCACCCCAAAGTGATTGACATTTCCCTATTGAATTAAATTTGACTAAATATGCAATACAGATATAATAAATAGATAGAAGTATAAACTTCATCACTCGAGCTAATTATCAATACCTACTATTAATGTTAAAACTGCCTAGTATACATACATAACATAGAAATACATGAACAGTGTATGTTTAGAGCATGATAGGCCTACACAGGAGCCTGTCACCTGCTCTGCCTTATCCTAGCCTGCCCCCTGGCCTGTCTTATCCTAGCTTGTCCCCTGGCCTGCCTTATCCTAGCCTGTCCCCTGGCCTGCCTTATCCTAGCCTGTCACCCGCCCTGCCTTATCCTAGCCTGTCACCTGCCCTGCCTCATCCTAGCCTGTCCCCTGTCCTATCCTAGCATGTCCCCTACCCTGCCTCATCCTAGCCTGTCCCCGCCCTGCTTTATCCTGGCCTGTCACCTGGCCTGCCTTATCCTAGCTTGTCCCCTGGCCTGCCTTATCCTAGCTTGTCCCCTGGCCTGTCTTATCCTAGCTTGTCCCCTGGCCTGCCTTATCCTAGCCTGTCCCCTGACCTGCCTCATCCTAGCCTGTCCCCTGCCCTATCCTAGCATATCCCCTACCCTGCCTCATCCTAGCCTGTCCCTGCCCTGCTTTATCCTGGCCTGTCACCTGGCCTGCCTTATCCTAGCCTGTCCCCTGGCCTGCCTTATCCTAGCCTGTCACCTGCCCTGCCTTATCCTAGCCTGTCTCCTGCCCTGCCTCATCCTAGCCTGCCTCCTGCCCTACCCTAGCCTGTCCCCTGCCTGCCTTATCCTAGCCTGTCCCTGCCCTGCTTTATCCTGGCCTGTCACCTGCCCTGCCTTATCCTAGCTTGTCCCCTGGCCTGCCTTATCCTAGCCTGTCCCCTGGCCTGCCTTATCCTAGCCTGTCACCTGCCCTGCCTTATCCTAGCCTGTCTCCTGCCCTGCCTCATCCTAGCCTGCCTCCTGCCTTGCCTTATCCTAGCCATATCTACCCTGCTGAACCTTGACCTGCCTTCAGTACTTAAGTTTCCCCTATTTCTCATGATTGACTATATCTATTAGTCATAGTGACTACTTTAGACCATGAAACCATTAAATTCATAGTCACTTGACTATATAGCCCAAATCAGCCGATTTAATGGCTGACTATAGGTTGACTATATGACTAACTTACTATAGACATAGATGACTAACTTGGTATAGTCGTTTTTGCTACATTCATGTGACTATAGAAATGTAGTCCCTAGTGACTAACATTTTCAGGTCCATTATTATCAGTGTATAATCCACAGAGGCTCTCTGAATGACCACTGGGAAAAACTCGCGTATTAGCCGCACCCCTAACTATGGTCTAACTAAGCCGGGAGGAGAGGGGGGGGAGTAAGAGTATCTCAGGTGAGTGGGCAGTGTCAATGCCTCAGGTTCGCACCTCAGCCCTATGACAACCCACTCGCACCTCAGCCCAAAGACAATGCAGCCCACTCTCACCTCAGCCCTAAAACAATGCAGCTCCGCTCATCCCCGCCAGCATTCTCAAAGTAACAATACACCTTGGACCCCCCCCCCCCCCCAGGTACCGTTTACAGCCCCCCCCCCCCGACCTTGGGCCGCCAGGATGGCTATATAAAGGACATTTCATTCATGAATATTACTGAAACAAAAATTCGGAAAAACTCGCGTATAAGCCGCACCCTGACTATTGGCCGATCCTATAAGCTGCACTGGCGATCTGACTCGCGTACTAGCCGCGGCTTCTACGTGAGGTTTTACTGTAGTCTACTTAATAATAGTCATGTATAGGCCTGCATATTCCTATCCACTGCTAGGAACCCATATTAAAACGTTGCCTTCACATGCCAGATAGCACCTCTCCTAGCCAGGACATTCTGCCTTTAAGGCCAGTCTTGGTACTTTCAATTAAATAATATACACCTTACCGTGAAGGTGACTTTGAAGTTGACGTAACAATTATGCCATTGACATAATACACTGAACAGTGCAAAGCTGATTCAGTGGTTGTCCTCTTCTCAGTATGATAAGAGCCAATAACAACCTAACATACAAATAACATCAACTGTGGTCAAAGTGGTAAAATTATAATATCCTTCCAGCACATGGGTTGATGAGTGATGGCTACACTGCCCTTAGTGCAGGGTCCACTAAGGTCTCTTTTCCCGGTACATATCACTTTTGTTGTGCTGTGGATCAGGCTAAATGGTCATACTATGACACAATCCTCATGCTAGATGTCAAAACTGAATGATAGTTTTAACCCTGTTACCCTCAGAAGTACTTCAACCACTTACCCCTTTAAGGGAAGCATATATTTTTAATGCACAATGCATGATCATCATCAGAATACAGGGATGCAGCCCTGGCAAATAACTGACCATGGCTACTTCATCAGATATTGGTTTTATGCAATCCCAAAACTTGAAACGGTCAACATGATGCTTGCCAGCACTGCTTTGGGGCATAATGGCAAATTAACATAATCCTTCAGGTATTACTATGCAGCTCTTAAAGGCTGAAGAGTAGCATAATTAACATAATTGACCGACTCATTTATAAAATTCAATTATATAATCTGGATAAAGTAGCATTTCTGGCCAAAAGAATCAGGATAAATGAAACGATTTTATTGAGTTTTCATGTGCAACACCTAATAAAAACAATTCCTATTGTGTAAATTCTTTTTTTATGCAAAGAAGATAAGGCTAGCAGAGATTAGTCATTATTGGGTTATCATATGTAAGACTACAACACATGACCATACTTTTCTAAAAAAAAAGTCTGATTTTAAGTTGTATCCTACTCTACATATTCACATGTTCTGTTGCAGATACACTGCATAGTGCAGCTTGTATGCAGTAGGTAGAGATTAACTGCAGGTATATATGTTTACTTCCAGGGAACAGCAGTGATCAAGAGGACCCAGTAGAGCTTGATGTAGTCAGTAGTCTGGCCAAGAACATCTAAAATATATTTGATTTTGATCCCAAAGGAATCAATCATATACCTGCAAACTACAGATCCGTCCATTGTTCTGACCATATGGAATCACTGATGACACTTTGACTACAATGTGGCATAGAGTGTCACACAAACAGCTGAATTTTGTATGAGTTAGTCCATTATTGTTGCTTTGCCCTATAGAAGTACACATTCTATATGGCAGTAGGACTCCATCTATGCCTGAATTGGGTAAAGCTCCACTTCCTCTCATTACTGTTATATCAATATCTGCATCATGAGTAACATTGATAAAAACATCAGGTTTACATCGGTAGTCTGCAGCATTCTCATTGAAGGAATTCTTGGCTGTTGGGTTCCATGGTATGATCAGCGTCGATTGTCCAATTTTGTGAGCCATGAAGTTGTCAGCGGCAACACAGGTGTTGTCATCCTTATCAAAGAGCAGGTCTTGTCCAGGTGGAAACCATTTCAATCCAGAGATAAGACATGGAAATGTCATCATTTCTATAGTGAGAACAAGGGAATCAATATATTGTTTTTCGCAGCTGTGTGTTGGTTGGGGGAAGGATTGGGCGGGTGGGGGGGGGGAGATCAGGACTTGCAGTGAAGGCAATTACAAGGAGGCAAACAATTATCATAAAACCTTGCGTATAAGTCTAACTCGCATATTAGTCACACATTAACTTTGACAATATCCTATAAGCCTCACATGAGTCTGATTATAGTGACCTATTTATTTTAGTATGGATCTATTGAACCTCACATATAAGCCACACTGTAACTTTGTCCTGATCCTATGAGTCACGTTGGCGATCTGACTTGTGAACTGGTCAATTGACCCATAAAACTTAAATCTTTGTTGTGTCGCATTGGTACTCTTCGAGTGTGTTATCCCTTTTCTCAAATATAGTGAGTGACTGGTGCATCACAGGTAAAGTAAAATAGAGCATGTAAAATAGACATATTACTCAACAATACAAATTAAAATTTATTTAGAAGCACCTTTGCATTTTACCTTCAATAGATTCTCCATAAACTTCCACTTCACACAGAGTGAGTAGGCCTATCGTGTCTATTTGCACAGCAACACGTTGGCCAATGAGCTCATGCTTGCAAGAATACACCCGTTTCCTGCTGGTTTGTTGGCTACATAACTTTGCACATACTTCATAGTTTGATACATCAAAAGTTGGAGTCGTGTCACCTACACCTCCGACATGAATGGTAAAGTTATGAAGCCGGTCACCTGCAAAATGACATGAGGATATTATTAGACTTTTAACTTGACTGAATTTACTGGTTTTTGTGCTTCTGCTAAATTGATTCATCAGAGTCAGTCAAGAAAACAATATGCAAAGAGATGTTCATCAGTTATAGCTGTGCCATACATTAGTACATGTAAAGCATCCTTACTATTTGCACAGTGTATCTATTGCTTCCAACCCCAAAATGCAGTGTACTTGAGTTACGTAGCTCTGGGGCTGAAGTTAAGTTAGTGCTATACATGCCGTCCCCTAATATAGGACCAGGGAGCGCTCACTTAATCACTCAGTTTGCAATAATATAAAAACTGCTTCTAATCTTCCATCATAATTCAACTTTAGGAGGCGCCCCCTGTCTATGACCAAGGACATCAGACAGTATGACCATCTAAGGTTGAAAAAGGATGAGACTCTCCCACTGCCATACTTTATGGTACAGGGGTAGACACTAACTCTTTCAGCCATGAGCCACCCGGGCCCGTATCCTCAGAAATGCACGGGCCTGTACCTAAAACTGTGGGCCCAGAATATATATTTTACTTTTCGTAAAGAGAAAACCATATATCTCTGATCAAGAAAGATTAAGACCGTACCAGGATGGCTGGCTTAATCCTGATTTTCCCTTTCCAACAATATATAACATGACTATAATGATAAAAACATTATTATTCTCCTCAAATTTCCCCCTTGCACTCCTGTGGGACACCCGGGCCAGCGTTAGTGTCTACACCTGTGGTATATTATACAAACACGCACACCAAACAGTGAAGGATGCTGTTCAGTTAAACCTTGTGGTTCATAGCATTCCAGGAAAATGAAAAAAACCTACTGCAGCAATCCACCCTGTTTACGAGTGCCACAACGCTTACAGAATACACTGTCCCCAGATCTACCAGCCACCATGGCTTTGTCTCAGTTAATGTTCCAGTGCACGTTGATGAAGGAACATAGATAGTGTCATCATTTCCATCCACGCCTCTTGAGGCTAGATAGCTGAAGGAGAAAGGCAAGGTTGGAAGGTGGTGGACACATCACTTATTGTCAGTGTGTGTATTGATTGACCTGTTTCAGTAGATGTTTATCTAATACCAACCATCATGCTCCTTATCTACCATTTGATTTTATGTTACTGAATTGAACCAGGAAATCTCATCATTTACATGCATCCATTTGGAGGTCACATGTCATGTATGGCTTCACAATGATAGTGCCGGGCACTTTTTTAATTTGGCAGGACTTATACCCCCAGCATTTATACAAGACAGTCACATATTCAAGATCCTATTTCCTATTTCCAGCCGGCGCTATGATAGTGTTTACAAACTCTCCAGAATATGGCAGACCTTAGACTCAGAACTATTAATGTATGGGGTTATATTGAGGTTGATCTGAGAATTGGTATATGTGATACATGTTTTCAAATGACTGATTTGCCATTTGTATCTAATTTCCTTTCATATGATACCATGATAACAGGTCATCTCTGTTTAAAGTATTTGTTGGGAGTGCTCAGGATAATAGCATTTGATACCAAAAAGTGCCCTGCTCATAGTTTTTTACCAGGTAGTGCATTAATGCACTAGCCGGCAGGAAAGAGGTAAACAATAATTAAGCGTGAATGTCTACAATACTCTACATCCATGCCAGGGCATATGTATGCCATTTCATATGCTAGGAGGGGGCTCAACTATAGTGGACTTAACTCTATGACATTCGGCAAAGTCCTGCCTGCAGCTCAGAATCCTCCTCCTAAAGATGCACATTTTTGGGCTGTCTCAATAGGTTAACACAGATTTGAGACAAAACACTCCTGTACACATATACGAGGGTAGATAATAACTATACAAAATGAGGGGGAAAGGTACTTTTCCCACCTAGAAAACGGTCAGGTTGAGTGAAATACATATACCAAATGTCTACAATGAAAAAAGAATCAATACACACTTAAACATTGTGCTGCTCTGATATGCGGTCTTTCCTCTGGCAATGTTAGCAGTTTCTCTCAGCACAGGCATAAGACAAGTCCAATCATCATGGCGAAAAACTATTCAATAACCATGATAAAAAAGTCATTTCAGCCATTAACAGTTATCTAGTGACTAAATACACCAACAGTTATATCAATGCCTGAGGTTATAAGCTAATCAAATCCAATACATCCAGGTACCATTACAGTTTTACTGAACATCATATGTTAATCGATTGATGATTTAATGTTAAAGTCTACTACATTGATATTCTGACTTAGTCAGTAGTGGCTAATTCAATCACTAGTAAAACTATATGACTAAGTATGGACATTTAAATAATACTATTAGGCTAGTATATACACATTAGTCTTTCCATTGCTATGAGTATTAGGCTTGCATATTAGACTTATTCTTTTTGAGTAAGGCATTAGTCATATTCTTTTCCCTCAGTCATTTTTGAATATCAGTTTGTCTTTCTGACCAATATCCCTAGGAGCAACCTGGGATAGCCAGTACACTCTTAAAAAAATACTGTAGATGCCAAACTTTAATCATGTCCAATTCATAATGACCTCTTAGTGAGTAGAATTCACAATTTCATGAATTAATCACTAAGAGACATAGATAAATGTGCCATGTCCTGGGTATAGGGACCTTAGTGCGCCCTGCACTAAGGTCCTTTTTTGCAGATCGTGTTACAAATGTTTCTTATCAGGCTGGGTAAATCCTGGCATTCATACCGTGCAGGGAAAAAAGAGAATGAGGGGGTTTCTCCCCTTGATTTCGGGTTAATCTAAATGTAATTCAGTAAATCAAATTTGCTGATGTCTAAACATTATTTGCTGAAAGTGATTAACCCATGTGCAGGTAGACAATGTGTTTATCTTGGTATATGTGAATGGACTTGTATTTCGGTTTTGTATTTCGTGAAATATATTGATTTGAATGACAGAATATAGCCGAAATAAGGTACATTTATATGTGGAACCCCCTCCCCCCTTACCCCTCCCATACCATCACACCTGTATAAGATACTGCACTGGGAGATTCCCCCTTGGTGGGGCGGACAGGCGGCGGCCCTTATCTCTCCCGGCGGCCCTTATCTATACAGAGATAAGGGCAGGAGGCCGACCTGGGGGCTGCACTAAGTAAGGGGAGATTTGCCCTTGCTGGAAGAAACTCCCCTGTAGGCTAATATACCTGTAATGGTAAATGTCCCAGATTGTCCAGGCCTGCTTATCGCTTTATAGTTACAATACAAAAGCAGAAGTATGCTAGGATTATTTTTATTAAACAACTACAGTGATATGTATATTTATTAGGAAGACTTTGAGTGCAATACGCAACAAATCCATTTTCGAGATAATTATTTTGATTTTGAAGAATTGGTGAATAGAAAATAGTATCCTCAATAACTAATGATTAATGTGCCATAAATAAAATACCTAGAAATGGATTTTTGAAATCCTTGAATTTCTAACACATTTGGTATAGTAGAAGTTTCAGAAAAGTTTCCTCGGGAATTAGCATGCACCCTGGTTGGAAAATATGGAACTTCCCATATTACAGAATTTCAGTGTAAAAGAGATAACAGTACTTTACTGTAATGGTTTATGGAGGTTGAATATAAAAGCATATGAGTTGCCTCACTGTAATATCAGGTAACAGTGATGTTAAATCAAAAAGTGGTTCTCTGAATAATCAACAGTATTTTTTAACAGTGTACAGACTAAGCCACACAGCTTAAAGATCATCTGTGTATGTTTATTCTTTATCATGACGCTATGACTCAGTTGTTATGCTATCTATATTTTCTTTGAATAACAAAAAATGATCTCACCTGGACTTTCGTAAACCTCAACTTCACATACTTGTAAAGGAACACTTTCCCCAGTCAAGTATATGCAAACATATCTTCCAAAATGTACAGAAAGGCAATGTGCATAGATAACCTCCCCAACCAAGATGGAAGAATATTCAGCACAGATTTTATAGTTTGATGTCAATGGATCAAAGCTACTAACATCAAATGCAGTTCCCACCAGGAAGCCTACGTTTTCTGTTATCTCAGCTATGAGATATTAAAGATAAAGACAATCAGCACATTTAAAGTCATGAATTGTGTTGATCAGGGACACATATATATCATGTAGTTATATAAACAAATATATAATCAAGTACCATATTACTCAAGGAGGTGGTCATTTATGATTATTTAACAACAAGGGGAGGGGGATTGTGGGCAGTGCAACAAAATTTCGAACCTTCTGCTGGGGAACTTATTAAGACTCTTCTCACATTAATGGATCGCTACACACAACTCTCCTGGACATACCCCAGCGGGCACAAAATTCAGCTCAACATTGAATCAATATTGAATCAGCATTGTCAACCATGTATCAATGTTGATTCAATTTTCTGTGCCCACTGGGACAGTGACTTACAATGTAAATTTATGATTATCCCTTATATACCCCTTATATTAGCTTACATTGCATGTATAATCATTCATACATTTGTTTATACTCACATGCTAAGGATACAAAGACGATTGTATTGATCAGTTTTCCAAACCCTATATCTACGACTAGCCAGGGCATTGACTGAGCCTGGCTGATAAAACAGATGGCTGCATGGATGAATAATATTTACATGGTTAATTTATGGTGTATATTAGAGCCTAGACTAATATGGGTATTATATAATAGACCTAGAACTGACTCTTGGCAGCCTCAGACATAAATAGGCCAAACATAATATGTATCCTTCTCTCTTCATTTATCATTTTATAGATATTATTATCTCTATCTGTTCGGTTTTGCAATTATAACAATTATATTTTAAAGTATAAATAGTATGACTAACTGTGGCTAACTACTACACTTGTTATTTTGAGCATCTCAATCAGGATATCAACTGAACAATGCAAAGAGGTTCTAAAACATATGTTTCTAACTCCTTACATGCAAGAGTGTTCAAACGGTCTCCATCAACAGCTAAGGCACCATCACTGTTTCCATCTTGTGATGAGCAGTATGTGGGTTTATTCAGTACTAGGTTGCTGACCCCATGATCAGAATAGCAGTTCTCTTCTGTAGGTTGAAAGTACACAAAGAGAATACTCACATTGTCTTTTAGTATTTGTCCCATTGACAATAAATCAAAGCATAGTTAAACAGTAGTTCACAAACATAAGAAGAAATACATTGTCCAGCTAGTGTTGCAGGCTGCACATTTAGACCAACCAATTTTGGTAGCATAGTTTGTGCACAGACACTAATACCATCATTAACAAACATTTTCCAAAGAGGTCTACCAGGTGACCTTGTAAACTAACATGTATAACTTGAACTTAAAGGCCAGAAATAATCCTATCTGGCATAACATAGGCATCTTCATCATGCATGTTTATAATTTTAGCATACATACCTGACCTTACTGGGGCCCATTTCCACACATTTAGAGCAATTAGCAATATGTGGAAATTCATCTTCTCTTTTAGTTATCTGATGCGTATTTCTGGAATTTATGGACATAATTTTCGTTTGTTGGATTCGCCCTTCAACAGGTATCAGAGAGATAGAGACATACAGCCAGACAGACAGATAGGCACACATAGACAGGCACACAGACACATATACAAAATAGAATTAGGGGCTTTCCATAACGTATGTACGCACCAAGGGGGGTGGGGGGGTCTATTTTCTGGAAAATTTTGCGTACATAAACCCTTTGTTTTAATGCGTAGAAGAACTTTAGGGGGGGGTGGGGGGGGTTAATTTCTGGAGAAAATTTGCGTACATACTTCATGGAAGGCCCGATACTGCAAGTATACTTTATACACTATTGATTAATGGACACTATAGCAGTTAATAGTGTTTGTTATCTTGGTGTCTGTACTATAATTTATCTGTAATGATTTGCTCAATTCATTACCAAGGTATTCTACCACAAAATGTCAAACAAATTTACACACCAATAAATTCTATATAACATATTCAATTCACAATCTACAGCACATGTATTTAAAAATATCTAAATTGGTATGAATATTATCAACTATTTGAGCTTTTCTGTATTACCTTGATTTCAACTTGATGAGATGAGGTCTGCATCAAGTCTTCATACTCAATTCTGGTGTCAGTCGTTCTCAGTGCCTTGGGCTAAACTCATGGTTTGTCGATCTCGGAAATCAATATATCATACTTCTCTAGCTGAGCGTGCATAAAGGTAAAGCAGCGATCAACTATCATAATAGCCAAGGCTATAAAGACCATATGTATATTCTATAAAGCTGCCATTAGATATGCATTTTGCATGTGTTGTTGCATCCCCACTATCGATATTTCTTAATGCTACTTAGAGATTGAACAGAGTGCACAGGGAATATAAGATTTTGGGGTGGGGGGTAAAAAATCTCGACCACTTGACCAGGGAGGGGGTAAAAAATCTCGACCCCTCTTGGGAGGTGGCAACAAATTTGATCTTGTCTTCAGCATACCATTATGAAACAAAGGGTCACATTACATTCAAACAAAATGGATGCTCCATGGAGGTTGGGGAGATACAGTTTTTTGAAAAATGAAACTATTTCAATTTTTCTCTAAAGAATTGAAAATACTATCACAAGTTCCATAGCTTTCTTGGTAAATAAATTATGTTTGTTTGGAAAAGTGGATTAATTTGTCATTTATAAACAAAAAATCGATTAAAACTAATGATAAAAAAGTTTTTCTTAAACTTTCCCAAAGATTTTCCTAGATAATTTACTAATTCATAAGACTAATTTTAACATGCGGTCCCCGTGCATTATTTTGATGTTTTGGGCCGTTGAAGATAAAAAGTAGTGAAAAAGTGGGCTAAATCAAAAGATTGAAGCATTGCATTATGGGTAAAATGCTACATATCATGTAATACAATGATCTCCTTATGTAGCCTTGGATGTATTCAAGCAATCTACTCACTTTTATACACACAATTAATTCACAAAAATGCAATTCCCGATAAAAGACTCAATTTTGTCCGAAATTGTACAAATGTTGTATGGGTAGTAAGGGTACATATGAGCATAGGTATACCAATATAGACTTATTCTGACATATTTAAGGTGGTTTGCATGGAAACATGTGTTGTACATGGTCTCGTTTTCAATGGTATCGACCTACCTTAAATGGATGAGACAGCCCAGACTACTCAGTTTCTTCTCTAGTGTGCATCAACTGCTCATACCAACTCAGAATTGACGTCCATCTGCCTCAACTACATTGATTATAATTCATTGGGCTTAACCATAACGTTGTTAGAAATGGCCACTCCCTTACTGGCCATGATAAATGATGTTTTTACAGCAACTTCATATATACGAAGTCTTCTGATGTGACGCAGCAATACACTTGAGCAGTCAGCATTCTCTAACGATTGCTTGTGGGATTTAGATCACAGGTAACCTAGTGCATGAGCAATGGATTAATTTTGAATATATTGAGGCTGTGTCTCACGACCTTGGGCAAATGTTTTCGTCTCTGACCGGGTGCCGTCTCTGACCAGGTGCCAACTCTCACCAGGTGTCAGAAAAAAAGGGGTTTTAAAAATAATTATACTCATAAATATGTATTAGGATTTGTAAAAACGTTATGACGGTTGTTATATATTTATAATTATAAGTAGCCTCCTGCTGTTGGTATTTTGACCTTATCAAGCCAAGCCGGTCAGAGACGGCACCTGGTCAGAGACGTCACCTGGTCAGAGACGGCACCCAGTCAGAGACAAAAACATTGGCCCAAGGTCATGAGACACATCCTTGAATGGATTGATTGAAGTGAAAGTGTATAGCATTTCAGGCACAATCAATCAAATTGTTAATTCTGAGAGCAGAAACATATATTCCTGGTTCAAAACTAACTTCAAATCTGCCAATGTCCCTTGAAAACAGTATCATTTCTTTTTGTAACAAAAAAAGAATAGAAATAAGATACTTTCTACCACCAGGATGAATGTATATTAATAAGCAGATACAATCAGATTTACAATGGTGTCCGCCTGATGGTATTTGAACAAAATTTAATAGCATGATGGCCCAGAGAGGTACCACATGAATAACTTGTAGCTTGGGGTGAGGAAGAGGTGGTGGATGTGAGGAAGAGGGGGTAGACGTGAGGAAGAAGGTGTTGACGTGCGGAAGAGGTGGTGGAAGTGAGGAAGTGCTAAAGCATAGGACATCTGATTCAGTGGTTGTCCTCTTCTCAGTATGATAAGAGCCAATCACAACCTAACATACGAATAACATCAACTCTGGTCAAATGGGTAAAATTTGGGCTATAAAATCTAGGTTGATGAGTGACGGCTACACTGTATTTGTTGTGCTGCAAGATGGTTTCAAATCACAGATCAGGCTAAATGGTCATACTATGACATAACCCTCATGCTAGATGTCAAAACTGAATGATAGTCTTGTAACCCTGAAAAAACTGTTTTAAACCTACGATTTTTTGGATTCTGCTATTTGCTATATCATCTCTGAAGATTCCAAAGCGTTTTTCTCTGCCTTGAAATTCCTTTATTTGGCAGCCTTCTCAACTTGGGAGAGAATTAGTACAATTTTACCCAAATTAAAAATGTCATAGAATATGATTTTTTTAGTGAAAATTTACGCTACACAGTTTTTCATACTAAGAAAGATGGGCACTACAGATTTGAAATATATCTGGAAAATCCTGGATCCGCCACTGCATAGCAACGGTTTAACTAAAAACCATGATTTTAGGTAAGGGCAGTTGCCATGGTTACCAATTAAAACATGTAAATCATGAGAATTGCATACACAAATGATAAAAGTACTTAAAAGTATTTATAATAAAGAATTCATTTCATCAAAATCGATAGAGGCAATCCTGAAATGCTACAGTTTGACATATGTTTATAGAATCATTTTTGAAATTATGATTACACTATTGTTATATCTCCCTTATGAGAATATTTAGAGGAATTTAGGGTTCTGTCCTCTTGAACAACCTTAGGTCAAACCATCACTACTTCCCTTCTAGATGGAATATTGACATGATTAATACAGTTTTGGAATGCTCAAGCCATCCCCTACAGGGCGAAAAATCACCAAAAGTGACTCTGGTATAGATTGTTACTGCACAATGCATGATCATCATCAGAATGTAAGAATACGGCCCATCCATCATAGTAAATGAACATAATCCTTAGGGTATTATTATGCAGCTCTTAAAGGCTGAAGAGTAGCATAATTAACATAATTGACCGACTCATTTATATGCATACAATTCAATGATATAATCTGGATAAAGTTGCATTTCTGGCAAGAAAATCAGGATTAATGAAAATATTTTATTGAGTTTCATGTGCAACACTTAATCATAACAATTCCTATTGTGTAGATTTATTCCTTTTATGCAAAAAAAGATAAGGCTAGCTTAAATTAGTCCTTTATTATTGGGTTATCATATGTAAGACTACAGCACATGACCATTCATGTCTAATGTACGTCATTATGGTCTGTTCTTAACCCTCTCACCGCCAGATGTCCGCTAAAGCGGCCAGAGCACCTAACCTTCTGAGCTGAATGAAAAGATATTACTCAAGATTGATGAAAATATTTTCCTTGTCCTGGTCGAAGCCCCCCCCCCCATGTATGGTACCATATTAAAGCTTATGACATCCTCTTTTGCATCTTACATTCCATTTTTCTTTAGCAAGAACGTTCAATGAGTTGCTATGCCAACATCTTATTTATATTTTTCAAATTTATAATTTTTTCAAATTTTTGGCAAAATTACAGAGAAATCTGGCAGTGGGAGGGTTAAATTAATTAAGTTGTATCCCACTCCACTCATTGTATGTTCTGTGCAGCTTGTACGCAGTAGGCAGAGTTTACCTCCAAATATAATATGTTTACTTACAGGGAACAGCAGTAATCAATAGATCAAGGACCCAGTGGAGCTTGATGCTGCAACATCAGTAGTCTAACCAAGAACATCTGGAATATTAGATGTTGATCCCAACAGAATCAATCATATACCTGCAAACTACAGATCCGTCCGTTGTTCTGATCATACGGAATCAATGATGACACTTTGACAACAATGTGGCATAGAGTATCACACAAACAGCTGAATTTTGTATGAGTTAGTCCATTATTGTTGCTTTGACCTATAGGAGTGCACATTCTATATTGCAGTAGGACTCCATTTATGCCTGAATTGGGTAAAGCTCCGCTTCCTCTCATTACTGTTATATCAATATCTGCATCATGAGTAACATTGATAAAAACATCAGGTTTACATCGGTAGTCTGCAGCATTCTCATTGAAGGAATTCTTAGCCGTTGGGTTCCATGGTATGACCAGCGTCGATTGTCCAATTTTGTGAGCCATGAAGTTGTCAGCGGCAACACAGGTGTTGTCATCCTTATCAAAGAGCAGGTCTTGTCCAGGTGGAAACCATTTCAATCCAGAGATAAGACATGGAAATGTCATCATTTCTGTAGTGAGCACAAGGGAATCAATTATATTTTTGCAGCTGTATGTTGGTCTGGTAAGGGGAGGAGTGCTCAGGATGTGTAGTGAACAAAGTTAGGGGGAGGCAAACATTTCTTAAGTCAATTGATCTTAACTATTTTTGTCACAGTGGTACTTTGTCAGTGTCTTTGTGGTGAAATACTGTTATCCCTTTACTTAAGTATAGTGACTGCTATATCACAGGTGAAATAAAACAGAGCATGTAAGATAGAGCATACAGATCACTATCCAAGTTGAGAATGATTTAGAAGCATCCTTGCATTTTACCTTCAATAATTTCTCCATAAACCTCCACTTCACACAGAGTGAGTATGCCAATTGTGTTTATTTGGACAGCAACACGTTGACCAGTGAGCTCACGCTTGCAAGAATACACACGTTTCCTGCTAGTTTGTTGGCTACATAACTTTGCACATACTTCATAGTTTGATGTATCAAAGGTTGGAGTTGTGTCACCTACACCTCCAACATGAATGGTAAAGTCATGGAGCCGTTCACCTGCAAAACGACATGGGGTATTATTGGACTTTTATCATGAATGAATTTCCTTGCTCGGCTACCACTGTGTTACATTAGTAAGGGAGACCTGTGCATCCTTTTCATCGCCCCCAATCCAAAAGTCAAGTGTATTTCAGTAGCAGGACTAATATATAGGTGCTGATGATGTGCCAACAGGCTGTCCTTAAATTGGGACCAGGGTGGCCTCAGTTAACCATTCAGTTTGTAATACAATAAATTATTCTAATTCCCCATTATAACTATTTCAACCTTAGAAGACGCTCCCTGTCTACGGCTAAGCACATCAGAGAGGGCCATCTACAGTTGAAAAAGGATACAAACACGCACACCAAGCAATCAAGGATGCTGTTCAGTTAAAGCCTGTATTTCACAGTAATCCAGGAAATCGAAGAGAACCTACTGCAGCAGTCCTCCCTGTTCACAAGTGCCACAATGGTAACCGAATACACTGCACCCAGGTCCACCAGCCACCATGGCTTGTTGTCAGGAGTATCAATTATTGTTCCAGTGCATGTTAATGAATTAATCCAGTTAGTGTCATCATTTCCATCCACACCTCTTGAGGCTACATAACTGAGACAGGAAGGCAAGGTTGGAAGGTGGTGTCACTTATTGTTAGTTTGCGTATTGATTGACCTGTTTAAGTTGCTGTTTATCTAATTTGAGTTCATGTTACTGAATTAAACCAGAAATTTACAGCCATGAAATTTGAGGGCACATACTATGTATGGTGTCACAATATAGTGCTGGCCACCTTTCCAATTTGGTATGGCTTATACGCCAGCACTTATTCAAGACAGGTATTATATTCAAGATCTTATTTCAGTGCTTTAACGATTAAGGGTGACTGTAGACAATACTCTGATAAATAAATCAATACTATTTCTAACTCTAGGAGGGTACTGACCTCAACTATAATGGACTTAACTCAAAGGGATTTGGCCTGCAGAGAATGATCCTTCTCAAAATCCTGCTCCTGCACACAGGTGCTTATATAAGGTTAGATAATAATATAGAAAATGAGGGGTAACAAGTAGCTAGGGGTTTCCTATCTAGAAAGGAGTGAATTACATATTCCAAATTTCTACAATGAAAAAAGGATCAATACACACGTCTGCTCTGTGCTGCTCTGATATGTGGTCTTCCCTCTGGCAATGTTGGCAGTTTCTCTCAGCACAGGCATAAGACAAGTCCAATCATCATGGTGAAAAACTATTTTATAACCATGATAATAAAACATTACAGCCATTAGCAATTATCAGGCCTGTAAGTAGGTGGGCGATCGTCTTTTTGAACGAACCACCCCACTTCCTCCAAGAAGGCAGATAGTACAACCTCGCTAACTGTAAAGAGGACATCAGTGACGATATCCCATTTATAGTTTGTTGATCGGACAATTATTAAGAATTTTAGAGAGAAAAATATTAAAGATTGGTCAGCTATATGAAACTCATCCAAAGGCCAAAGTTTCATCAGTGAAGTCATCTTCCACCATATCAAAAAACAAACCTCCCCACAACGAGGGCTATAGTTACGAGGCTGGTTATCTAGTGACTAAATACGCCCACAGTTATATCGAGTCCTGATGTTATGGGTAATCATAAGCACAACATTCAGGTATCATTATAGTTTACTAAAAATCAGATGTTGTTTTACTGATGATTTAATGTTATGCTCTGCTACACTGATTATCATTCTGATCTAAGTCAGTCACTACTGATAGTCATCTTCAATTGGCTCTATCTATAATTTCTTTGAATAAAAAAAGATGATCTCACCTGGAGTTTCGTAAATCTCAACTTCACATACATGTAAAGGAACACTTTCACTAGTCAAGTATATGCAAACATATCTTCCAATATATATGGCAAGGCAATGTGCATAGATAACCTCACCCTCCAAGATGGAAGAATATTCAGCACAGATTTTATAGTTTGATGTCAATGGATCAAAGCTACTAACATCAAATGCACTTCCCACCAGGAAGCCTACGTTTTCTGTTATCTCAGCTATGAGATATTAAGGATAAAGACAATCAGCACATTTAAAGTCATGTATTGTGTTTATCAGGGATACATATTTCATGCGGTTTTATATAATCAAGTATATAATCAAGTACCATATTACTTAATGAAGTGGTCATTATTTAACACCAAGGGGAGGGGGATTTGTGGAGTGTTATTGTTGTTGCTAAGAGATATTAAAGATAAAGACAAAAGTAGGATATTACTTAAATGAGTGGTCATTATTTAACAAGGTGGGGTTAGTGGGGCAGTGGGATAAAATATCAAACCCTGTGTGGAGGAATATAATTTAGCCCTTCAGACATCTATTATTATCGACTTTTAGTGTGTATTATGATCTCTTATATATCCCTTATATTAGTTTACACAACATGTATATAAGCATTAATAATTACATTTGTTTCTACTTACATGCCAAGGATACAAAGACGATTGTATTGATTGGTGTTTCCACCCCTATATCTATGACTAGCCAGGGCACTGTCTCAGCCTGGCTGACAAAACAGATGGCTGCATGGATGTATAATATTTATATGGTAAAGTTATAATTATATTTAAAAGTACAAATGACATGACTAACGGTAGCTCTCTGCTACACTTCTATTTATAGAAATGTTTAGGAATAAATAAATAATAAGTTTGACAAGTAGGCCTATTACTTTGAGCACCTAAATCAGGATACAAATATATTCTAAAACACATGTTTCTAACTCCTTACATGCAAGTGTGTTCAAACGGTCTCCATCAACAGCTGAGGCACTATCACTGTTTCCATCTTGTGATGAGCAGTATGTGGGTTTATTCAGTACTAGGTTGCCGGCCCCATGATCATAATAGCAGTACTCTGCTATAGGTCAAAAGTACACAAAGAGAATATTCACACTGTCTATTAGTAAGTTGCCCCAATGTAAAGAAATCAAAGCACAATCAAATAGTAGTTCAAAAACATAAAGACAGATCTTTGTCCAGCTAGTGTTACAGGCTGCACTTAAACAATTTTTTAAAACAGTCTTTGTAGCATACTTTTTTTACGGACACTAATTTTATCATTAACAAACATTTTTCAAAGAGGTCTACCAGGTGAGTTTGTAAAGTAACAGGTATAATTTGGACTTAAGGGCAGAAATAATTCCATCTGGAATAACATCTATGGACATCTTGATCATGCATGTTTATACTTTGAGCATACCTACCTGACATTACTAGGGCCCATTTCCACACAGTCAGAGCAGTTAGTAATATATTGAAAATCATCTTCTTTTTACTATATCTGGAGGGTATTTCTGGAATTTCTGGACATAATTTTAATTTGTGTGATTTACTCTTCTACAAGCATCAGAGAAACAGAGACACAGACAGACAGGCCAACATACACAAGCACCGGACACAAACAGTGAGAGACAGAGATTCAGTTGAAATAACAAATATGATTACTGCAAGCATACTTTATACACTATTGATTAATAGCCACTACAGCTGGGAATTATGTTTGTTATCTTGGTGTTTGTGATTTCAGTTATCTGTAATGATTTGCTTAATTTGCTATTAAGGTATTTTAACACACAATTTCATACAAATTTACATTCCAATTAATTCTATATAAAATATTCTATTCACAATCTTGAGTCCATGTATTACAAAATATCTTGATGGGTATGAGTATTATTAACTATTTGAGCTTTTCTGTATTACCTTAAATCCAACCTGATTAAATGAGGTCTGCATCAAATCTTCACACCAACTCAACTCTAATGTCAGCCTTTCTCGGTGCCTTGGGCTAAATGAACGGTTGGCCAATCCCCGAAATCAATATAGCATTCTTCTCTAGGTGAGCATACATAACAGTTACCATAAAACCTCGCATAAGGCTGTGTCTCACGACCTTGGGCCAATGTTTTTGTCTCTGACTGGGCGCCGTCTCTGACCAGGTGCCGTCTTTGACCGGGTGCCGTCTCTGACCGGATGCCATTTGGGAGTTTAGTTATCTTCTACCAACAGCAGGAGACTAATTATAGTTACATATCAACTGCCATAACGTTTTTACAAATCCTAATATATATAAGTATATGTTAAAAAATAAAAAACACTTCCTTCTGACACCAGGTCAGAGACGGCACCCGGTCAGAGACGGCACCCGTTCAGAGACGGCACCCGATCAGAGACAAAAACATTGGCCCAAGGTCGTGAGACGCAGCCATATAAGCCTAACTTGTGTATAAGCTGCACCCCGACTTTGGGTCGATCCTATAAGCCGTACCAGCGATCTGACTGGCATACTAGCCACAGGTACTATGTGAGGTTTTAGGGTAAGCATTAAATCGATCATTTATCATCATAAAGACTTTATGTATATTCCATGAAGGCCATTGGATGTGCATTTTACATTAGGCATAATAAATTGGGAAATGGCCACTCCCTTAGTTGCCATAGTGACTGCTGTCTATACAGCTATGTCAGGTGTACGAAGTCTTCTGATATGATACACTTGAGCAGTCAGCATTCTCTAACATTGCTTGTCTGATTTAGATCACAGGAAACCTAGGGCATGAGTAATGGATAAATTTTTATGGATTGAATGAAGTTGATTGAAACGAAAATGTAAAGCATTTCAGGAAAAATCTATCAATTTGTTAATTGTAAGAGCAAAAACCTATTCCTGGTTCAAAACAAACTTCAAATATACATTTATTTGCTTTTGGACATGTTCATTAAGATAATCTGATTTGACTTGGGTTAAATGTCCCTTGAAAACCGTATCATTTTTATGTGTGTTTTTTTGTTGTAACAAAACAAGTATAGAAATAAGATAGATTATATATACCTTTCTACCACCAGGATGAATATAATTATATCAATGAGTATAAACAGTCGGATTTACAACAGTGTCAGCTTGATGGTGTTTGAACGCATAAATGGTGTGATGGTCCAGAATAGTACAACAAGAATAACACGTAGCACAATAGCATGTGTCAAACCCGGCTGCAGTAGAAGCTGCAGTAGAAGCTGCAGTAGAAGCCTTTGCAGAAGCCGTGGCAGAAGCTGGAGAAAGATTTGGAGCAAAATTGGTGGAGATGAGGAAGAGGTGGTGACCATGAAAAGGAGCTGGTGGATATGAAGAAGAGGTGGTGGGATGTGCTTTTAATTATACTCCGTTCAGGTGTTGTCCCTATTGTCCTTAGTGTAGGTTTATTTCCATATTTTATTTCTGCTACCCTGAGCGGAGATTTTGGAAGTGCTGTCCGGAGGTTTTGTGGGTGCTGGCCGGAGTTTTTGTGAGTGCTGTCCGGAGGTTTTGCTACATAATCTCCGGAGGAGGTTTTGTAGATTCTCTCCTACTTAAAACCCTGCTTCTTGGGGCCTCGAACCAAGGTTTGTAAATTCTCCCAACCTAAAGTCCTGCACCCTAACAGGTCGGCCACTGGGGCTGACCCATATGGTGCATGGTAAAACACATACTGTTTTGTTTAGTATGTGCTATATTCAATGATATTGTATTTTCTTTTTCCTGACACAAGGAAAATAATATCCAAATGGAGGAATATATAGTGATGTATATCTTGCACAAAGAGGGGCTAATAAGGTTTAAAAAAAACGAAAAACTAAAAACGTTGTGACATTACACGGATTCGATCACGCCACCCCTTGATGTAGACTCCATGGTCATAACCATTACACCACAGAGGACAATATACTATACGTATCAATCCTGAGTATAATGATCAAGCTCCCTAATACATAGGGTTATTCTCAAACCATTCACCCATGACTAACCAAGTACCCCCTTATATAAGAGGATCAGCACAGGTAGAATGTGTGAGTACGACTCCCACTCTAATCACATTGTGTATTCTAACAAGTTGCATGAAAATGGCATAATTACACCATGTAATATGACCTGATAATAACAGTACGATACATAGATGGAGTATAAGCTAGAAAACCTCCTTGGAGGTGTAGTATTTGCTGTAAAACCTCCTCGGCTACGCCTCAGAGGTTTTACAGCAAATACTACACCTCCGCGGAGGTTTTCCATCACTTAACCACTGCCCCTATTTAGCCCTGCGTGAACGTCCAGTTTTACATGTTGATGTAAACATTATTTTCTCACCGAGCTCAGTGTCTTCACACAGAATCTGATGTCTGTTTTAGTCCAAAAGTGACAATTTTTCATTTTGATATTTTGAGTACATAATAACCAGGCTATCTCTTTGATTTTTTGATCTATTCCATGCATAATACTCCCCAAATTATTGCACTTAAATAGTACATAGCTCCACTATAGAAGCTCAACTATACAATCTGAAATTTTAAAACTCACCTTCTTATCTTTTAACAAACTGTCCTATAACCCGGAGTACACAGTGCCCTGGGTTAAAAAACCCTTGACGGAATCATCAAAGGGTTATATATAGGGGTTCACCCAGATATGTGTAACACTCCACATATAGATACATACTGTTGTCAGGTTGTACACCGATTAATACTGCACTACATCTGGAACACTAGCCGGTATGAAGCTTATGAGGCCATTGTCATATGTGAGTTACATCAAAACCTACTAAACTGTAATTTGAATTACAGTAATTCAAGATGACTACAGGGGAGTTTGGGCAATTTCTTGTTCACTGAATTTTAACCAATGTGTGGTATATTTCAATATGTAAATGTTATACAAAACTAAGTGGATGTAACAGTATCATGGTTGAGGCTCAGCTACCTCCCCTCCCATGTCTCCAGTATGACAGGTTACCCGGTGGGCACCCCCCCCCCCCTCCTTACCACTGCTTGACTACTGTTGCCCCTTGGTGACCAAACAATAACACTGCACCTACTAACCGACAAAATAGAGGCCTGTATTTTGGACACAGTGTCACATAAGTATATGGGGTGGGGGGCACTTGGTATATTTTGTATTCACAGGTGTGCGGCTGGGAAGGGTACTTTTTGAGCAGAATCCCCCTCACCAAGGGTCTGCTTTTCGCCAAAATCCCCCTCACCTAGGATCAATTTACACCAAAATCCCCCTCACCAAGGGTCACTTTTCAGAAGTTTAAACAAAATCCCCCCAAAAAGGGTCACTTTTTGCCAAAATTCTTCGCAACAAAGATCACTTTTGACAAAAGTCCGTACACCAAGGGCGACTCTGCGGGGAAAATTGCTAAAACCTAGGCACTTTTGTCCAAAATCCCCCTCAGCAAGGGTAAGGGTTGTCAAAGGGACAGCCGCACACCCATGTCACATTTCTTTTAGTACCCCCCCCCCCCCCCCCCCACAGGCAGATATGATAGGCCTACACCTGTCCTCGTCCTCACATCACATAATTCCTTGGCCTAAACGATTTAACGGTTGGCAATTCCGGGAAATCAATGTAGCACCCTTCTCTAGTTGACCATACATAATAGTTGACCATTAGTCGATCAAATATCATCGTAGCAAATACTAAAAGCACATACGCCCTACATGATTAATATAAAGGTAGACATGAATATGTTATGTGTTGGCTGGCTCTCTATGCTTAGGGAGTGGACGCCCCCTCCCCAAGGGATCAATTTATCGTGCCTATACAGTACTAGCATATATTTTGTATTACATGTATTTAATAATTACAACTCAATTAGAGCTGTTGGTATAAGGTAATTGAGTTTGGGGTAGGATGCCTTCTCCCAGCCTTATCTGTACTTTTCTGTGGCCATTGTCCTCAGGTATGTGAAGGTGGGCCCACGGGAGATAACAAATTAGCCATAATCCTGTTTCCACAATAATTTGGTACATGTTCATTGTATTTTGATTAGCTGCCAGTTCTAAGACTTTCTATTAGGGATGTCATTGGTATCGAATTTTATGAGTGATCAGTTTCTCACTATTTTGGTGTCGATTTAGGTAATATATCAGTTATTCATCATATAAAAAGAGGAGGTAGATTAGGCCACATTTTCTAAATTTTAGGTTACAGACACTGTAGAAAATTACAGTACAGAAGCTGAAATGAAAGAAAATTTTAATTATTTTTTTTGTGATAAAAATAACACTAAAATTTGTAATATTTAGAATAACATTTTGTCTTTCACTTTTTACTACCTAAATACCTTAAAAATGGTCCGATTTACATGCTGTAAAAACTGACATAAAGAACAAAAGGAATCCGAGATGGTGGGGTATCGATACCCCTTGATTGTCGATGTCTTGGTGTCTTGTAGGCTGTACCTTATTGCCAATGCTGACAGTTGTGGGGTTATTGGAGCCCCTTACACATTCCTCAATACACTGTTTACATACACCCTTGTACAAGGTCAGGTTCTGGGAGGGGCATCAAGTAGCCTGTCACTAGTATATGTGCTATGCTTGCCAAACCCTACATTTACCTAAAGGGCATCAACTTTGTTTTTCGCCAGAGGTTTACTATGTAAAAGGTGATATGCATATTCAAAGGTAAGTAATCCAAATGTTACATATACATAATTATCCCTAGGGGGAGGGAGGTACTCAGTATAGGAATGAGTACCAACTGCGGTAATGACCCCGAAGAGCTGTCGCAGTGCGTGCATCAGAGCAAAGGGAAGAGGGGGCTGTCAATAACTGAAAAGTACTGAATCAGGGGCTCTCACAATTGATATAAAAATAATGAATACCTTACATGTCATACATGACTTGAGTAAGCTATATAATTCCAAAATTACATCATGTTAAATGGAGGAGGTCTCTGAACAGTGGGCTGTCATATTTTGACTTCTTAGAAAATAGGGGGCTGTAAAAATATTACACATTTTCAAGGGGCTGTCAAATGACCAAATAGAGGGGGGTGGGGGCTGTAGTTTTGCAGTTGGTACCTAGCATCAAAGAGTGAATTATCCTGTCAGTATTACGTGAGGCGTCTGACTTTTTCAGTTGCTACATCCTAGGTATTTGTATGGAGGCGTGGTTGTCAGTGGAATACCTTTGGATTTGGCTGGCATATTCACAAGATTTTTGATTTTAGGTCTTGAAGCACTATACCCCTCCCTACCAACATTTTACACCTCATTGATACTTCAGAGAAGCCTGCAATGGCGCCTTATGGTCATTATTTTTTCCACAGTGCATGCAAAGGTGTCTTTCCCGTTTCACCCAAGAGAATGTCTCCTCTGGGTCCCATGTCCTTGTCTCTGTCATCTCCATGCCTGGCTCTTAGGCCACTTAAAGTCGATAAACAGCTTTGAGGACACTGCGCGCATCCTTTAAAAACGGCCGCATTGGGTCTTTTTTTCATCTTTTGACCAAAAAAGGGCCAAAAAAGGCCGCATCTCAAAATATTCAAAATACATGTTGCAAAATCTTTGATATCTCAGCCGTAATTTAAAAGTTATATTAGACCTTATCTCAATGTGAAGACCATCAATATTCTTAGAAAAAAAGAAAAAGGCCCACCCGCACCTCCAGAAAAAAGTAAAACAAAATAATATAAAATGCGCCCTCCCGCATCCTTTTTCCTCAAAATGTGTCCGCAAAGCTAATAATTAATTGATTTTAAGTGGCCTTAATTTGAATCCTCACGCCTATTAAGGACCAACGACTTTGCAATACTAAAGGAACAAAAGTGGTGCAACAAATGGAAAATCAATGGTGCAACAAAGTGGTACAAAGGTGCAAAAGGGATGCAATAAATAAATGAAAAAGCACACTTAACAAACTATCACAGTTGAACAAAAATGCATTAAATTTGTGATGAAGGCCAAACAAAGGTATAACAAAGGAGCAGTTCCCTCAATCGTCAACTATAAGAGATATGAATTTGTTGTTGTTGTTGTTACCGATTGAAATGACAATTGTCAAAATTGGCTTAGGTGAAAGAAGAATTCTGAGTGGCTCCGCCAAATCGGTAGAGATGCACAGTAAAACTATCGGACTGTTGTAAAACCATCTCAGACAGGTAAATATTCAATCTGGAGTGGGGCCTTGGGAGGTGGGGGTTGGGGGTTGGGGTTGATGGCCTCACTCCATCAATGCCCTCTCTATACCTTTACGACAGTAGGAATGATAGATTGAAACATTCAAGAGGAATCAATTTCGCCAGCCTAGCTCCCCTTACCTGGGTTTTGTTGGGTTACAATGGGTTTCTAGTTATCTAAATAGGGTTGGCTGAGTAGGAGAGGGGCCACTACAGGGGTAAAGTCCCCTACCCGAGAGGCATGCCAGCTCAGAGGTAGTAGATCCATAAAGATCGCCAAGTAGAGAGGTGTTTCAAATTACATGGTCAGAAAGTCAAGGCTAGATAGTGTAGTGGCAGGGAGGATATTTCCTATACTTAGAAATTACCCAGTAATCAACACGTTCAGAGCCAGTGCATCAACTCATTGACATTCACATTAACCGACAGAGCTTTGCTTTGATCCTCGATTTAAATTGACTGTGACCATAGTCTCTATTGAAAATTGACAATATCTGATGAATACAATTTAAAGGCCTTTAAATGAATGATTTTTTATCTAGCCTTTGGTACGACCTCCATCAGTAAAAAATACTACCAAATGTCCACCTAACAAAAAATAAATTGTCTAAGAGAGTGGTCATTTATTATCTACAGGGGACTGGTGGATTCGATGGGGGAGGGTGAAAAATGTTTACTCATTTTTAGCGGAGAAAAAGCTGTGCGTCATTGTAGTTCAAATACAGGGGCGGCGATTCTTGTGGCACCTTCAGCTAGGGCGCGAAATATTCTGTGCGCTTTAATGACCACTCCCAAACGCTTCCAAAAAATGTTTCTGCAGGTTTGAATTAATTTGTTTGGACTCAAATCAGGACTAATAATGCCTAATTGTAATGTTGTTTAATTTCAATGTTTTTTGTTAAATATGCTACACCATGTTCTTTTTGGTTAGCTGGGAGTGCATAACACAATTAAATGTGCACAAAAGGGATAGTTGTATGTCAATGTGTTATTCCAATAAGGCAAAAAGGGAAAGTCTTTTATAGGGTACCTGACCATACCTTGCAAGTCAGACCACTTTCACCAGAAAATAGTTTCTCAACAACCACCACTGACAATTTGGACGTGCATTTACAGAATTTAATGTGGTTTTACTGTCAATTTACGTTCTATGATTTACAACTCCTTACGAAGTGTGTTGACCTATATTAACATGTGGATGCCCAAAAGAAGGGATATAGATATCACATTTTTATATATCTCCGGAAATCCTTGATAAGCACTCCTCTGTTGTGGTTTATAGGAATCGCTATTTTTTATGGATATTTTATATTAAATCCTTTTTTTAATATTAAATCCGAGGACATGAGTAGGATTTTAAGATTGAATAATAATTGTATAATACAGTGTATAGTGAACTTTCTCTAAAAATGGACACGGCGACACGGTTAAAAATCCAACTCGGGTGCCCATGTGGAAGTCACCTCTTTGGCACCTTGTTTCTCCCTACGGTATCACCAGCTAAAAGGGTCTCTACCGTGGCCAGTGGTGCCATCTATGTTTGGTCTATCTCAGGAAGAATTTAGGGATATTAGTTCAGAAACTTCTCGCCGGTGTAGTGCTGGCGCTGCAGTTAGCGTGTTGTTTTAATAAATGGGGGGGGGGGGGGAGTAGCATTTCTATTAGTGTTGAGATTATCCGGGATGTGATTTCAGTATTATAAAGTAGGAAACCAGAATATTATTGGAAAATGGGGACGGCTATCATGGTCTTGATTTCCCCATATCCCTGTATCTGTTATACAGATACATGTTATTTGTTAAAGCCAAGGAATCTATGTCTATGTCAATTTGTCAAAGCTAACAATCACGGTCAGGGATATTATGTTTATAACGAAGTACACTAGGAACGTTTTAAGAGTGGTCCTTTCGAGTAAATAGTCTTCAATATTCATCTTATTACAAATACCACAATCAGATTTATTTCAACATCTTTATTCCAACTCTCATATTTCAATATGAGCATCCACCCAACACATTAATAATAGCACTGTCCAACCCACACCAGGGTAGTGGTACTAGTTTTTTTTTATCACGCAGACATACCAGTATATATATGTTATATTTTTAATCAATTATGTACACTTCAAGGTCATAACCGGTTGGCGCGTGTGAGGAGACTGCGGTTCCACCATGTCGGTCTCTTCTTGGGCATCTCGACCACATAGCGGCCTGTGTGCTGTTCGCGTTCATCCACCTCGTCCTCGTACAAGTAAACCACTTCTGTTTTGGGCGCGTTATATTGACGGTCATCCTCGTCCATAGCAGCCCGCATCACATCCGTCTCTTTTTTCACTTTTTCATAGCAGGACCCTGATATCAAAACAAAGGCTGCTATTTAGATGATGAATCAATCATTCTGGATCCTAAATAAGTATATAGTATTTGACTTATATCATGTTATACTAATATCCTAATGGTACTTATGGGTTACCTCAACTGTCTCCAAAAACGTTAAAAATTGGGCATTTTCTAGCCTGAAAAAGCCCCTAAAATCGGAGAGGGTGATTATTTATAATTCTAATTTAAAGATGAGTAGACTAGAGTTTCCCCCAAATAACTGATAATCTATCTTTAATAATAATAATAATAATAATAATATAAATATAATATTCATACTTACCACAGATAGTGTGCCTTTGATGCCAGTGACCGCATTCGAGACATGAGATAATATTTTGCTTTGGTGTTGAAAATTTGCTTATTTTGTCAATTCCCATCCGCCTCTTCATTCTTTTCTCAACTGACCTCCGTCGCTTTGGCACAGCCAACCATGCGATGCCATCGAATATGGAGTCGAGGAGGGATTTAGCATCCTGCGGGGCGGGTGTTTGGGAAGTGTGTGTGGGAGGTGGAGCCCCGGCTAAGGCAAAGCCAGGAGGGGGCATCTGGTCTGCAAAGAAAATCAGTACGCCTATAACGAATGATATTCAGCGCTATTATTAAAAGGAATACTGCTTGACACCATGCCCATTTTGAAATCATATACTAGTGCACTCATACCCTAGAAAGACTAATGCCCCTCCTACTAGTACCGGTACCAATACCATCACGTTCTGTAGGAGCTGGGGACAGTTCTGTTTATCTTACTTTTCCCCCCCCTAACCTACATGAGTGCCGGTAGGGGGGGGGGGGGGGGTGATTATGTCGTTGGTCACAGCTATGACAACGTGAAAAATGTTCTAACCCCCCCCCCCCCCCAAAAAAAAGAAGAAATTGTCTGACCTCCCTCCCCTTAAATAGACTGAGTTAATTCTCACGGACCTACTTCTACAGTACCGCGTACGACTTTTCGTAAGCATACTATATAATGAGTAGTAGTATATTTACTAGTAGAACAGGATGTTAACATATTTACATGTAGAATCGTAATGGCCGATGTGAGGGTGTCAGACATCGGCCACAATAGCCGGCCATGATCTTAGCTTCCCAGCAGTGAAAGGATTTTTCAAATAGACTTAGTAGAAGCAAATTTATGCCCATGTAAACATTATTCAATGGATTTACCCATTTCTCAATACATTTTGACAGTTCTCATTTTAATAAAAGATCATCTGTATTTATCAAAAGGGGGGGGGGGTGACATTTTTTTCGCGCTACGGCTAGTAGTCTCAGTAGTACAGGTCAAAAAAATCCCCCCCCCCCTCCCGCTACGCCTACGGGTAAAAAATAGACGCCCGCGCGGGCTTTTTTCAGGGATGCCAAGTTACCCTACTCCCAAAATCGTATTTGTTACTATTTTTAGACCCCTAAATCGTAACAATATTTGCTTGAAATCGTAACAAAAATCGTAACAATAGTAATATGTACTTTTGAATCCTCTTGCACATAGGTTTGTGATTTATGCTCCATATATAATATGACGATTGATAGGGTGTGGCTAGCAGTTTCAGAAGAAGGGGGTCAAAGAGGTTTCTTCCTAAATGTGTTTCTCTTTTAGGGAGTGCTTATTTTTTAACGACAGGGGGGGGGGGGTGGTGAGATTTCGCGCGGAGCGTGCGAAATTTTTTCATCCCCCCCCTAGAGGGGTCGAAATTTTTTACCCCCCCCCGGCAGGCCGAAAATCGCGCGCTGTCACGCCACAAAACCCCTTATTATACCTTCATCAATTGTATTACGTCATATTACGTCATATTACGTCATAATTATGATTTATGATTATTAATATTCATATTTATTATTATTTGTAATATGCACAATACTTTATACATATTTTCAATCCATATGTCCATCAAAGTACACCTAGACGTCAGACATACATATTACTCACTAAGCCAAGCCAAACTAACCCCCATGCATAACTAATCCATAGATCACAAGCAGACCCTTATCCCAGGGACAATAGGTAACGGTCAGCCCCTCCAGACGACAAGGCACCGACCGGTCACCTATACACAAAACAAATGAACTATATGTTGACCTCAAGGATTAACTGTCAACACATAAAACAATGCTATAAAGCTGGACACCCTTAATCAGTGTGGCACCGCCAAAGCCACTTGAGCCGGCTGGAGGCCACCTGGAAGGTGGGCGACAAAGCCCCCATGTGTGCATGCTACTTATTATGTAATCCATTACCCATAATGCACTGGACCCAGGCTCCCCACCCGCGGTCCAGCGCACACCACATGTTAAAGCCATGAATATATAATTATCCAATCAAATGTCAAATGTATATTATCCAATGAAAACCACTGTTACATCTACTTCCGGTCACATGGGCACCCCCTCCACCTGCCGGGTACCTGTACTTATACCCCGGTCAGATGGAGGAGGAAATCACTTATCATCTTGCAACCATCAGTAACTTATATACTGAGCCCTAGTGACTGGTACTCTGATATTAATATTATTATTAATAAAAGATACCAAGTATTGAAACTGACGTCTCACCTCATCTTTACGCCCTCATTGATGTGGAAGGGTTTTCCCTAGCCACAGAGTGGTAGAGAACCGGGCAACTTTCAGCTACCTGCGACCATGAAGAAATTTTTTAATGCAGAGACACCAGTCCCTCAGTGACCTATCATCACGGAGGCACACTAGGAGCCAGGGACCAGCACCAACATCAGGTCTACAACCCACCAGGAGGAAAGGACCAAGCAACAACAAACACATCAACAAGTCCACCTCCTGCATCTACAAGGACACAGTAAGACATTCTAAAACAACACTTATAGACACTGTACCTATTATACCTATAGACATAGCTACCCCACCCACCTCTCCCATTCGTGTTGAACCCACTGTCAACATGGCCGGAGACGATCAGGTAGAGGTAGAAAGACAACGAGAACTAGACGATAGGATATCAAGAAAATTAGATGAACAATTAGCGGCCCACAAGGCAGAGTTAGAAAGACTCAACGCAGAATATAGAAACAACAAGTCCATTAGCGACCTGGCTAGCGCCATATCAAAAGCCAACAAATACACCATCCGGGAACCAATTAGATTTTCGAAACCGGACATTAAAATGAGCACCAGCAAGTGGTTCACAGACCTAGAACGATTTGTTAGACTAAAATATCCCCAAGAAGATCACCCCATCCACGTCACTTGCGCAGTCTATTTAACTGGACCAGCGTACGAGTGGTACAGTATGCAGCCCACTAGCATACAGGATGATTACGATCTCATAAAGAAGGGACTTATCCACCACTTCAAGGATGTCGAAAATGACATCAAGCTATTGACACTGTCCCAATTTGACCCCACCCTACAAACCATGGAAGAATGGCTAAAGGACGCCAACACTCACTTCCAAAACAAAGGGGTGGACATAGAAGCTGCCATCATCCAGGTAGCCACAGTATTAAACGAGGACTACCGAGAGGCGATCAGAGCGGAAAGTCCTACTACATGGGCTTCCCTCTGTAGAGCGCTCAGGTGTGCATACCTCTACAAGAAGACCTCCACACATAAGGTATCATCCCTTTCCAGCAACACCCTAGACCCAGTCATAGCTGCTCAGCTAAGGGAAAAGGACAGGGAGAATGAGAAACTAAGAGACCTTCTACAGAAGCAACAGGAAGTTATGGAGACCGAACATACCGTAGCTGCTATGGGGGGTGGCAAACCAAAACCCACCTACCACAAACAAGCAGCTACACCGACACATCAGTCTCCACCAACTGACTTCGCGTTACCACCTAACTATAGGGGGAGGAGAGAGGACTTCGACATCAACTACGTCGACAACATTAGGAAGGCACGCTCAATGGGCCTCATCCCTCCCACCCACCGATTTAAAGGGGGACCCAAAGACATCATAACCCTCCTTCAAACGGGTTCCCTACCCCCACATCACTTCAAGCTCATCCAGAGCCAACAACAACAACAACAAAGGTGGCAGCCACAACAGCAATCATGGCAACCACCACAACAACAACAGCAACAATGGCCACAACAACAACAACAACAACAACAATGGCCACAACAACAACAACAACTCCAACTTCAACCAACGCCACAAAACCCCACTCCACAGTACACCATGACACAGCTCGTCAGCATGATGAACGACCTCACCAAGACGACGGGAAACTAGATTGTCATCCTATGGATAGGCCTCATCAGGATGACAAAACAGTCCCCAACACAGAACAAACAGCATCGCCCATCGACACCACGCCACATGACCCACAGACAATCCACAACGCTGCACCAGTGCGCGGGAGACCTGCCGACGTCCAAGCTACTCTGGAAGTCGTCCCCCCACCACTCCCCGACCTACACATGGAAGAAGGTGAGCAGAGTGTTTTGTTTATCAACATGGTCAATGGCAATATAGATCTACAATTCAAAGATACCAACATCCCCAGTCTAGTAGACACAGGAGCCACCGTCTCTTGCATGAGAGAGGGTCTAGCCTCCACTCTATCGAAACTAGTTCCTCATGAGTTTTCACGAATCAGGTCCAAAGTTTATCTTGCCGATGGAGCATTGTGTCACATCAAAAGAGCAATCAAAATCAAATTCAAAATTCAAGGCAAAACATTCAGTCATCAATTTGCAATTCTTCCAAATTGTTCCTCACCAATAATATTGGGAACAGATTTTCTATCAAAGACTAAAAGCAAAATCAATTACTCCACTGACCCAACTCCAAAATCTCAACCAATCAGGGCAGTGAGAGCCATTTCGATACCTCCATTTTCCGAAATGGCCATAACAGGCCAAGTCACATGCTACCACTCAGTCAGTCAAATCAATGGTATAACAGACAATTTTGACAGATCAGACAAACTTCCAAATTACATCGTACAACGTTCAGTCGTGACACCTGACCAAAGAGACAGACACCCACTGATATTATTGAATATCACATCTAGAATCTGTAAAATCCAGAAGGGTGAAATCGTAGCCTTATATACAAAAACAGACATAGACAAAGAAAATCATATATTATCGACAGGCTACGACGACACACTACCCGAGGAGACAGACATAGACATAGACATAGACAACAACTCTACTATCAGTGACAGTGCATCATCAACAGGGTCAGACAAAACATTCTACGTACCAACACCAGCATATTCAGAGTATTCTGACTCTGACATGGATCAATCCATGTCAGACGACGAAGATCATATAAATATGGTACAAGAGACGACAGGTCACGACGAACAGGACATAGACAAAGACATGTACATAGGGAAGGACATAGACATAGAACCAGAAAAAGAAAAATCACACGTCTTCCAAAAACCAGACTGCCTCACAGAAGATCAATTCACAACTTTTTGCCAATTACTAGAAGAATACGATGACATATTCGTGGGAAAAGATAATATGATTGGAAGAACCGATCTGTACACCCATAAAATCAACCTGATCCCAGACGCCAAACCCTTACAGTTCTACCCATTCAGAATGGCCCCGCACAAAGCTGAGCGACTTGAAATTGAATGTCAGAAGCTTGTAAAGCAGGACATTCTGGAGGAAACCAATACGGGTCCCTGGTCATCCAGAAGTTTTCTTGTAGAGAAAAAGAACGGGCAGGGTTACAGATTAGTGACAGATCTAAGATATGTGAATTCCCAATCCATCAACCAAGCACTTACATCACCACGAGCAGACGACAGCCTAGAAATGATTGGTGAGATGCGACCTGCCGTGTTCTCTAAAATGGATGCCCAACAAGGGTACTTCCAGATACCAATTAGAGAGGACGACAGGGACATCACAGCCTTTCTCACTAGGACCAAAAAGTATAGATACAAGACCATGCCCATGGGACTTGCCAGCAGTGCTCAGGCTTTTCAAGCTGTAGTCAACTTGATCCTACAGAACCTGCAGTACAAATGTGCAATCCCATACTTAGACGACATCTTGTGTTTATCACCTACCATAGACCAACATTTCATTGATTTAAGAAACATATTCGAAGCACTAAGAAATGGGAAACTAAAGTTGAAGAAAACCAAGTGCGAATTCTTCCTAGAGGAACTAGACTTCCTAGGAATGAAAGTCACCACTGACGGTATCAAACCATCCCCAGACAAAGTCCACAAGATCCAGACATTCCCCACACCGAAGACCACAAAAGAGGTGCGGTCATTCACTGGACTCGCCCAATTTTATAGAAAATTCATCAAAGGGTTCAGTGAAATTGGTCGACCTCTATTCAACCTACTCAAAAATGGGAACAAATTTGTTTGGACAAAACAATGTGAGACTGCATTTCAGACCCTGAAGGACTCTATATGCAATGACGTCATCTTGCTGTACCCAGACTACAACAAACAGTTCCATCTTACAACAGATGCATCTGGTACAGCCCTGGGAGCTACTCTTTCCCAGGAGAAAGACGGCGTTCTACGACCAGTAGCCTTTGCGGGCAGAGCACTCCATGACCACGAAAGGAATTATGGTGCCACCCAAAGAGAACTATTGGGAGTAGTATTTGCTATAGAGTACTTCAGACACTACCTAGAAGGAAGACCATTCGAGTTATATACTGACCACCAAGCCCTCATCCACATGTTGACAAAATCAGATAACAAAAACATGTGGGCAAGGTGGGCACTCAAAATTCAACAATTTCAATTTAATATCAGACACATAAGAGGCAAATTAAATATACCATCAGACGTTATGTCAAGACGAGACTACCCACTAGACAAGACACCAATGACAGATCCTCCACCAAAACCCAAAGCCATAAGGGTGCAACATAGAATTATGTTTGAGGATGACATACACACACAGAAATTCAAAGAAGACGAACCACCATTGACTCTACCAAAACGACTACCTAAATCAATCCTGAAGAGAAAATCCACCCATCACTTCTATTGTGAATGTATGGAGGATAACTCAGAAGACATAGAAGAGGTAAAACGATTGACCCCCAACCTGAGAGCAAATCCTGACATCCCAAGTACCAAATTACATCATTTTGGGCTTCCACAAACAGAATACAAGGGACTGTTAGCAGCCATAGTAGCCTCAGTACAACAGGAAGTGGATTCAGCTGCACGACCGGTCCCAGGCCACGCCCCAAAGCAGCTGACAGTACCCTCTACATCCCTAGAAGCCCTATCATCATTTATAGAAGAAACTCAAACAGAACAAATAGAGCAGGTTGCGGCGACCCGACCGGTCCCAGGCCACACCCCGGCACCGCAACCTAAGAAAACCACAGATAAACCAAAAACAAAAAAGAAAAATGAGAAGCCTAGAAGAGACGCCACAGACATGGCAAAACACTTGGCCAATCAGACTAATCATCTGATTGAAATGATAGAAAGCCTCTCCGACCCACAGATCTCCATACTCAACCTCAAAAGAGAACAAAGATATAACTTACACACGAAAGCTATCATCACGTATTTAGAGAACGGACAGGTACCCAACGACAAAAACAAGAAGGAGACGGAGCAATTTATCAAGATAGCTGATGACCACATCATGCTGAATGATATTTTGGTCCATATCAACACGGTACTATGGAAGAAACACAAGGAATTCTCATTCCAACCCGTCATCCCAGATGACATGAGACTTCCCATCTTGAAGCTTTTTCATGACCTACCAATGGCAGGCCACGCTGGCGCACAAAGAATGTTGTCGACCATGCTTCCCAAAGTATATTGGAAGAGCATGGCGGCCGACGTCCAGAAATTCACAGCGACCTGCCACGTCTGTTTGAAAGCCAAAAAGATGAACCTAACCAACAACCTGCCAATGACGGCCCATAGTACCCCTTCTTACCCATTCCAGTTTGTCCACATAGATGCCATAGGCCCACTACCACCAACACCAGGAAAGAACGTATACATTCAGGTAGTGGTCGACAGGTTCTCTAAATTCTGCATAGCTTACCCTACTACATCATTGGACGCGGAAACAACTACCGCAGAATTCATAGAGAAGGTTGTTCTGGCCGAGGGTATACCAACATACCTCCAGTCAGACAATGGAACGTCATATAAAAATTCAAAATTCAGAAACATGACATCTTCCCTCAACATAAAACATGTCTTCAGCTCGGCCTATAGACCAAAATCAAACGGCCAGGCTGAGAGATATGTGAAGACGCTGTCTGAAGGCATACGGGCCTACTGTGAGGAACACCAGGACACATGGGATGTATTCCTGCCACACCTCGTGTTCTCCATCAACAACACAGAGTCCGCCACCACTGCCTTCACACCGTTCTTCATTATGAAGGGAAGGAACCCAAACACCATAATAGACAACAAACTCAATCAGGAAGAAGAGAAAAGTCTAAATCTCCACATCATTGACAAATTGAAGAAAATAGACTACACATACAATCAGGTCATTGAAAACATCGAGAAAAGGACAGAACAAATGAGACAACAACACGACAAAAAGGCAAAACCTACAAAGGTGCAGAAAGAATCACTAGTGTATGTCAAGGTACCCCGACTGATGGATAGAACAAAATGTTTGAAACTTCAGAAGGTGTACTCTGGTCCATACATAGTATGCAAATTCGTCTCAAAAACATCTGTCCCCCTCAAATCTGTCATCACAATGAAAACAATGAAAAACCCAGTCCATGTAGATAGACTGAAACTCGTACGTCACGTGAGAAACAATGACTTCATACACAGACTCATTGACCCGAACGACGACCTCATAACCAAACTATGGAAGAAAGACGGAGATTCATATAAAGCGAGACCAGCGCTTCTACAAACCAAAAATATATATAAAGCAAAGCCGGCCCACTCCAAGGTCAAGAGGAGGACACCGGTAGGACTTAAACCATAATATAAACTATAGAATATATAAGAGGAAAAGAGTTATCACCTATATTACATAAACAACAAAAAGCTCACTATATCATCGCTACTATCACAAAGAGACACCAACTGTCATATATCATCGACTTTACTATCAAAAAGGATCAACACAGACTACTTCAACGACTACTATTATCACTATTACTATTATAATGATTCACAAAGAATCACGACTGACACACCGATCATCATAAAGAAATACTGGAAATACAGTATTTATCATCAAAAAGCGCACAAGCTTCACCAATTATTACTATTATTATTATTATCCATCTATACCCATTTCACCACACAAGTAAGTGGCAGGGCGACTCCATATTATTGCTGCTCCTTTAACAAACTGACACTTCAAATAGAACTATTATCAACATGTCAAAATCCGACATGAAAGGACAGTTTGCGCACTCTTATTAACCCCCCCCCCCATAGACCAGTGGAAAAGCGGTGTATGCAGGCGGCCGCCCGCATGCATCGCAGGTGTCAACAACACCAGGAGGATGACCGCAATCTGAGCCCTGGATGGCGCCACCACTGAAGCGCGCAAACAAAAGCTCCACTTATGGGAGTGTGATAACGACCAACATGGCAGGGTGACATAGCCACCACCCTGTACCCAGACCAAAGGGTATAAGTTCCCACACATCCCCCCATCTTTCCACAGTCACCCAGTGACCACACCCTACACACATCGATTCAGTCAGGAGCAGCCCACAGTTAATTTGGTAGATCCCCGCCAGTACTGCGCACTTACACTCATCCTTCACCAACTATCGACTATCAACTATTACTACTACAAACGATCGACTACTACTATTATTACTATCAAATCCCAACAACTCGGGAATCATGAGGTATACACTCTACCTCCTATTAATCATCACACACATCATCTACACGGCAGCACAACCAATAGTGAGGCAAAATATCGGCCTCATCTATGAACAGCTGCCGGGACAAATCATTACCGGTCATGACCTACACGAGGTCATACTGGCCATCCCCTACAACATCCCAATGGCTCCTCGTCCGAAGCCACTCATTTACAACACCATCAGGACTCTTCAACTGACTTCACTAGGACCCCATGACAGCCATGACGCCAAGATGTTACAACAAGCTGCTGACCTCGACCGACTACTACAAAACGTAGATATTAACATTATTAAGACTTTAAAGAACATTGCACACTTCCTCTCGGATCCTATTACTAACAGGCCGAAGAGAGCTATCCTAGGATTCTTAGGGGAGCTCTTTAAATCCATCTTTGGCCTGGCAACCACTAGAGACATGGATTCTATTATCAACGTCATACATCACCTAGATGCTAGAATTGGTACACTGGCCGACGTCAATGTTAAAACTGCACAAGGATTACATGACGTCACCCAGCAACACCAGCAGTTTCTAGACACTTATATAAAACAACAAGACGTTGTACAGGAATCCCTACTCAATATTACCGAATCCATAGACTCATGGTCTGATGATTTCTCCACAACTCTAACCTCCATCCAAGCCGACCAGGATCGTAGGATTACCCAGTCAGCCATCATATCGGCCCAGGTAATTGTACTTATGACCAGGATCGCCTACCAACAAGGGTTATACAAGGTGGAAAATTCTCTCAGATTATTGTCCACTGGAATATTAGCACCGGATATGATCCAACCCACAGAACTAGCACTCAAGCTAGCCACCCTAGACACACAACTCAAAATTAGGAACCCAGGATCCGAGGTAACCATTATTGACACCGCATATTACTATTCACAACCAGTTGCACTATACACCTATTCCAAAACTCACTTATACATTCATATTAATGTTATCATTTCTGCCACAGACGCAGCATTTAACTTATATCAAGTAATTACAACACATGTCCCCATTAACACCGAAAATACGACAAGTTCCGGATCTACCCTATTACACACTGACAAAACTTTCCTTGCTGTCAACGAGGCAGAGACATTGTACTTAGAAATGACAAACGCAGATCTGCTTACGTGCCAAGGCTCGATACTGAAAGTATGCGCTAGGACCATGCCTAGAATACGCAGTGACCAGCCAACCTGCCTCATGGCGGCCTTTAAAGGTAACCAGGCTGACATAGCCAGACTCTGCACATTTCAAGTACACCCTCTGAGACCCATACAAACCCGTGCTATAGCTATTGGTAAAGACAAATATTTAGTAACTACTAACAGGGAGTACTACCACGTCATCTGTCAGCACATGACACCAACTACTAAGAAAGCTTCGGCCTAGGCAGTTATTGGTGTCCCATGTATGTGCCACTTACAGTTTGACTCATTGTACCTCCCAAACACCAAAATTCCTTGTAATGAATCTTCTTCGACACATTTTCTAATGCACGCGGCCAACACACCCATACTACTCGCACTCACAAACAATCTGAACATCACAGCATCATCACTACACCACGATCCAATACACATACCACATCTACATACACAAGCTATCATCAAATCTATGACAAACATCAGCAAGTTGTCATCAGACATTACATTGGACCTGGAACCCTTCACCAGGAATATCCTAATAGAAGCCACCAACGCAGCAGACATCTTAGACCGACCCATACAGGACACACCCATACGGGAGAACATAGCTAGCTTCTTCGCTAGCCCCGTATGGAACTATATAGTACCAGTCACTTGCATTCTAAACGCCGTAGGATTCTTCTACTTATTATATGTATCCAAAGGAAAAGCACTGTTCGCGACCATCCCGACCGTTAGTGCTCGACCCAACAACATTTCTTGGAAATTTATTAACCCCATCCCCCAAAGTGAAACCAAAGAAAATCACACAATCAATTTGGATCAATACGTCGATGCCCATAACATTTTTACCCTAATATTTGTAGCGTTAATCGTATACGCTGTTATCAAAACCATCTTCAAGTGTAAAAACAAGATTACACGTCACTTTGGAATGACAAACTCTGGACACAAAACCAATCCTAATATTACGCTCAAAATTTACCAAGGACACGTCAATCACACCATCCCACTGCTATCCCTACCCTACGAACGTGACTCTATCGTTAATGAATTCATACCAACCCTGACGGCCATCTCCGCCCTGTCATGCCCATACCCACGCATAAACATGACATGGAACGGCCCCATATCATTCAACATCAACGGAAAACAGAAGTCATACTATCTACCCAACCACGTCATACTACCCCTAGCGGCACGGTTTTCTATCATACCGGCCCTGAAAGACGACACGACCACCACAGGATTAACCCTTAAGACTATTGAAATGACTACATCCCTACATCCGACCGAAACCCAAGACAACATTGACATCGACCCCGACAGTGACAACACTACGTCACTTATCAAAAACCCAAAAGACATGACCACTACCGAACTATTGACAGCCATTGTTATGAAAAAGAGTGAGACAGGAAACGAAACATAAAAATTTAATATAGAAGGTGATAACTCAGAACGAACTTCCTCCACTGCCCCTCGACATTGAGAATGAATATCAAAGATCAAGTATTGCCAAAGATCATTGCATAAACAAAATACACTGCTCAACCTATTGCTATACACGTACTATCATACCATACTAAGTATTACACATGGCCTATGTAAACGCTTAGTACATTTATATTATTATTGAAATGAATTTCTTACAGCTTCCTATCGTATAAATTGATTGTATTATAATCTAGGGCGGAAGCGCGACATATAGAAACAGTACGTCACATTACTATTACCACGACTTGTATTATGTAAATAATTGGTAAAGGATAAAAGCTTCCAAAGGTATAATCATATAAATAGAACGGAAGCGAGACATATAGTACCAGTACGTTACCATAGAAATATTATTATTACCACTGCATAACATGTATGTACAAAACACTGTATAAACCTAGAAAATGTGATTAAGAACCTAGTCATAGTCATAGCATAAGATAAATATATCAAAAATCATAAAATACAAAAAAAAAAGGTTCATACAAATACTTTTGAAGCGTGACATAACTCTTCCTCTACTACTCCGCGGCCTGCACGAGGGCGTGCAGGAGTTGTATTGGGGGGTGCTGTCACGCCACAAAACCCCTTATTATACCTTCATCAATTGTATTACGTCATATTACGTCATATTACGTCATAATTATGATTTATGATTATTAATATTCATATTTATTATTATTTGTAATATGCACAATACTTTATACATATTTTCAATCCATATGTCCATCAAAGTACACCTAGACGTCAGACATACATATTACTCACTAAGCCAAGCCAAACTAACCCCCATGCATAACTAATCCATAGATCACAAGCAGACCCTTATCCCAGGGACAATAGGTAACGGTCAGCCCCTCCAGACGACAAGGCACCGACCGGTCACCTATACACAAAACAAATGAACTATATGTTGACCTCAAGGATTAACTGTCAACACATAAAACAATGCTATAAAGCTGGACACCCTTAATCAGTGTGGCACCGCCAAAGCCACTTGAGCCGGCTGGAGGCCACCTGGAAGGTGGGCGACAAAGCCCCCATGTGTGCATGCTACTTATTATGTAATCCATTACCCATAATGCACTGGACCCAGGCTCCCCACCCGCGGTCCAGCGCACACCACATGTTAAAGCCATGAATATATAATTATCCAATCAAATGTCAAATGTATATTATCCAATGAAAACCACTGTTACATCTACTTCCGGTCACATGGGCACCCCCTCCACCTGCCGGGTACCTGTACTTATACCCCGGTCAGATGGAGGAGGAAATCACTTATCATCTTGCAACCATCAGTAACTTATATACTGAGCCCTAGTGACTGGTACTCTGATATTAATATTATTATTAATAAAAGATACCAAGTATTGAAACTGACGTCTCACCTCATCTTTACGCCCTCATTGATGTGGAAGGGTTTTCCCTAGCCACAGCGCGTTCGCGCCCCTTTGTAGCATAGGCCTAGTAACGCGCGGGCTTTTCCCTCAAAACAGGTTGAATTTTTTTCCCCCCCCCCAAGAGGGGTCTAAATTTTTTACCCCCCCCCGGTCAAGGGGTCCAAATTTTTTACCCCCCCCCGAAATCCACAACCCCCCCCCCCGTTGTTAAAAAATGAGCACTCCCTTAGTGGGCCTTACCCCCTACCCTTGCTCCAAAGGGAGTTGGGGTTATATCCCCTTGGCCTTGCAATATGCAAGGTAGGAGCTTGACCTTTTTTGTATACACACTTAAAAATATCCTAAAATCGTAATTTGCCAGCAGAAATCGTAATGGTCATAATTCAATTATGACCATTAGGTATTACGATTTCTGCTGGCAAATTTAACCAGTTTTGAGACAATTAATTGAGGTCAAAAATCGTATAAAAATTACGAAAAGATCGTAACACTTGGCATCGCTGCTTTTTGGCTCAAAACAGGTTAAATTTGTTTGACCCCCCCCCTCAAGAGGACTCCAAATTCCCCTGGTCAAAGGGTCCTTTTGAGACGTTGACACTATATAGACTATAGTATATAATAAAGGACCCCCCCCCCCCCCCCCCAACAACTCCCTCTGTTTTGACATTGAAAAGTCCCGGCCCCGGCCCGGTGCAGACTTCACGGTATTATTCTTCAAGCTCCAGAAACATATGGAAACTATAAATTCTAGGGCATTGCAGTCTTTTATCATAGCTACTCTATTACCGGCCTTACCATGTTGATTTTGACATCCCAGAGCTTGTAAAAGCCTTGTTTCAACCTGGAGAACACGAGACCGCAAAATTCTGAGCATGTTCGTCGCCATGTTGGTTTTGGACCGGAAGTAGACTGCTTTGTAAGTGCGGCGCTGATTGGATCGTGGAATGAGAGTAACCAATCAGAATGCTCGTTACGGATGAGTGGGTTTAATTTCAATGGCGCGAAAATTACACGTGAAATCTGACAGGACGTTGTTTACATTTAGATAAAGGCAATAACAACAACAAAAGAAACTAAAGTTTGAGGTAAGTTGACCATTTGAATATGGGCATTGTTCTAATCCTACTATAAAGTAGAAATATAAGGCCGAGCACAGTTTATTCAGCAGGAAATAATAATGGGCGATAATATGAGAATTGGTCCATACTCTAGGCCTACACTTACCCAGTTACTGAGTAAGTGTAATAGTGGTGGTACCACCCTAAATCCGCCACTTCCGGGTAGAATGGCCAAATAGTCCCTCAGAAAATTAATTATTGGGGGTAAAAGTATTAAATGTATGCTTATTTGGGATCATAGTAATCTGGAGGTGTTTGTTTATAGTCCAGGCTAAATATTTTATTGGTACCATGTAAACAGTGGAGGGTTATGGGGGTGAAACGGCCATATATAGTATTCATACACTGCTTAGGTCTCACGGCACAAAATCAATGTCCTGGTTTCCATGGCGATTTATACTAAATCTAGGCTGACTTTTTTATTTTGGGCCTATTGTATAATTTTCTCCATTTCAATAGCTAAAATATGGTATATTTGGCTTAGGTCTCAGGGAATTTTAAGTATTTCAAATATTAGACCCAAGGTGTGTGACGTTGATTTTTCCGAGGCCCGACTAGGCATTTAGGGTGGTACCACCTAGTGACAGTGTAGTGCCCGGGCGGCAGTGCTACTATATGCATGTAGGCCTCCTATAGTAAAATATAGGCAAATAGTCCACTACAACTTGTAGTACAAGAGACTAGTTTGGGTAGACTTTTTCTTTTCTACCCGGTACCTTTTTTTGGGGTATTTTCCCCTCAGATCAACAATCACTGATTGTTGATCTGAGGGGAAAATACCCCAAAAAAAGATCATCTGTATTTATCAAAATTGGGGAGTTGACAGAATCAGTAGAGATGGGCATCCAAATATTTAATTTTGTGCAAGCTTATCGGAAACCATACTACATGAAAGCTGGAATCTTTGCCAACAGAATGTACTTTAGATAAATAAAATGTAGTAAGTAGAAGCAAAGCTATGAATTTTTGAAATAGAAAAGTTAGGAGTAATTTTCTGCCATCACTTTCTTGCCCTTATCAGCAGAGTGCGGGTAAATTAGGTCAATCCACAGCCCACTGACTGCACATACTGAATGGGGCATTTTTTACCTTCCCATTGATTATTTTTGAACAAATAATGATACAGAGAAACCAGTCACATCAGTTTAAAGCAAACAGTTGGGTGGTTCTGTGGATATATTTTTATGGTGATTTGACAATGGAAAGTTTATCATATCTTGATGGAAAGTCCAAATTTCTTGCCGCAGAGTAAAATCAGCAGAGCCAAATTTTTCCAATTTAATGCAAAACATGCCCTCACTCTATGGCTTGGAGCTCCTTTGAGCTAATAGATAAGTGAAAACTAATTGTAGATTCTTAGAGAGGACAAAATTGTGGACATTTTGATGGGGGTTTAAGGGAGTAAGAGAATTTTTTTCAATTTAAGAAATTGCTTTAAAAATTTGAAATAGGGGGGGGCGGGAGTCAACATTTTCAGATTATTTTTTTTTACCATAATTACTTAAGTTAACATTTTTAGTGTCACATAGTGGCTTCATGGGTGTCATTTAGTAAAGGATTGAGGAAATTACAACTGTTAATGAAAACTATGGTTGAGTCAGAACCTCAGAATTTTTCTATAAATCACCCTTATGTTTGCCAGCTTATTGAAAAAAGTGTGTACCATACAGAGAAATCATTGACATATTCAGAATCCCTGACCTCTTTTGCATAACATACTAAAATTTAAATATATTCCATGGAGGGAATGTCCCAGAAAGAGCATTTTGAAGGTGGCCCATTTACTATGGTGACAGATATGCAGGCGCTGTGTGCCCATCTCTACAATCAGTCTCAGTTTCCTCTTGAATTGAGCTTTGAGCTTTGTTTCAGATCTTCAGGTTGGACATTCCATAGCATCCTGCCTCTATATGCTAGAGACTTTTTGTAACCTTCGGTTAAAGATGGTATATCAGCTAATAGACTTCCCAAATATTTTCTTCAAAATGGATATAATATTAATGTCAAGGGTTTTGTTATTATTTTAGCTGATATGCAGTGCTCAATGTTAAATATATTTGTGTATAAATGCATGATTTGAGATAGAAAATAATGTTGCTTAATAAGCTCCCTAGGGGTGCAACTGAGATAATAAACTACTTGAGATATATACATCTTTATGTAATAGGACTGCATGACTATTAATGGAATGAGACAAGACGGTGATCTGGCGAAACTTAGAACATAACCTGCCCTATTTATTCAGAGAGGTATAGTTAATAACAGTTACAAATAACCACTGGGTGGTGATAACCGTATGAGTACTATAGAAACATTGCATGAGAATGCCGGATGAATAAAAATGACAAATACTAACAGTAGTACAATATTTGAGCATCAGAAAGGTAAAATTAAAGTTTTTAAACCACACGACGTTAGGCGACTGTTGGGGCGCCCGGAGTTCAAAGACGAGTGACGTCACAATCGTCGTCGTCGAGCGTCGTCATGGTTACGCCGGAACCGGACATGAGGTAATCCAAGATGGCCGCCGACTGTTGTTGTTGCACGCGGCGAGTTATAGCCGAATAGGCAGGCGTGCTATTCCTCACATAAGCTCCCTAGGGGTGCAACTGAGATAATAAACTACTTGAGATATATACATCTTTATGTAATAGGACTGCATGACTATTAATGGAATGAGACAAGACGGTGATCTGGCGAAACTTAGAACATAACCTGCCAGAACACCGCCAGAACACAGTCGTAGACTCAGACAAATGAGTTCAAACTCCTAGCCACAATATCATCATTGGTGAGTTTGCAAGCCACGCTTGGGTGGATGTAGGATTTGTAGCACGAAGACTTCCAGTTACCCCTGGCCTTGATGGCATCAGTGTCAAGACCTAGAGAGTGCAGGAAAGTTGCTCCCCCATGTCGGACCGAATGGGTGGACACTAGCTTGGGGTCCAGACCAATTCTTTTGGCAAGGTCCTTGAGTCTCGAGTTATACATGGAGTAGGTCAGACGTAGAGGGGGAGAGCAGAAAACTTTGTCCTTTTTTGACACATTTGATAAGTCAATAAGAGTCTTGACATGCTTGACTGGGCACAGGGGGGAATCAGGAGCAGACCTGATTGTAACCACTCTTGGAGATTGGCCGAACTGGTCAGTTTTTGAGGAAGGGACCGTTAAGATGAGACAGTCCTCTGAGAACTTGAAATCCCTCACACACAGGGAATGCTTGGTAGGGGTTACATGACCCTTGCGGAGTACCGCACGGAAACACAATGTTAGGGCTTCCCAAAACAGCAAATCCAGGGGGAGTAGAGTGTTAATGAACTTGAACATCTTAAGTAGGTCAACTGGAGTGAGAGCATATTTGACCCTTTTCCTTTGTGAGGATCTCCTAGAAATGCCCTTAATAGTAGACACCAGGTTATAGTCATGCTCATGTGTAGGTAAACCCAACTTCCTATGGTGCACCCAGACTGCTGACATGTAGCAGGTAATAGAAGATGGTGCTAGTTTATCAGCTAAGTGGGTTACATATAAACTTGCCTGAGACGGAGGACAGGGATAGGGAGTCAACCTGTAGCTCCTGCAGAAACGGCTGTATAACCTTAGCTGGTACTTCCTAGATCTCTTGGTGGCACTGGAGTGGGCTGCAGACTGGAAACAAGTCTGGCGACGTCTCAGGTGGGACACAGCATGCACTGAAATTAGTAACAGCACATTTTATTCTCCCTGAGCAACTTGGCACACAACTCTGGGTAGCCCTTGTAAGGTAGGCGTGAGAGGGCATCGGCTAGATGGTTGTCGGCTGACCTGATGTAAGTGGCATGGAATTCCAGATTATACACAAAGGATGTCCAGAATAGCTCTCTGAGCCAGGCCATGCACATGCGGTTCTTGCTACGGCCACTGTTGACCATAGCAAGAACCTGCATGTTATCCGTGACAATCTCTACCCGTCTATTGTAGAGGGCTGGGCCCCAACGCTTGGCCCCCTGTAGGACGGGCCATAGCTCATACAAGTTTATGTTTTCCTCTATTGGGTCTGAGGCCGGGGGTTCAGTGCGGTGTCCGCATCCTGGGTCAAAGACAAATTCTGGTGCTGAGGGCCATGCCCCGAAGAAGTAGTCCTTCCCACACCAGGCCCCAAAACCTCTTTTTGAGGAGTCAGAGGTCATAGGGGTGTGTGCTGCTAGTCTGGGAATGAGGGCTTTGCAGTTGAAGTGGTCGCAGAAGGACAGCCACCAGTCGAAGTCTAGGATGGTGTCGGAGTCCAGGAGGATTCTGCCGCCGCGTGGTGTTTCCATACACAGATCGAACAGTCTCCTGCTATAGGAGCGGCCTCCCCTTACCACATAAGAGCAGAAGCTCATCTGGCCGCCTATAGATTCCAACTCCTTCTTGGTGACAGACTTGTTGTCATAGACATTGAGGATTGAAGACTTCAGCTTGGTGACTTTCTCCATGGGGAGCGACAAAGACATCTCCAAGCTGTTAATGGTTATGCCCAAGAAGACAGTTTCTGTATGAGGGTCAGTGACCTTGCTCCATGATACAGAGAAACCTAGCTCAGTGAGGGTGTCCGTGAGGATTGACCTGTGGTACATGCATGTGTGAGGGTCTTCCGCTACAATGATGAAGTCATCCAGATAATTTATGATCCGGTCGACCCCCCTAGACTTTGCAATGGACACCACATAATCAGAGATTGAGTTGAAAATTGTGGGTGCAGATCTCAGTCCGAAGCAGAGCCGGTTGTCTAAGAAGTAACTAGGGCCAGTGCCCAGGTCCCACGAGAACCCTTGGAATTTTGTTTGGCTACTGTGGACGTTCACTGCCCTATAGGCCGCGCTAATGTCTACCACGCACATGTAATCTCCCCTGTTGAGGACCTTAACTACAGTGTCAACAGAGTTGTACTGGAATGGTTGGTATGTTGATAACATGTAGTTGTTAATGCTGGTAGCATCTGGGCGACTACAGTCGGTTATGGGACGCAGCTTCCCGTTGGCCTTGGCGACTGCACCTAGTGCGTGGACACACTGTGGTTTATAGTCTATCCTAGTGACCTTATCCTCAGCTAACTCGGTGAGTAGATTTTCGGTCATCTGTGATCTGAAAATGTCACTGAGGATGGAATCATAGTTAGTACACTCATAGGCTGATGGGCAATCTGGGTCTACAATAAGGAATCCTTCAGTAAGACCTGACCACAAGTATGAGCGGGTACTTTCCGAAATATCGGGTATGGCATAGTCACCGAAGAGGAATTTGGCTGATCGGCATGGCTTTAACTGGGCCATTTTTCCACCGATCCTATGGACACAGCCACAGATCCCCTCGATGCACTCACTGTACACATCAATATTCACACAATTGTCAGTCTTGACTGAGTACACTGGAACACACTCACCATACGGAGAAGTAGGACTGGAGACACTATAATCCGATGGCGTAAAGTCAAGTAGACGCTTGCAGCTTGGAGCTCCACCGCCTCCCACCCCTTTATCTGTGACGACATCTGAATCAGAACTGGAAGAGATCTCGCGAGAATCGCAAGAAAAGGCGTCAGACTCACAGACTGGGGACGAAGGGGCTTGCTCCATGGTTCACTTGTTTGCAGGCTTGTTGGCCTCAGCCTGGGCTGGGCAGCCGTTGGCAGTGTGGGCAGTGGAGTTGCAGTGCCTGCAAGCGTGCCTGTAGCCACAACCTGGTGTCTTACAACCCTCTGACATGAAGTTGTAGTTATTGCATGTGTTAAAGGGGTTCTGAGACTTGGCAGGCTGCTTGGCAGACTTGGGCTTTGAAGACTTGGCAGAGGCCTGTTCACGGTCCCTATCAGCTGCCCATGTGTTGTCATAACAGAATGAACTTGATGTAGAATTTGAATCTGTATCGGAGAGGACATGGGTCCCCACTGAGCTAGCTTTCTCCTTTATCTTCTGGTCGTACAAGATCATAGCCTTAGGTTTATACAAGCGAGTTTCGATCTTCCCCTGAATGAAAATCATGTGGTCGATGAACGGGGTAATATCCTCCCCCCTCAGGTACTCAGCTTTAATCTGCTTAAGGTTGGCTAGTAGAAGCTGATCCACAGATTTGATACTCTCCCCCTCATCCAGGAAATTCTCACTTGCATATTTACCTAGTCTGGGCACTGATCTACGGCGACGGCGATGACGACGATCCCTTCTGGACCGACTCCTGCTCCTGCTGTTGTCGGACTCATAGTAGGTCGACCTGGTAGACTTTGAAGTAGTTGTAGACACACTGTCCACAGATGAGGCTGAAGAGGAGCGGGCTGCTCCGCCCTTGGAGATGGATGGAGGGGCTGCTCCGCCCTTTGATGACTTCTTACTTTTAGTTTTAGCACCCTGAAAGTTATTTACTACTGCCAGAGCCGCCTGAACTGCATCCTCCACCCGTTCTACACGATCGTCCACACTGGCCATACGATCGTCGAACAGTTTGACAGCTGCTGAGAAGTCAAAACTTACTGGTGTTTTAACCTTGGTGGATCCACGACCTTTGGGCACTCTTTTCTCCGGCGTTTTTGTTGGAGAATTCCGGGAGCCTGAGCTCCGCCCGGTAGCATATTGACTCGTGCTAGACCTAGCACTCCTCCTACGAAGCATGGTGATCGTTTACGATGCCTTACTGATCATTAACGATCGAGAAATTAAAGTTTTTAAACCACACGACGTTAGGCGACTGTTGGGGCGCCCGGAGTTCAAAGACGAGTGACGTCACAATCGTCGTCGTCGAGCGTCGTCATGGTTACGCCGGAACCGGACATGAGGTAATCCAAGATGGCCGCCGACTGTTGTTGTTGCACGCGGCGAGTTATAGCCGAATAGGCAGGCGTGCTATTCCTCACTGACTCAGTCACTCCCCCAGGTGAGTACAGGGGAAACTATAGCCTGGTAGAGAAAGCACTGAGCCATGCAGTACCACAACATAGCCAGTTTTAGTGTCGACCTACAGTAAAATATATTGCACTACATGTGCTCATCTCATAGACTAAGACACTGCCAATCATTTTAAAAGTTAGGGAAGATGTATGGTATAGGATATACAATAGTAATATGATAAAACTAAAAAATCTCTAAATATTTAGCTGATACACCATCTTTAAG